>MU227208.1:1607978-1671592 GCA_018584345.1 Thuja plicata
TAGCATCAAACTTCCCTATCTCATCATCTCTTTTGATATAACATTTACTTCCAAATATTCTAAAATATTTTATAGTAGGTGTATGATCAAACCATAATTCATAAGGAGTCTTACTTGTACCTTCTCTTATCTTAATTATGTTCAAGGTGTACATAGCAGTACCAACAACTTCCCTCCAATGAACATGTGATACATTTCCTTCCATCATCATAGTTCTTGCAGCATCTAATATTGTTATATTTCTTCACTCTGCTACCCATTCTATTGTGGTGTCCTAGGTGCAGATGTCTTTCTAAATATTCCATGAGCTTCATAGTAGGAATTAAATAAATCTGATGTGAACTCACCACCTCTGTCTGATCTCAAACATTTTATCTTTAAACCAGATTCATTCTCAAATTTTTCTTTGAATAACTTGAATTTTTCAAATACTTCATATTTCTCTCTTGAATATGTAACCCACTTCATTCTAGAAATGTCATCAACAAAAAGTATAAAGTACCTTTCACCATAATAAGATCTTGTTCTCTTAGGACCACACGGATCTATATGTACCAAATCCAACTTCCTTTTTTTTTTAATAAGATTTTCTTTTAAAACTGCTTCTAGTCTTCTTCCCCTTAACACACTCTCTACACATAGTGTTAGATGGCTTCACAATCTTAGGTAGATCTCTTACAA
This sequence comes from Thuja plicata, assembly GCA_018584345.1. Lineage (NCBI taxonomy): Eukaryota > Viridiplantae > Streptophyta > Pinopsida > Cupressales > Cupressaceae > Thuja > Thuja plicata. The sequence goes on from MU227208.1 coordinate 1,608,660, forward strand.
CATTTTTCATACTTGCCTTCACAATGTTATCAAAGTTAACATGACAAAATATTCTATGTCATAACCAACCGTCATCAACCTTCGCAATAAAATAAGAAGCTTCAAATGTATTCAATTCAAATACATTACCTATAGATTTAGTACTAGATGCGATCAAGTCTCCTAATTTACTTAAGATAGAACATTTCCCATCAATGAATTTCAATTGATAACCTTTGTCCACTAACTGCCCAACACTCAATAGGTTATGCTTAAGTCCATCAAAAAGAAGTACACTATCAGAATTAGTCTTTCCATCTAGAGAAATAGATCCAACTCCAATGATAAGCTTAGGATTATTGTCACCAAATCTAACAACACCACCATCATATCTTTTCAAACTAACAAAAAAATTTTATCTCTAGTCATATGATGTGAACAACCACTATCTATAGGAATCACTAGGAGGCCTTATACTGAAAAGATTCTTGAAAGGGGAATCACTAGAAAGCTGATTATTAAAATTTTCCAGGATACTTCTACAAACACCATTAGCCACATTTTGAAAGGGAGAGATTTTATCTCTAAATATTCTATTGTTTCTTTCCTTCCATATCCTCCAAGTGAAGTGAGGAAGAATAAGCTTCCATTGTTTGACCATGTCCCAGTGGACCTGCCATAGCTCCCAGACAATTTCCAGCCCCATCCCTTATAAGGCCTCCCACTCCAGTAGACCCGAGATTCCCTTTTGTCGCTCCATCAAAATTCCCTTTAACCCAGCCATTTGGAAAGGCTTTCCATCTAGTATTTTCCCTCAAATTTTGGTTTATGTCTTTCTGTACCTGAACCTTAATAAGGATTTCACTGATACTGAAAAGACTCTTGAAAGAGGAATCACTAGAAAGCTAATTATTAAAATTTTCCAGGATACTTCTACAAACACCATTAGCCATAATTTGAAAGGGAGAGCTTTTATCTCTAAAGATTATATTATTTCTTTCCTTCCATATTCTCCAAGTGAAGTGAGGAAGAATAAGCTTCCAAAGTTCTTTGGCTTCCTTACCCTTGAGGGGGAAGCTCCATTGTTTGACCATGTCTTGAAAGTTAAAAGGATTGACCCACTCCAGATTGAAAATATTGAGCACTGAGTTCTAGAATTTTGAGGAGAAGGGACAGTGAATCATTAAGTGGTTACTACTTTCATCTTCTGAATAGCATAGGATACATCTATTAGGCATGCTAATGCCCCTTCTCTAAAGATTATCCACTGTGAGGATTTTATTCTGAACAAGAAGCCAGAAGAACATGTTAATTTTAGGAATAAGGTTTTTGTTCCATACCTTACAGCTAGGAGAATAGAGATCTTTTTGATGCAGAAAGGCGGAAGCAGATGAGACTGAGAATTTATCATTCACCTCCAACCCCCAAATTAAAGAATCTTCTTTGTTAGGTATAATAAACCAGGGGAGAGAAACTTATTGACCAAATGAAGAGAATCATCAAAGGAGCTAAGATCAACCCATTTATCATTGATCCAGTAATCAGAAACTTTCTCTCCAACAATATCAATACAGTCCACCATCGCAGGCCTCCATTCCTATTTTTCAGTTAAAGCATCTTCCTTCAGCCAGTTGCCAGTCCAAAAATTTATCTTCCTCCCATTTCCCAGCTTCCATCTAGCCCCTTTCCTAATCAAATCCCTACTTTTTATAATTTTGTTCCAAATGAAAGAGCCATCTATCTCCAAAGGGTTCCTTAGAGCTTCCCCTAGAGAAGATAAATGGTACTTTCTCAATGATATGGCTTATTGTCCATGATACTTCATGATTACCTTTTATACAGTTAATGATATTTAGAGAATCACCCTCCACCCAAAGTTTAGTTATTCCCATCTCTTTAGCCAAATTAACCACATGAAGCACTGCCATAGATTCAGCCATGTGGTTTGTCTGAATTCCCAGCGGACCTGCCACAGCTCCCAGACATGGCCTTATAAGGGATGGGGCTATAAATTATCTAGGAGTTGTGGCAAGTCTACTGGGAATTTAGAAAAACCACATGGTTGAAGCTATGGTGGTGCTTCACATGGTTAATTTGGATAAAGAGATGGGAATCACTAAACTTTGGGTGGAGGGTGATTCTCTAAATATTATTAACTGTATCAAAGGTAATCATGAAGCATCATGGACAATAATCCATATCATTGAGAAAGTACCATTTATCTTCTCTAAAGGAAGATCTAAGGAACCCTTTGGAGATAGATGGCTCTTTCATTTGGAACAACATTATAAAAAGTAGGGATTTGATCAAGAAAGGGGCTAGATGGAAGCTAGGAAATGGCAGGAAGATAAATTTTTGGACTGACAACTAGGTGAAGGAAGATGCTTTAAGTGAAAAATAGGAATGGAGGCCTGCGATGGTGGACTGTATTGATATTGTTGGAGAGAAATTTTCTGATTACTGGATTAATGATAAATGGGTTGATCTTAGCTCCTTTGATGATTCTCTTCATTTGGTCAATAAGTTTCTCTCCCCTTGGTTAATTAGACCTAACAAAGAAGATTCTTTAATCTGGGGGTTGGAGGTGAATGGTAAATTCTTAGTCTCGTCGGCTTCTACCCTTCTATATCAAAAATATCTCTGCTCTCCTAGCTGTAAGGTATGGAACAACAATCGTATTCCTAAAATTAACATGTTCTTCTGGCTTCTTGTTCAAAATAAAATCCTCACAATGGATAATCTTCAAAGAAGGGGCATTAGCATGCCTGATAGATGTATCCTATGTTGTTCAGAAGCTGAAAGTAGCAACCACTTAATGATTCATTGTCCCTTCTCCTCCAAAGTCTGGAACTCAGTGCTCAATATTATCAATCTGGAGTGGGTCAATCCTTTTAACTTTTAGGACATGGTCAAACAATGGAGTTTCCCCCTCAAGGGTAAGGAAGCCAAACAACTTTGGAAGCTTATTCTTCCTCACTTCACTTGGAGAATATGGAAGGAAAGAAACAATAGAATCTTTAGAGATAAAAGCTCTCCCTTTCAAATTGTGGCTAATGGTGTTTGTAGAAGTATCCTGGAAAATTTTAATAATCAACTTTCTAGTGATTCCCCTTTCAAGAATATTTTCAGTATCATTGAAATCCTTATTAAGGTTCAGGTACAGAAAGACAGAAACCAAAATTTGAGGGAAAATACTAGATGGAAAGCCCCTCCAAATGGCTAGGTTAAAGGTAATTTTAATGGAGCGGCGAAAGGGAATCCTGGGTCTGCTGGAGTGGGAGGCCTTATAAGGGATGGGGCTGGAAATTGTCTGTGAGTTGTGGTAGGTCCACTGGGAATTTAGACAAACCACATGGCTGAAGCTATGGTGGCACTTCATGTGGTTAATTTGGCTAAAGAGATGGGAATCACTAAACTTTGGGTGGAGGGTGATTCTCTAAATATTATTAATTGTATCAAAGGTAATCATGAAGCATCATGGACAATAAGCCATATCATTGACAAAATTAAATCTTTATTATCTAGTTTTGAAGATTACCATATCACACATGTCTACAGAGAAGGTAACATGTCGGCAGATGGTTTAGCAAGCGTGGGTGTGTACTCTGACATTATGCAATCATGGCGAGGTGAGGTGGATTTCAAAATAGAGATGGCTAGTCTTATCAAGTATGATAGGATGAATAGCATCGAAGGAGTTATAAATAATCATAACTAATGATGAGCTCATCTTTAATTATTAAAAGTAATGTGTGCTATCATTTGAAGGAAATGGGTTTAATTAGATTAGTGACATCGCATGCTTTCTGGGTGTCTAATTTGAACTGGAATAATTATAACAGTAGAGTCTGCCTAGATTCTATGTTCAAAATTGCTAAGCATTGACATTTCCAAGCAGAAATGAGAAAAATGGGAGGAGGTCTAAAGAGAGAGGAGTTGATTGATTGTACTAAATGGAAAGAGAAGAGGAAATTTTGGAGAAGATTGAGAAAAGGAGGCATTTCTCAGTATCTGGAAAAACTCCATGGCTGGGATACGGAGATAAAAAAATAGTCTGCAGAGGGTTGGAAGGATGGGAAAGTGCATATGTGGGGGAATTATTTTACCCTTTCCATGAGGGTTATTTCAAAAATTACGGGTTTTCCTTGTGAGGGCATGAAATTCTATAGGGACAACAAGAGGGCTGGAATGCAGGCTTACAAGATCTTTCTGAAAATAGAGGATGAAGAAGCCCTTCTCAGTAAAGGTACTAGGGATTATGTCGACATTCAAAAAATCAAGTCTCACTGGGCAGACATTCTCACCGTCATGATTGAGTATTTCACGCTGGATGGCAGATACTCCAAAATCTACAACCTACATTTCGTTCTTGCCAACCACTTTAGGCATGGTAAAAAAATCTCGTTCCCTTTCTATCTCCTGAGTTCATTGCACAATAGTGTGATGGAGCACAGAAAGAAGTCGAGCAACCCGATGCTCCTTGTGGGGCTCATTTTGCTTATTTTTTAGTATGCTCGCAATCTTCCTAAGCTAATCCCTAAGAGGGTTAAAGGTAGTGTGAGACAGGTGAAGTAGGAAAGTGAAAAATAGAGTCTAAAAAAAAGGGTCAAAACTAAGAAGAAAGCTAAGTCAAAGAAGACTGGTGAAGAAACCCTACAGAATCAAGGTAAAGATCAAGAGGATCAGCACAATGGTGATGATGACAATGAAAAAGAGAATATGGAAAAAGGAAATGAGAATCAGCTAAGAAAGGACAACTCTCAGATGGAAGGGGAGAATATGCCTAATGATGATGAGGGTATGGGTGCTGATGAGAATTATGATGAGAAGGAAATGGAGGGAGATGAAAAAGAGGGAGATGAAAGAGAGGAAAATAAGAATGAGGAAGATGGTGAGGAGGGTAATAATATGTAGCTGACTTTAAAGGCGGAGAAAAGGAACAGTAAAAAAAGAAGAATGGGCCCAGATGCGGTCGGGTTTAAAAAAGATGACAGAATCCTGAAAAGAAAAGTTGACTATGGGGCTAATATGGAAGACTGGCTGAAAGAGGAGATGATGTTCACGAAGATTCAATTAATAGAGATGTAGGAGGTGATGGATCCTTTCAAAGCTAAGGTTGAGGAAATGGAAAATAATTTGATGATTAAGGATAAAGATAGCAACAGAGATGAGGAATTTACAACAAGAGTTAATGAGATTGTGGAAGAAAAGTTAAAAGGGATGAAAGAACAAATAAGCCACAATGGGCACATGATACAGATTATTCTAAAGCACAGCAATGAAGGGCTATAAGTGTCAGTTCAGAATCTAAAAGCACTTTACTCCTATCTGGAAAGAAGCCTGCTGGAAAATAATATAATAACTATTGATGATAAGGTTGGAAGCTCAGGCCCTGGTCCAAGAACCCAAAGCGGAGTTAAAAGAAAAGTCCCTGAGATTCTGAAAGAGAAGCTGGAGCTGAAGGATTCCATCAATAAAATGGAAGAAAAGCAGAAGGAGGCTAAGGTAGCCTATCAGAAAATGATGTAATGTTCCTTCTGCTGGTCTGGAATTTTTGTTGGAAGTTGTTCAAGAAGTTGTGCTAGAAATTGTGCTGGTATCTGTGCCTATCTTTGGCACTTTTTGTTCTTTCTTGTTTTAGGCCTTTTTTTTCTTGTTGGGTCCTACCTTTTGTTCATTATAGGCATTCTCTATTTGTAAGTTCCTATGATTCTTATCTATTGTAGCTTTTTGTAAAAGGTTTTGGAGACCTTTCAAAACCTGCTTTTACCTTAATCAAAAACCACTATCTATAACCCATTCAGATTTATTTTCAACACAGGATACTAAGGCTTTTTCTTCATGTATAGGTTCATCATCCTTAATAGCGATAAATCCTATTTCAGCATATTCTACATCATCATCAGATATGCCTTCACTAGCATAATAACATTCCTTGTCTTTTGAATACTTATATTTGTAAACATTAGGTTTATGCTTTGGAACCCTTGTAGGACATCGAGATGCAAAATGACCAATCTTGTAACATGAAAAATATTTCAAAGGTAACTTGCCTTCAAATTTACCCTTACCTCTCTTTTCTCTTCTAGTGATCAAGGATACCACTTCATCTATCTTTCTTTCTTCCTACTGTATCTATTCCCATTCATCAACATAGTCTCCAAGCTCTTCTCTCAAGTGACCATTGCTGGTGTTCGCAATTCCAGATAAGGTCTTTTTGTTTCTATGGATAGTTGCCTTGAATTTTGAATCTACTTTAGGTAAATAATCTCCCAATTCTGCAGCCTCAAAAGTAGTTATCTTTCTAATCAACATCACTCTAGTTAAGTTCAATGTCAAAGGTATAATCTCCTCTCTAGCTTCTACTTTAGTTTTGTATATAGGTGTCAAAGATCTAAGTATCTTCACAATCACTTCTTCCTCACTGTAAGTACCTCCAGATTTTATGATGCCACTAACCACTTCAGTAATTCTCTGTGCATATGCCCTAATGTTCTCATCATCTCTCATCTTCATTGATTCCATCTTTGTCTTCTAGTTTTGTATCTTTTCCTATTTATTAAACTTATCTCCTATATACAATGCTTCCATTTTTGTCCAAATCTCATGTGCATAATCCAAGTCTTTTACTTCTTTGAATTCACCTTCAAAAAGTGTGTTGATCAATGATTCCCTTGAGACCATATTACATGAAAATAGCTTCTTATCATCTTCAGTAGCCTTCTCCAATTCATCTTTGGTCACTATGTTTTCCTTCTTTTTCATGATCATCTAGTATTCAATTCCCAAACATAGCAAATGTGTTCTCATCTTGTTCTTCCAACTGTCATAGTTTTCAGGATCAAATGTCAAGATATCCTTCCTGTAGTAAGTCATCTTCAAGATAACCTCAAGTTGTTAAGATTTCTCTCTAAGGACCAGTAGCTCTGATGCCAATTGTTAGGAATAATAGTCCACAAGCACAACTGAGAGGGGGGTGAATCAGTTGTGATACAGAATATTAAACTTTAAACTTTATAAACCAAAACTCTAATGCAAATGATAACACAGTAAATTCCAACACAATACTTGTTGTCGAGGAAACCTTGTTAAAGGTAAAACCCAAGTGGGAATTAGCACCCACAAATGATGTACTAAGATTATAGTATCCCTATTAAAAGATTCAACCTTGTTAAGAGCTTATTACAATATTACAGTATATATTCCTTTTTAAAGAACAGACCATGTTAGGAGTCAAGAGTAATAGTGGGCTCACTACCCAGGCACACTTCCCAAAGAAGGTTAAATCTACCCTTAAGGATTAACAATTCGAACAAGTGTATATAGAGAAACATACAATCTAGTGAACTGTTTGATAGAAAATATCTTTGCTTGGTCAATTCCAATGAAGTATTACAATCATAAACTTTTCTCTACATCCAGCAGCCAAACAAGCTTCGCAGCTTTCACACTTCTCTGCATTTTTAATCTCTACCACATATTTTGAAAAGAAAATATCTCTCATATATACCCTATTACAATAATTGATTAGGTCATCCAATTAAGCTTTCTTAATATACAAATAATTGATTAGGTCAGCCACTTAAGGCTTTCCAATATACAAATAATTATTTAACCCCTTGCTAAGATACACACGGTACCTAAAAAAATTAAACATCAATTAAAATACATCAAATATACTCCAAGATCCACAATCCACACTCACAATCCATAATACACGTTACATCTTTGAATTCGGCCACCAAATAGGTCTCCTCCAGAATACACGCCACAGCTGATGTCACCAACATGTTCACAACTATCGATCAATATCCAACATTCTACAATGTTTTTTCTATCATCCTTTAAGCTCACATACCCTAAAACATCTTCACCTATAAGATATACCAAAAACATAGAGACCTTTGTCAAGCACTAGTATCACAGTCCAGAAACCAATCTTCACTAAACATCTGTAACATCACCAATATGAAATATTAAGCCAAGCGACCTTAGGAATAAGGTCATCAAACATCCTTCTTAATATCATTATCTTTGATCATTCTGATTCATTTGTACAACGTCCATACACTTCTGTCAGTTACCATAACCAGTCTATCCTCTCCACAGAAAAATGTGTTGACATCAGTGACAAAACATGAATATCAACAACATAAATAGTACCCAAATCTAATTTCATCCAACAATCAAATCTATTGGAAAGGAACAAAAAAAGAGGAAGGAGGATCAAGTATACAAACCTTCCTTATTACTAGGTTTATATATGAGAAATATATCTTCATGAAATTAGTTTACAAATATGCTCAATTCAAACATGAATTCTAACAATTAGGCTATTGAATCAAACAAACAAGCAAGAAGCATTTCATGGTTCCCTATCTAGAAATGCTAATCAAATGCTCTCAGCTTAGCATCCATTAGTGACAGTCCTAAAATGAGAGAGTAAGATTTAAATTATGCAAATCTACCCTATCATAGCTCAATTACACTACAATTGCTCCAATATTCTCACTATTATGCAAATTCACAAATGATATTCTATGTTTATGAGATGAATTTCCTATAGTAAGGATACTCTAGATTATTGGATGTAAAGTGGTGATTTGCACTACACAATGCATTCTATTTAAAGGATTTCCCAAGGGTAGGGGGTAGATTTAGGTCGAATCGTGATTAGCCAAGGGTTGAGTTGATGGTCTCAAAGGTTAAGACAAAGTAAAGCTTGGTTTAAAAATGTTGAGATAGGAAAACCAAATGAAGAGCCAAGATGCACCTCAAGATGAGTGATGGAGAATCAGTTTGGTCTTTGATCCATGTGAGCTCAATTATTCATTCGCATTGTTTGATTTAATTTTGTCCCATGTGGTGGGTGAGAATAATAAGAATTAATTAATTGATTTAATTTATTTATGTTATCCATATCTACTCTTGAATGGGTTGGATTTAATTTGATTTAAACTATACACTTAATTGATTAAAATCAATTATGCAATTATTTGATCTTTTTTATTTAATTAATCCAATAGCTTTGATTTTCAATTAATTCACAACTTTTTCTGTATTGCTCACTTGGATCTTTGCTTGATTTTACTTGGCCAATTTTATGTGCCTACACTAGGTAAGGGGATACTTGACAGAGGAAAACACATTATACCCCCTAAGTGAAATTTCATTTATAATAGATATGTGCTTTCAAGAGAGCATAAGGTTCCAACTCCAGATGTAAATCTCCTAAAAAGGAGAAGATCCTTATGTAAAACAACAAATGTATGCAAGAAATGATATCATGTTATAAAATTATTTGGTGAAAAAAGGTTCAACCGCATTTAGGTATAGGGCCACTAAATTGTCATTAGGGAAGAAAAGTATATCATTTGGCTTGGTTAGGTCCCAATCAATTAGCTCAGGATGTATAAGGGATAAAGGTTCATTGGAAAAGTTTGTATCCATAGGTTTTAGGGACATGACTTCATTATGGGGTTTGTACATTGTATCACTTAAGTCTATAACATTGGCTTTCTCAAGATGTTCCATAGAACTTGGATCAAAAGTATCCTCACTTGAGTCCTCTTGGGTTTCTTGAGGATAAGAATCTTGTGTGTTAAACCTAAAATTAGATTCTCCTATCCGTGAAGGTACCCATAGTTCACCCACCCAACAAGTTCCATTTGATTCCCCCCTTGAATCTGATTCTTGATGAATGTTAGGCCCTTTATTGGAACTTGATCCTTGATCAAAACTTGTATGTTTAGTTTCACTAGATATGGGAGCATAAGTATGAGTCACATCCATCTCCTTGTCATGAAAAGAGGTCACGGATAATGAATCCCATTCATATTTTGTGGAATCATCTTCACTTTCTGAATCTACCATGTCAATGTGTTCATAGGATTTGTTGAAGTTCTTTTGACCATTTCCTTGTTTGTGATATCCTATCCCAAATTTTTCCTTGCTAGAGATCCATGGAAGTTGTATAGCTTCTAACAACACTTTATTCCTTATGCTCAAAGATACTCTTCCATTGTACCCCATTTTTTGTATAATTTGGTAACCCTTGACATATTGATGTGTTTGGATGCTAACATTTTGGACCCTTTATGTATGAGAACTTGAGGCCTCGTCACTTTCTAAAGCCACTTCAAAACTTGATTGTCCTCTTCTTCCATAGATGAGGGATCACTAGCTCTTACAAAATGTGCATTGTATTTTCAGTTGAATGAGCACTAGCTATCTTCCCATGTGATTTGGGGGAAGTAGGTAAATCAAATAATGACAAAGAGTATTCTCCTACCCCTTTTTGTTTAATTTTGCATTGTTTTTCAAAATTCTTCATTAACTTGTCCATCTTTTGATAGTGCATTTTTGGGGCTCTTTCTTCTTCAACCCTAGAGTATTTTTATTTTTTCTCATTTTTCATTTGAAATACTTAAATTATTATTCTTTATTCCTTCATCTACAAAACTAACCTTCTCTTTTCCCTTAGTCGAAGTAGGTGAGTTAGTTTTTTTCTTGGCTTGAGTTGGCAGTCAAAGTTGAGCTAGGAAGCTTTTCTTGAATTACCTCATTAGAAGCACTTGATATAGCCCCTTCAGTATTATGTGTAATGAATGAATCATTCAAAAGTTTGACAATGTTACAATATTGGAAGGGATTTGAGTCTCCACTTATAGTGATTTATTCACCCATGAATGGGAACTTTATACATTGGTGGTAAGTTTAAAGCACCACTTGCATTTCATCAATCCATGGCCTTCGTAGTAAGATGGTGTATGTAGATTTCATATCAAGGACTTGGAAAATGTTGTCTTTTTTAATCGAACAAACTCTAATGGGTAGGACCACCATTCCTTTGGAAGATATTTCTTCATCATCATAAGATTTTATGGTAATCTTTATTTTTGGATCAACAACCTCTTCAAAAAATTCTAAGGCTTTCATAAGACTCAAGGTACAAATGTTTAAACTAGCTCCACCATCAATGAGGAATCTTTTGACATGGTGTTTATATATCAAAACTTCTATATGTAGTGGGAGATTGTGGATATGGCTGATGGACATATCATCCTGTTCGGAAAAGGATAAACAATGAGGTGCAATGAGATGACCCACCATGTTTTGAAATCTATCCACATCTAATTTATTAGGAATGGTGATTTCCATAAGAGCCTTTTCCAAAATCTCCTTATGATTTGGCAAAAGTTTGAATAATTCAAGGATTGAGATTTATGTGGGCATATTTTGCAATTGATCTACAAGATTGTATTGCCTTTGAGAAGAAGTTGATTGATTAGGCCACGTATTCTTAGGGGTAGTTCTTTGTAATGTTATCTTTGATGCTTACCCCCTAGTAACAATAGTAGAGGTATCTTTTTATGGTTTTTCTTTTACCACAATGAAATTGATAACATTTTCATGTCTCAATAAAGGAATTTATTACATTATCATAGCTATGTGAAAAATTGACTTTATCATTTCCTCTTTTGTTGTTTTTATTGGCATTCAAAGATTATCCTTTTTCATGATTGAAGAAAGGATTTTTAAAGGCCACATGATCTTCAATGTTTTGAGGACCTTCCACTTTGATCACACCATTGTCTATTAAATATTGAACCACGTGTTTTAACCTCATGCACTCATTGTTTTAGCCCTTTATTTTGATGATATTCACAATGATGGGTGTCATTCCACTATTAGGGTTTGATTTAAGGTTCATAAGGTATTGATTTTTTTAGAAAAATAATCTTATTAGAAATAAGAGTTCTCAAATTATTCTTTAGAGGTTCACCCAAGGATGTGAACTTCCTTCTTGGTGGTAGACTAAACAAAGGTTTTGGCTTGTTAGCCTCTTGATTGTTCAAAAATTTGTTGTTTTTGAATGAGATCTTTGTTGATTGATTGACATTAATCACTTGGTTAGATCCTCTTGTGAGATTTAATGGAGTAGCTTTTAAGTTATTTGCTTGAACAACTCCATCATTAACAAGGCCCTTATTGGTGTTCTTTAACCAAAATTGATTGTTGTTAGTAGGGGCCCAATTATTGTTGTTGGGATTGTTGTTCTTTTTAGGAAAACTCTTATTTTCCTTATAAATCTTGATCTCTCCACTTTTTACCAATAATTCCTTTATGTTAACCCCATTTTAGATAATATTTTCAAAGGTGAGTGAACATTGGAGTTGTAGACAATAGGTCATTTCCATGTTCAAACTATTCATAAAGATGTCCATCTTTTCTTTTTCCTGCACACTCCTAGGATATCAAGCAAATACCGCTCTCCACCTTTGTAGGGAAATTAAGAATGATTCTCCTCTTTGTTTGGTGTTACACAAGTTTATCATGGTGACTTCATGTTTTATTTTATAAGAATAATGAGTCACAAACTTGGATTCTAACTCTTGAAATGTTCTAATGCCCGAGGGTGATTTTGAGAACCATTCCATTGTTGGCCCCCCAAGGCTTCTTCAAAATAATCGCATTAAATAAGTGGTATCATGCATAAACTCCAAGATTAATGCACAAAATTCTCTTAGATGATATTATGGGTCGGATGCCCCCACATATTTATCGTATTTCAGAAAGACCGCATTAGGAGGGAATGGTACCATAATTAAACTTTTATCAAATGGAAATAGGCACATAGATTCAATTGAGAATTTCTTTGGAACCACTATTTTCTTCATGTTATCCAACTACATTTGGAAAATCTTGAATTGTTTATTCATTATTGCCATTGTATTTTCCTCTTCTTCATCCTTATTTAAAGTAGACATGTCATAATCATGGGGGAGCTTTACTCCTGCTTGAGCTAGGTCAAAGAAATATTTCTCCCTATCTCTTTCTAAAAAATTTCCATGAGCTTCATAAAAAAAGGATTTTGAGCCGCTTCATTTACTCTTTCTTTGGTGGCCTCTTCACCTTGATGGTCTTTATTTCCTCTATAATTTCCATTGTTTCCCCCATTATTAGTGTCATTACTTCCCTCATTGTTTCCATTATTATTCCCATTGTTGCTTCCACCAGCATAATTTTTGTTATGAGAATTGTTGGCTTCATTAACATTATTAATGAGGTTAGGATCGCTATACCCATAGGGAAATGCCATCATTTCTAATTCCAATTCTTCTTCAAATAAGTGGTAGGGTGTTTTGTCCAAATAGGGTATCTCTTTTCTAACATAACTTTTGTCTTCCTATAAGACTATCTTGATGTGATGAGATCTAGTAAAGATCGATATTAACAAGAATTCAAAGTTTTTAAAATAACAGCCTCTTGATAAATAATTGTTTTAAAGTTTTCTTAACCCCTTGAATTTGTGAGGATTTGATCTACCTAGTTATGAACTTGACATGGATTAATCTGAAAAGGGTATCCAAAAATGATCTCAAAATTCTTTAACAGACCTGAGAGATACTCACTATTTTGAGGTCTCGGTCTGTATGCATCAAAACAGATCTGGTAAGTGTTACATAAATGCTTGTACGTGGTCACTAGAAAATAAGTATGCGCAAGTTGACTATTTAGGCATGTCACTTGGTAAATCCAAAGCACCAAAATGTTGTTGTTATGCTCTACTTATGTTCTTAAAAGTGTTGAAACTTTAATTAAAAGTGTCACAGGATTTTTTAAAAGCATTGCAAGATTTCTCATACACGACACAAGATATATGGGAAATTGATATGTCACTATTTTGGTCACTGGTTGATTGATTTTTTAAAAAATTTGTAATTGTTTATCAGATCTCAATGGATTTCCTCTATTTGTAAACATGAATTATCAACCATGGAAAACATAAAAACCCTTTCCTTAACCCTCAATCCTAAACACAAATTTCATATTCTAGGTCATTTCCACAAGTTTTCACAATAAAATAACCCAAGCAAGCTACCTACAGTCAAATTTTTCTTTTAAATTGGCTCTAGAAAGGTAAGCATTGCTAAGTTAATCAGGTTTTAATTAGAATTCCACACAAAAAGATCAAATGAATCATACAAGGGCTACGTATTTGTGATGCATGATTTAGGCTATTAACCCTACGAGTCCAAGCATTTGATATTTTTGCCTTTCAACTTAATGAGGCTTTTCTTTGAAGTGGGTGGAATAGATTGGCTTAATCTTGTTTCCCACTATGGGTCATTCCCTCTCACTGTCCTCAAAAAGGAAAATCTTGAGAGGCAAGCCCACTATAGTTCTAGCATGTTTATGGAAAGTAAGAAATGAAATGAATAAGAAGGTCGAGGATTTTGATTCACCTAAAAGGTGAAGAGAATATCCCTACTACTTCTTCAATTACCAAACACAATTAACAAAGGTTCATTCCAAGCCTCTTATTCTAGGGGGATTAGAGTGTGTTTGGATTTTTGATTCACCCAAAGAGTGAAGAGCATATACCTATCACTTTTCATCCACAAGCAAGGAGACTTAATTTTAGGTTTGGTTCATTGCTTAGTTCCTTCTCATCTCAAATTTGGCATGTTTGGCATTCTTATTCGCTTAATAAAGTGAAGAGAATAGGCCTAATACTTTAATTTGTGACTCAAATTCACTCTTTTACTTAAAGCTAAATTTCAACTTTGACATGCCACAAATTAAACAATTATGAAGGGATTTAGATCTCACCTTTATTCGATGCTAGCAAGGCTAGGCACATTTTTAATTTACTTATTTTTCATTTTCATTACTCACCTAGTAGAGATCATTCCAACTCCTTAGCATCCCCTTCACAAATGTTAGTCCAACACATTCCCAAGAAAAGTGAGTAAATTCAAATTGAAACACAAATTGTTCAAACTTATATTCAAAATGAGATGATTGAAATCAAATAGGAACCTCAAAATGACTAGTATCCAAAGAAAATCTAGGAATATTATAAAAGGCTTGGTAAAGATTCACAATTCACCAATAGCTATGCATACTCACCTTCTCTTGAAACTCCTTGTTTTCATTCATAGCCACCTTCAATGCATTCCATCTTTTGTTTGATTTTCTCTCCTCTTGTTTCTTGTAGTATCCTAGTTTTTGCACCTTCTTATGGGTTGACATCTGCAAAATAATAGAAAATTATCATTTATTATGTAGAATTTTGATTTAATTTACATAATTTAAAGCCAGTGCTATGCATTATTTAACAGTTTTTACGCGCTAGTGTGTTTCTAACATGGAATGCGAGAGGGAAGGAGGAGGAGGAGAGAGGAGGTGGGAATTCAAATTTTGAATTCTGATTCTGGAGGGAAGCTGGAAGCTGAGGGTCCTGCTGTGGGATTTTTGATAGAAGGAGAAGAGAATGCTATTAGATCAGTGGAAATGGCAAGAGAACCAATGGTGCTTCTATCTAGTGGGGACAATGGGTCAAATATGGGACCAGAGGCAAAAAAACTCAAAACATTCAAAGGAAGGGAGAGATTCGTCCCAAGAAAAGTCACATGATCTCTGTGAATCTGGGGAAAGGCAAGTGGGTGAGCCTCTTTGGTATAAAACCATTAGGTAATTCTATCTTCCCCAAAGTGGATATATTATATGACCCACTCAAAGGCAAGATTGGTATTAAGATACCATATTAGTTAGTTGACCACATGGTTTCTATCATGGCCTCCACCCTAGTAGGAAAATTTTTGGTCCCGAGACTGAGTATTGATCTAGTTAGATCCTTTGTGGACAAAAAATGGAGGATGAAAGGTCAATTCAATGTTGCGGCTATGCCGAAAGGTTTTTTCTCCTTTGTGTTTTCAAGTGGGGAAGATCTTTCAAAATTTCTGTGTGGGGGACCTTGGATGATGGGAAAATCTTCTCTGTCACTGCAAAAGTGGACAACAAGTCTAGACTATAATGAAATTTTTTTCACAGTAGTGCCAGTTTGGATCTGTCTTCCTAGGATGCCATTGGAATACTAGCATGAAGATATCTTAATAGCTATTGTAGGTTCTTTTGGGGAACTCTTATCTATTGATCCAATGACTGAAGCCAAAACCAGACAAGTTTACGCTAGAATATGTGTTAACATTCAACATAATGTTGACCTTCCCTAGGTAATATCTTTGAAATCAAAACTGGGGGACATGGAATCAAGAGATAGAATATGAATCAATGCCTTTTGCCTATTTTACTTGTAATAAATCGGGTCATTGGGAAAAACACTACCCTAAGAAAACCCAAAAGGAAAAAAAGAAGGATTAAGAGAAAACTAAAGGACAGAGAATGGAGTGGAAAAGAAAATTAGAGGAAACACTAGCAACCTCGATCTTGCTGGAAGGGAAGAATGTGTCCTCCCAGTAGGAGAAAAATGGAGAAGATGTCCAAGAAAATGATAAGCTAGCTACTCATGATACCTCAATAATAGAATAAAGAGGGGAGATCACCAAAGCTACTGAAACAAAACAAAATGATAAAATAAAAGAAGAAAAAGTTACTATGGTAAAAGGAGAATAGAAAGAGAGGCATCATGAAGTAGAGAAGGAGATGGAAGTAAAGGAAAATCAATGGTCAGACAAAAAATAGAAGAAATCAAATGACTTAATCAAGGAAAGTAAAGTTGACTCTCCAATAGTCTCAAACCAGAAAGAGAAACAGAAGAAAGAGGAGGAAGAAGCAGAGGATAAGTCATGGTCAACTGTGGGTTCAAAGAAGGGATCAAATAAGAAAAGCCCAAAATCCCCTGAGGGAAGGCACATTACCTTTGAATCGAACTTAAGCTTTGGAAAGAAATATGAGAGCTCATCAATGGGGAAATCAAACAAGAAGGTAGGAGGCCAAAAACTAGGAGATTTAACAAGACAATAGAAAGCAGATATAGGAACTCCAAAACAAGAAAAAGGAAGAAGGTCAGAGAAAACTCAAAGGGAGGAGGAAGAAAAAAAGAACATTGCTGATGGAAAATAATTAACTATCCATCAGGTTTGTACCCCAATCCTTAAATGAATATTATGTCATGGAATATTCAAGGACTCAATAGTCCTCATAAGCAAGATGTAGTTAGGAATCTAGTTAGAGACTCTAAACTTGATATTCTCTTGATTCAAGAAACTAAAATGAGCAAAGATAAGATAGAAAATATGAAGATGGTTAAACATGGAAAATGCATTGGCAGCAGTTCAGAAGGGGCCTTGGGAGGTTTGGATATTTTCTGGAACTAATCTTGTTTTGATTGTAAGCTCCTTAAAGGAGATAAAAATTTCATTGTTGTTGATCTAAGGAGTTTAAAGGACAATTTTTCTTGGACTTTAATCAATGTGTATGCTCCAAATACTAAGACAGGAAGACTTAAACTATGGAAGAATCTGCATGAGTAGATGGATGGAAGAAGAGATAACAATTTCATCCTTATGGGAGACTTCAATACCCCTCTTAAGCGGGAAGATAAAAAAGGTGGAAATTTAGCCCAAGTGGAAAGCAGAGTAGACTTTATGAATTTCATTATCAATGAAGGGTTGATGGATGTTGATCTGGAAGGGATAAACTACACTTGGTCTAATTGCAGGGTAAGAGAGGACCTGATACAAGTTAAGTTGGATAGGGCTCTGATAAATATAGAATGGTATACCAAGTTCTCTTGTTCCCTTTCCTCCCTCACAAGAATTAGATCGGATCATTTCCCTATTTCCTTCAATGTCTCTCCGTTTGTAGGTAAAAGAAATGCTCATTTTAGATTTGAGAAGATGTGGCTAGACCATCCTGATCTGGAAAATAAAATCAGGGAGTGGTAGAGTATTGAGGTGGAAGGAACAATAATGTTCAAAGTGGTCAAGAAATTGGCTAATGTCAAAACAAATGTTAAAAGCTAGAATAAGCATATATATGGAGATATCTTCAAAGCAAAAATTAAATCCCAAATGGAACTGAATGAAATCCAAGAATAAATCCAAAGGAATGGGTTATCAAAAAATCTGAGAAGTCAAGAGGATATAGCCCTTGTTGAACTTCATAATATCATAGCTAAAGAGGAGACTTTTTGGAGATAGAGATCTAGATCCCTCTGGCTTAAAGAAGGAGATAAGAATACAAGATTCTTTCACCTCACTGCTCTTAAATATAAGGCTATAAATAGAATTCATTCTTTGTCCACAAGAAATGGAAAAATATCTAAAGATGAAGAAATAAGGGAAGAAATGGTGAGCTATTTTGCGTCCTTACTCTCTAAAGATCAAAGCCTTGACATGGTTGAGTAGAGGAATCTTCTAGCTTATATTCCACACATTCTGGATTCTACTGCTAATGCCCTCTTAAAAGCTATTCCTTGGGAGACTGAAATTAAGAAGGTTGTCCTCTCCTTTGAAGGAGAGAAATCTCCTGGCCCGGATGGGTTTCAGATGTTCTTTTTCTAGCAGTTTTGGATTATTGTTGGGAGAAATGTCTATTCTACGGTTAAAGAATTATTTGGCACTAAATATATTCTCAAGGAAATCAATTCAATGTTTATTTCTCTCATCCCTAAAAAACCTAGAGCAGACATGGTTGATGGCTTTAGACCTATAAGCCTATGCAATTCTCTTTATAAAATCATTTCGAAGGTTATGACATCAAGACTCTTGAGATTAATGCCTAATCTTATCTCACCTCAATAGAATGGGTTTGTCCCTGGAAGACAAATTCTTGATTCTATTATGGTTGTGCATGAGAATATTCATTCCCTTCAAGCCTCTAAAAAATAGGGTTTTTTGATGAAACTGGATTTTTCCAAAGCTTATGACAGAGTGGACTGGTCTTTCTTGTCTAAAATTTTTATCTCCTTTGGATTTGATAAAGATGTTATAAGAATGATAATGCAATTGGTTACAACGGTGTCTTCCTTGGTGCTGGTAAATGGAGGATCCTCCATATTCTTCCACCCCTCTAGAGGGCTTAGACAAGGTGATCCCATCTCCCCTATTCTCTTTGCTATAATGGCAGAAAGTCTTGGGAGATCCATAAAAAGCTTGGTTTTATCATGTCAGATTTATGGTCTCCAACCTTCTTCAGCTCAGCATAAATGCTCTCATGAGCAATTTGTGGATGATACTATTATAATGGGAGAGGCCTCTGTAATGGAAGCTAGGAACATGAAAAAGGCATTAAACAATTATACTAAAGCTTCTGGTCAATCTATTAACTAGGAGAAGAGTTCTACATTTTTTTGTAATACCCCTAAAGATAGACAAAGGAAGATCTCCTCCATTTTGGGATGCAAGATAGGGACTCTTCCATCTACCTATTTGGGTCTACCTCTTTGCCTTAAACCTGATGAGGCATTTTGGAATGGCATTATTGACTGATTTCATAATAAGTTGGCTGGATGAAAAGGTGCTACTCTTAGCCAAGCTGGTAAAGTTCAAGTTCTGAGATCCACTCTTCAAAATCTTCTAGGCTACGCTCTTAGTCTGTTTAAAATTCCTCAGAAATTTGCTAACTTGATTGAAAAAATTTAGAAAAGGTTTCTTTGGTCTGGAGTGGAAGAGAAGAAGAGGTTAAGCCTTGTGTCTTGGGAGGTGGTGTGTAAACCTAAGAAATGGGGTGGGCTTGGCATCAGAAGTATCAAAAATACAAATAAGTCTCTGCTAGCAAAATAGTGTTGGATAATCTTTGAAGAAGAGAAGGAATGGAATGCTATCATCAAGATAAATTACCACTTAACCTCTCTGGGGGAAGTGCTTAGGGATCCTTTGGAGATCAATGGCTCTTTCATCTAGAATAGTATTAGAAAAAGTAGGGATTTGATCAGTAAAGGGGCTAGATGGAAGCTGGAAAATGGCAGGAAAATCAATTTCTGGACTGATAAATGGCTGAAGGAAGAAGCCCTTAGTGACAAGCAGGAATGGAGGCCAGCAATTGTAGATTGTATTGAAATTTTTGGAGAGAAGGTTTCTAATTACTGGATCAATGATAAATGGGTAGACCTTAGTTCTTTTGATGATTCTCTTCATTTGGTCAGTAAGTTTCTTTCTCCCTGGTTTATTAGACTTAATAAACAAGATTCTTTGATCTAGGGGCCGGAGGCTAATGGAAAATTCTATGTCTCCTCTGCCTCTGCTCTTTTGCACCAAAAGGATAACCACTCTTCTAGCTGTAAGGTATGGAACAATATCCTTATTCCTAAAATTAACATGTTCTTCTGGCTTCTTGTTCAAAATAAAATCCTTACAGTGGATAATCTTTACAAAAGGGGTTTTAGTATGCCTAATAGATGTATCCTCTACTGTTCTGAAGCTGAAAACTATAACCATATAATGATTCATTGTCCCTACTCCTATAAATTATGGAACTCAGTGCTCAATGTCATTAACCTGGAGTGGGTTAAACCTTTTAATTTCCAGGACATGGTTAAATAATGGACCTGTCCCCTTAAGGGTAAGGAAGCCAAAGATCTTTGGAAGCTTATTCTGCCCCACTTCACATGGAGAATATGGAAGGAAAGAAATAATAGAATATTTAGAGAAAAAATCTCCCCCTATCAAACTGTGGCTAATAGTGTGTGTAGAAGTATTCTAGAAGATTTCAAAAATCAGCTATCTAGCGACTCCCCCTACAAGAATTCTCTTTGTATCAGAGATATATTTATGAATACTCAGGTGCAGAAAGACAGTAACCCAAACTTGAGGGAAAATACCAGATGGAGTTCCCCTCTGAGTGGTTGAGTTAAAGGGAATTTTGACGGGGCTATTAAAGAGAATTTGGGGACTGCTAGAGTGGGAGGTCTAATAAGGGATTCTATTGGAAATTGTTTGGGAGTTGTAGTGGCTCCGCTGGGAGTTCAAACAAACCATACAACTGAAGAAATGGCTGCCCTTCATGTGGTCATGTTGGTCATATGGGCTTCTCTAAACTATGGTTGGAGGGAGATTCATTGAATACAATCAAATGTATAAAAGGTACTCATGAAGCCTCATGGACAATAAGCCATATCATTGAAAAAACCAAATCCATTTTGTCCAATTTTGAAGATTACCATATTTCACATGTTTTCAGAGAGGGTAATATGATGGTGGATGGATTAGCAAATGTGGGAGTATCTTCTGATGTCATGCAATCATGGCGAGGTGAGGCAGATTTTAAAATGGAGATGGTTAGTCTTATCAGGTACAATAGGATGAGCAGTATTGAAGGAGTTATAAATAATCATAATTAATGATGAGTTCATCTTTAATTATTAAAATTAATGTTTGTTGTCATTTAGAGGAAATGGGATTAATGAGAATTGTGACACCGCACACTTTCTGGGTGCTAAACTCGAATTGGAACAATCACAACAGTAAAGCTTGCCAGAAACCTGTGTTCAATACTGCTAAGTATCAGCATTTTTAGAAAGCGACAAGAACAATGGGTGGAGGTCTGAAGAGGGAGGAGCCGATTGACTGCACTAAATGGAAAGAGAAGAAGAAGGTCTGGAGAAGGTTGAAAAAGGGAGGCATTTCTCAGTATATGGAGAAGCTCCATGGCTGGGATACGGAGATAACAAAAAAGTTTGCAGAGGGTTGGAAGGACGGGAAAGTGAACCTATGGGGAAAATATTTTACTCTCTCCATGAGGGTTATTTCTGAAATTATGGGCTTGTCTTATGAGGGCATGGAATTCTATAGGGACAATAAGAGGGCAGGAACTCAAGCTTTCAATATTTTCCCAAAAACTGAAGATAAAGAGGCCCTTCTTAGTAAAGGGACGGGGGATTATGTTGATATCCATAAAAACAAATCCCACTGGTCCGACATTTTCATAGTTATGATCAAGTATTTTACCTTGGACGATAGATACTCTAAAATCTACAATCTACACTTCATCCTAGTAAACCAATTCAGGCATGGTAAAAAGATTTTGTTCCCTTTTTATCTCCTGAGTTCATTGCATAATAGTGTGATGGAGCATAGAAAGAAATTGAGTAATCCAATGCTCCATGTGGGGCTCATTCTGCTAATTTCTGAGTATGCCCGCAACCATATTCCAAAACCTATCCCTAAGAGGGTTAAAGGGAGTGTGAGGTAGGTTAAGCAAGAAAGTAAAAAATAGAGTCTGAAGAAAAGGGTTAGAACAAAGAAGAGAGCAAATATGGAAAAATAGGAGGAGACTGGTGTTGAAACCCTAGAGAACTAGGGAAAAGATAAAGAGGACCAGAATGATGAAGATAGTGAGACAAATAAAGAGAATCTGGAAAATGAGAAAGATGATGAGTAGAGTAAGGATTATTCTCAGATGGAAGAGGAGGAAATGATTATTACTAATGAAGAGGGTAAGGGTGCTAAAGTTAGTCACAAAGAAATGGAAATCGAGGGAGATGGAAAAGAGGGAAATGAAAAAGAGGAGAAGAAGAATGAGGATGAAGGTAATGAGGGAAATAATAAGTAGCTGACTTTAAAGGCTGAGAAAAGGAACAGTAATAAATGAAGAATGGGCCCAGAAGAGGTTAGTTTTGAAAGAGATGACAGAATCCCAAAAAGGAAGAAAAGATAAAAGAAATGAAAGAACAAATAAGCCACAATGAGCACATGATATGGGTCATACTAAAGCACAGCAACGCTGGGCTTCAAGTTTTGGTTCAGAACCTGAAAGTCTTATACACTTATCTAGAAAGAAGTTTGCTAGAAAATACTACAATTACTATTGAAGAAAAGGCAGGAAGCTCGGGCCCTGGTTCTAGAACTCGAAGTGGTATAAAAAGAAAAGTCCCTAAGATCCCGAAAAAGATGCTTGAGCTGAAGGAGTCCATTGAAAAAATGGAAGAAATGCAAAAGGAGGCTGAGGAAGCCTACCAAAAAATGATGTAATGTTTCTTCTTCTGGTCTGGAAATTTTGCTGGAAATTGTGCTAGCCTTTGTGCTAGAAGTTGTGCTTGAAACTGTGTGTTCTTTTGGTAGTTTTTGTAATTTCCTGTTTTAGTTCTAGGGTGTCTCTCTGGGTCCTGCCTTTTGTTCGATGCAGGATTTCTATGTTTGTATTTGCCTTTGATGCTTATCTATAGTAGCTTTTTGTAAAAGGTTTCGGGGTCCTTTCAAAACCTATTTTTACCTTAATCAAAAATAGTTTCTACGTGCTGTCAGAAACCTGCTACGCGTTACAAAAAGATTAAAAAACATTATTTCCTATGACAAAGCAGTATTTAAATGCTACAAAGCATTAATTCCATTATTAAATGCATTGTAAAGTGTGGATTTAAGCACTAAAAGAAATAATATAGGAGTCAGAAGAATCTTGGCACATGTCACTTCTCTGTGTAAATGTGTCAAACTTCACATGACACATACTATTTAACTCTGTAAAGGCATTTAAAGATCTCTGCAATGCATCAAAATTCATCGAGCATGATCTATTTAGCTTCATAAAGGCATAAAAATTCACTTCATAATTATTATTTGGCTCCATAAATGAATCACTACACCTACAAATTTGAAAATTTACAAAATAAAATCACTCAAAAATACCAAAAACTCATTAAAATGTTAGTATGAGGCAAGAGCCCCATGGTGGGTGCCATTTCTATATATGAGAAATATATCTTCATGAAATTAGTTTGTAAATATGCTCAATTCAAACATGAAATCTAACAATTAAGTTATTGAATCAAACAAACAAGCAAGAAGCAATTCATGGTTCCCTATCTAGAAATGCTAATCAAATGCTCTCAACTTAGCATCCATTAGTGATAGTCTTAGAATAAGAGAGTAATCTTTAAATAATGAAAATATACCCTATCATAGCTCAATTATACTACAATTACTCCAATATGCTCACTATTATGCAAATTCACAAATGAAATTATTTGCTTATGATATGAATTGCCTATGGTAAGGATGCTCTAGATTATTGGATGTAAAGTGGTGATTTGCACTAAAAAATGCAGTTTATTTAAAGTATTTCCCAAGGGTAGGGGGTAGAGTTAGGTTGACTCATGATTGGCCAAGGGTTGAGTTGATGGTCTCAAAGGTTAAGACAAATTAAAGCTTGGTTTCAAATGTTGAGAAAACAAAACCAAATGAAGGGCCAAGATGCACCTCAAGATGAGTGATGGAGAATCAATTTGTTCTTTGATCCATGCCAGCTCAATTCTTCATTCTCATTGGTTGATTTAATTTTTTCCCATGTGGTGGGTGAGAATAATAAGAATTAATTAATTGATTTAATTGATTTATGTTAGCCATGTCTGCCCTTGAATGGGTTGGATTTAATTGTATTTAAAATATACAATTAATTTATTAAGATCAATGATACAATTATTTGACCTTTTTTATTTAATTAATCCAATAGCTTTGATTTCAATTAATTCATGATTTTTTCTTGATTGCTCATTTTTCTCTTTGCTTGATTTTACTTGACCAATTTTAGGTGCCTACACTAGGTAAGGGGATACTTGATAGAGGAAAACACATTATACCCCCTAAGTGAAATTTCATTTATAATAGATATGTGCTTTCAAGCGAGCATAAGGTTCCAACTCAGGATGTAAATCTCTTTAAAAAGAGGAGATCCTTATGTAAAACAACAAATGCATACAAGAAAGGATATCATGTTATAAAAGAAATGAGTAAACTAAGGGATAAAATGGGTCCTTAGGATAAATATGAGAGATAAATAGTTCCCTTTCCCCTCAAGTGAGGAGAAAAGGAATAAGGACTATTATTTTTCTCACAGAGTATGATTGCACCTTAAAATTGCACCACCATAAATGACAATGAGCCTACAAAAGTTAAGGTAGGAATGCCACATAGTGAGGAGAAACATAATAGGAACATAAAGGTTATTTATAATGATCATAAAAAAGGTGTCATTCATTGTTACATGTCATATGAATCATACAACAATCAATGAGTTCTTGAATTTTACACTTTAAATCATAACATTCATTAGACTTATGGCCATGAATTTGATGATACATATAAATGGAGGAATTGTTTTGCTTATGTTTGTTATTTTTTTGTTTGTTTTTTAAAGGAAGAGTAATAAAGGTGACTTTAATAAGCTCACACAAAGTATCCTCTTGTTGTGATGAAAAATAGGAGAGGGATTTATAGATTTATTGGACATATGGGAAAATTGGAAATATAGAATTTCTTTTGAAAAATGTGATGTAGATTTCTCATTATTTTCAATGCTTTGTTGTACACATCCTATGCCATGTCCTTCAGGAAAGTTTGATGTATCGAAAAGGTAAGGGTCTCTTTTAGGTAGGATTGGGTTAAAACTTAAAGAGGCCAAATTAATATCTATACATGTGTCAGAATAAGGTGTTTTGTGTTTGTTATAGAAAGTTGGTGTGAAGTCTAAAGTTCCCCAATCATCATCTTGAAGATTTGATGTCTTACATGTTTGTATTGGAGGAAGAATTGAAGAAGGAAATGGAGATTGAATAGGGTTGACCTTATTAGGATCCTGATTTTCTAAGGTTGGATTTATAGAAGGAAAGACATCAAGGATATTATACTCTTCAGTATATGTGTATGGTATTACATGATAATCTGATTACATAGCACCTTTTACAATAATCACTAGTTTGTTTTGAGGGGTGTCTTGAATGTTATTGACTTGATTAGGTTCTTTTTTTAAAAAGATTCATTTGGAAAAGGGAGAGCATCAAGGATATCATACTTTTCTTCTAAGGTACCTTCAAAAAAAATTAGGAGAAGGAGAGTCATAACTCATTAGTGCTTCATCTCTAGAGGGAAGATGAGTGGAATAGAGAGGAGGGGAAGTTTCATTAACAAAAATCTCAATAATATAATCCTCTTCCATCACAAATAATTAATGGGATGCAGGTCAGAGGTTCCAAGACTAGGCACAACAATGAAAACAACCATCATCATTAAAATACAATCAACAATGAGATCTATTTTCATAA
The DNA here is from genome assembly GCA_018584345.1 of Thuja plicata. Classification (NCBI taxonomy): domain Eukaryota; kingdom Viridiplantae; phylum Streptophyta; class Pinopsida; order Cupressales; family Cupressaceae; genus Thuja; species Thuja plicata. The sequence continues at coordinate 1,634,425 of MU227208.1, forward strand.
ACAGAAATTACATTCAACTTGTCAGGCTGTAAGTCCTTCCTGGTTACGGCCAATTACAAAGATTTAAAATCCAAGATCTAGCACAGATCTTCTACAAGCATCAGGCTCCAAACATACAACTCAAATCCTTAGATATGATCTCCTCCAATCTCCCTCATCTTATGCCCTAAGCTAAGAACATAACACTACTTAAATACAAGAGGGAACCAATAGGTCAGCCACAAAATCTAACATAGGAGATACCAAAGACCCAGATTTAGGTCCCCACAATGCCCAATGAGAGATCCAAATTAAATTCCATGCTAAACCAATTAAATACATCAATTCGGCCTCCCAAATCTACAAGAACACCAGTCAGCAACCCAAATTGTCGAGTGTCAACAAAACTACCAAGTGCCAACAACCAACACATGCTAAGAAAGCCTAGCATTGCCAATAAAACATCATGACTAAGCTCCATAGGAATCACCGAGCAGATTATGTTGAGCACTAGAGTTGTCAATTTGTTCAGTGACCGAGCCCCCGGCCAATATAGCAGTCGAGCAACAACATTCCTCCATGACCGAGTAACACTTCACCAACTAAGATAAAAACACACCAACTACTATCCAAAGCAAATATATTTTTGTGTGATACAGGATTGCTAAGAATCCTAGGATGATTGTACATCAGACACCCCGGGTAAAAGAAAATGTTCCCATAAAGGAAATCATGAACACCTTAAGGGAATCATAATAGGTATGTCATATATGTTCTTAACCCATATCTCCTCTTGTCCTTCATTCCATGTTGTCTTCACTCTATCCATTGTCCCTTTTGGCAAGTTCATCTGCCCTATACTTTTCTCATCTCTCATGTTTGTAACTGAGAGCAACTAACTTTGACCATCCTCTGCACTATTGATACCATTAGTATTTTGGTGAACCACATTCTCACCAGACTTACTAATCAACTCAATGTCATTTGTGTCTCTCTGTGTCACTAGTGTCATCATCTGCTGCACTATCTTCATCAGAAATGTCATCTACCTCTTAATCTCTACAAGTTCCTCAGAGATGTCATTCTCTTTTCCCTTCAAACTCTCGTTCCTTTCATCTATAGAAATAGGTTTATCAACTCTGCCAATGTCTCTTGGACAATATCTAAGAACCCCACATATCTTAGTTGTTGATTCCTGCAAAGGTACAAATTTATATGTGGATCCTCCCTTCCTAACCACATAGGTCTTTGCACGACCATCAAACATAACATGTTTGTCATATTGCCAAGGTCTACTGATAAATAGATGACAATAATCCATAGGTACCACAACACACAATATCCCATCATAATAAGATCCATTCTTAAAATTAACAAGGCATTGCGCCTCAATCCTAACCTTAGACACATATTGTATCCAGCTAATCTGATAAGGATTAGGATGTTTCCTCCTTTCCAAACTCAACTTACTAACCATATCTTCTAAAACAAAATTCTCATAACTGCCACCGTTAATTAAGACATTACATACCTTGTCCTTGCACTTACATCTGGTTTTGAACAAATTTATTATCTACACAGGTTCATCAATACATGCAGCTAATCTCCTGGTAATCATAATTTCACCTTCTTCTGTAGCATTCACTTGACTCTCCTCAGTAACCAGGGTAAATCTCTTTTGAGAACATGAATAGTATTTATGCCCCTTCTCACCACACTGAAAATAAGTACCAATTAAATTACTTCTACCTCTTCTTCCATATACACAATTGTAATCCCTAGTGGTTTGACTACTGCTATATCCTACCTTGGTCTACTTAGGATTCTCCACCACCTTACTCTCAGCAGTTGTGTCATCAGTATTACAACCTTGGTTTCTATTATTCTTCCTACCTTCAAACTTCTTGTTTAGCTTCTCCTCAATCTTCAATGCCATCTGATATGCATCTCCTTTTGTTGTCATTCAAATAGTAAGTAAATTTTCTTGTAGACTAGGTCTCAAGCCATTGATATACCTATCAACCTTCTCTTTATCAGCTTTTGAATGACCAGTCCTAATCAGGATTCTATAAAACTCCTCGGTATACTCTTGCATTGACTTTCTTTTCTACCTTAAAATTTGCATCTTCTTAAACATCCCCAATTCATAATCCATCGGAATGAATTGATTCTTCAAATTGTCAACCATTCAGTATCTAATGATCTTATCTTTACCTCTTCAAATTATTTCCAATTGAACTTCTATCCACCATATGTTTTCATGACCTTTTAGCTTTGTCTTTACAAACTGAACTCTATCAGGATATTCTACTTATTCATACTCAAAGTATTCTTCCATCTCATTAATCCAATCGATCAATTCTTCTAGCCTAAGGCTTCCAACAAATGTAGAAACTTTTATCTTAGGTCTCTTCCCAATTTTAGATACATCTCTCAAAAATATAGCCTCCTCTGGATCTTTGACATCTTCTACAGCTTCTTTGAAAGTCTTCTTCTTCAAACTCTTCACCATTATCTCGGTGTTCTTTAGACACATTATTTATTTGTAAATCCTCTTGTAGATCTCGCACATGCTTCTGCAAAGCTTGGAAATCTTCAATATTGAACTCTACCTTAGGTTCTTCTTTTGTGATTTCACGGTTCTTCTTCGGAGGCATCTTCAAGATCTTTGCAAACCCTCAGCAATAAATCACCAACTTTCCAACCCGAGGTCCTGGTGCAAATTGTATCACCTTTGATGTTCTATCCACATACTCAGGAACTTCAAGCTCTGATACCACCTTACAAGATGCAGGTCAGAGGGTCCAAGACTGGATTGTCCAAACAAGGAGCCCAAAGCAAAGATAGTGGAAACAGCCATCAACATAGAAATACAATCAATAATGAGATTTATTTTCATAAACAACAATTACATTCAACTTGTCGGGTTGTAAGGCCTTCCCAGTTATGACCAATTACAAAGATATAAAATCCAAGATCTAGCATAGATCTTCTACAAGCATCAGCCTCCAAACATACAACTCAGATCCAATACTCGGATCCTCAGATCTGATCTCCTTTGATATCCCTCATTTGATGCCCTAAGCTAAGAACATAACACTACTTAAATACAAGAGGCAACCAATAGGTCAGCCACAAAATCTAACATAGGAGATACCAATGACCCAGATTTAGGTCCCCATAATCCCCAATGAGAGATCCAAATTAAATGCCATGCCACACAAATTAAATGCATCAAGTCAGCCTCCCAAATCTGTAAGAACACCAGTCATAAAACCAAACTGTCGAGTGTCAGCAAAAATGTTGAGTAACAGCAACCAAGACATGCTAAGAAATAAAAGCATCATCGAGAAAACATGATGACCGAGCTCCATAGGCATCACTGAGAAAATTCTGTCGAGCACCATAGTTTTTGAGTTCTTTAGTGACTGATCCTTCCTTCAGTGACCAAGCCCCTCAGCCAACATAGTAGCCGAGAAAAAACACTCCTCCACGACCGAGTAACACTTCACCAACTAAGATCAAAACACACCAAGTACTCAAAAGAAGATATATTTTTGTGTGATACAGGATTTCCAAGAATCCTATGATGCTCCTGCATCAATAATCCTCTTGTACAAAGTTAGTCTAATGGGGTAGGTACATATCAAGAGAATAATATGTTGTAATTCTCATGGATTTTGGGTGCAGTCATAGGGAGTCACTTTTTTTGTTGTCATTGATGGAAACTAAGTTAGTACAGTCTTGAAATATAACAAGTGAATTAAAGACACAATCGGCAAGAAGGATTCAAGATTGTTAATGCGAGAAATTCCCTAAGTCTAGAAGATCGATAGACAATGACGACAACACCTTGGTAGTGAACATGGTAGAAGAGGAATCTTGAGGAGTGGTTACAAGTATAGCTTCAACATGTTCATATTTCAATCCGGTTCCAACCATAACTCATTTGGTTGATCGGTAAGAGAATTTTTTATGTCATAGACACTAAGACAAGTAAGAACACTTGTGTTCTTGAGAAATAGTTGGCGGATCCCAGATCGGTGAGCGGTATAGTAAGTGTGATGATATATGATGATATTATGATGTGGAATAGAGGTTATGTAAGTGATGAGTTGGAATTTATGGGATCGATGCAATTTTATGAGGTGGATTTATGGAGATGCATTGGAGAAGTCAAAACTTGTTTGACTACCTTAAAGGTATACCTTATAGACCTTATTTTGATCCAACACGGTGATGATAAAACATGTTATACATTGAGATTATCACTTTTCCATGTGGTGCTTATGTCTGAAAGTATTTGAAGTTCATTTTTGATATGGTTGATGTCGGGGCAAGTATTGTATATAATGGGAACTACTCATATTGAAATGGTTGTTGGTGTGAGTGATGTGATTAGGGTTTTGTGATTTCAATCAATGTTATCTAGGTTTGTGATCAGAGAAATGATAGAGATAGTGTAGTGAGTAGTTACAGAGTATAGAGAATAATTTGGATCTAACAGGAAAGTAATGCTACATCTAGATCATTCATCTTTTTTTTCCTAATAGTTGCAAAAAGAAAATTCCCTTAACCAGGTGAACTCTAACAGGTTTTTATTGTAAATTCCTTAACCAAGTGAACTCATAGAAATATTTCTAAATCCTCTAGTGAGGTAGATCATAATTGATCTTATTGTACTCCTAACAATGTAATTTTCACTCCTAGCTGCATGAACCCCTAGAAAGGGTATTTGTAGCTCCTAACAGGGAAAACTCATTTAGTGTAGTAGTAGTGAGCTTGTGGGTGTCATCCCTACCATGGTTTTCTCCCTCTAACCAAGGGTTTCCATGATAAAAAAATATGTGTGTCATGTGTGATGAGTTTGTGGATGCTTTGATGACATTAATTTTTCATTAGTATACAAACAACACTTTCGGTAAGCTTACACTGAAAAACAGTAAAGGGAAAACTGAAGATCAGATTGACAGATCACCAAGAATGACTAAGTATAGAGAGAACCAATGACACAAGGTAGTGTGTAAACTGAAAATCACAATACAAAGAGTTAGAGTGGAACCCAATAGAGGAACCTGAAATGCAAGTTACAGTGCAGAATGACAAAACAGAGACAGTGCAACCGACAGTGAAACCCGAAGGATAGTCAAGCATGACTGAAAGATAGAACCAAAAGTCAGTTGCAGCCCACAAAAAGTGGATCTGACTTCCACTTCAGATAAAGAAAAGGTATTCTATTTATAGGATATTTAATTATTTTAAATCCATTTCTTTAGGGACAAGAAACATTAATGTAAGTGTTTTAATCAATCTAACTGATTTAAAACACATAGACTAGGAGATCTAGGTGCAAGTTGTAAACCTGATCTTAGAGCTAACATTGTTTTTATCACAACTTGATGAAATCAATACATCTATAAATAGATGATGTAATCATTCATTAGAATGTGTATGTAAGAGAGAGGAGAATAGAACAAGCACATCTATGGATTGAATTGAGAGTTTCAAGAACCAGAAAAGAAAAAGAAGAATTTGGTTAGCAGAACCAAGAACAAAGGAAACTAATAATCAGAGGTATTATTCAATCACAACTAGGTGATATTATTTTTATGTGAACTAAATAGGATCTGTATCAGCAATAGGATATTGCATTTACCAGGTCAATTTGTAATTTTGTATCATTCTAACAAGTGGAGAAAAGTGTAAAAATCCTTTCAAGAAAGGTGGATTTAACAGTCCAAGATCAAATCTCTTAACTGAGTGCACACTTAACAGTGTTGCTAAAAGCTCCTAACAAAGTAGACTTTAACAGGTCTCCACCGATACTCCTAACAAGGTAGATCATCAGAAGTGATAAAAATTGTAAGCCTTAACCGAACCCTTCCATTCTGCAGATAGTAAAGTTTTGTGGGTGCCATCCCCACCACAATTTTTACTTCCTAATAGGATTTTTCTGCGATATCATATCTTGTGTTATGTGTCAATTATGTTCATGAATGTTTCTATGAATGACTCACATTTTTTAATTTTATGAATTGATATAACTCACACAAAGATAGTATAGATCAGATTAAATGGACATGCGATTGATTACTAATGTTAAATGATTAAAGGATAAGAAAAAAATTTAGAGGTACTGATTCACCCCTCCCCTCTTAGTACTACTTCCCATTAAACCCAACAATTGGTATCAGAGCTAAGTCTCTTCTCTGAAAGCTCAAAGGCTTAAGAGAAAAGATCATACAATGGAGAAGCACAAACTTGATAAGAATATTGAGAATAAAAAGCTTGAGATACAGATGTTCTATGAATAGTATAAAGAAGCTAGAATCAACATGAAACAGTTTCTTGATGAGAGGAAAGGAATGGAAACTCGAAGCAATGAAAAAGATTATCAAGAAGAAGAGATTCCAGATTTCTTTGAGTCTTCAGGATCAAATGCAAGAAAAGCATCAGATACATCAGAAGAGAACATCACAAATATAAAGGAGATCAATCAACATCTGACAGAGCAAATAAATATGTTTCAAATCGGTCAAGAGACCCAGATGGAAAGAATGATTAATGTGATGAGTTCTGCTAGACAAGCTGAAACAGAAAGAACACTAGTTACTGATGACAGGAGGAAGATTACAAAGAAACTACAAGAAAAGGAGTTAGAAATTCAAAGACATGCTGAGCATCACCATGAGCTCACAAATCAGATCATTCTTATGAGTCAAGAAGCAAACAGAATGAATGATGAACTCATTGAAAGAATATAGATTATCGGTGAACTAAAGAGAAGAAAATGAAAAACTAAAGAATGAGGTTAGAATTCAGCACCAACATAATGAAGTTATCAGAAAGGGTGAAGAGAGAAATAAAAGAATGGATGATTTTCTAGAAGGACAATGAAGAACAACAATAATGGTCTAGGCTTTACCGAAAATGGAGAATCATCAAATCAATCCAATCCAAAGAATGTCTATGAAAATCCAAGACCAAGAAAGCTTACATGCAAACATTGTGGAAAGCAAGGTCACACAGCAAATATATGCAGAGGCAAAATGAAAGGTATTCCTAAATCTACATCTTCATTCATAGGATTCTGTTATAAATGTAACAAGAAAGGACATAAAGCATATGAATGTAAGTCTAAGATGGATCAACCAAAGAAGGAAACCTACATGAACAAATATGGTCCTACATGTAAGATGAATGGGCACACAAGTTTTGAATGTTGGAAAAAGAAAAGGAAAGTATGGAATCCAAAAGGTCAAGAAACTCCATATCAACCAAAGAGAATCGGTAATCAATATGTATGGGACTACAATACATGGATAAATTGTACAACATGTGGAATATATGGTCAATTTTCTGCAAACTATATGGACTAACCCCAGAATGGCATGCTTACACTATCATAAAGTTGGTCATCTCAAAAAGGACCTCAAAGACCAAATGACAGAGACAAGCACATACCCCAATAGAAACACTATTGAAGATATCTGAAATTCTAGAGACAAGATGTGGAGAAAAGATTCAAGCAATGATGAAGATGGAATGAGCAATGCAAATGGTGACATCACATCCAATGGATCCGGTGACATCACCAACCCCACCTAAGCAGAACAAGTAAGAATGGAATTGCATTAAACACTAAGCTATTACTTTACATCAGTTCTATAATATGATGAAAAAACTCCAAATTAGCATAAGAAAGATGCATCATGGTTATACTTGTTGAAATATGTAAGAACTATATCTTCGGGTATATATATTGAAACCTATCAGTATACACTTAAAAAAAAGACTACCTACATTTACCGAGAGACGTCAGTTATAATCAAAAGTTGTTAGTATTGACTAAGATGCATTGGTAAAAAAAGCACATGAACAAGTTGTTTGTGTTACCGAAACCTATCGGTAAAGGCTAAGTCAACTTTGACTGCTCAGAAATGTTGTAAGTATCACCGATGGTAGTAAATCCTTCACCAATGAACTCAGTCTTTCAAAACTGACAAGTTGGTGAGCATTTATTACACACATTTTAGGGCAACGGCTATAAATAGGGCATCAGAGTGACTCATTTGTTACGACACCCAGAACAAAGTGAGCAAAGGCAATTTTGAGCAGATAGAAACCAAGTTGAAGAGCGATCGTGACTCAACCTAAAAGCACTTCAAAGTAGTTCAGAGATCATTGCAAACATAACAATAAGTCCTACAGACTGACAACTCTGTGTTTTCATGCATTTACACAGAAGCCCTAATTTCTGAAAATGGCATCAACATCAGGATCTGTAAAAGCTAAGAATGCAAAGAAGGATGAGTTCAAACTCGTCAAGAACACTACATGTGAGGAACCCAATTACAAGATTCATCTAGAGGTTGCCTCACAACCCGATGATGCTGGTGCATTTTCATGCATTCCAACTAGGGTTTTTCTAGTTAAAGACATTTGAGCCTTCTTATACTACAAGATTACAGATATTGGATTTTCAAAGATGGAAGAAGCTTACCAGAATCTTTGTAATGATGATGGAACTCTTAAGGAAGAACACAAGCACATTAAGGTAAAAGGGCTTACCAATGCCCTAAAGTTTCCTAAGGTCTTCAAAGCTGATTGGATTCGGTTAGTGCTAAGCAAAATGCACAACAATAAGTTATGGTTGGATGAACCAAAGGAAATCACCCAGGATGTCATCCATACGGTCACCGGTTACCCCCTAACTGACAAAGTAAAGGCACTAAAGTATCCACCGAAGGCAGAGACCGAAAAGATGACTGGAGCCAAATGGGATGGTCGTGGATTGAAAGTGACAACAATCAATGATGATGAGATTAAATTTGGTGCATGTGTATTGGGCTACAAATTTTTCCAGGCCAGTATATTAAACAGTATTTCATCAGGTGTTGTGGACACAACTTGCAAAATTGTGAAGAAAGGCACATAGTTAGACTTATCCAAGCTACTCCTGAACCAGCTGAAGGAAAACCTAAAAACAATCAGGAATGCAAAGTCAAACACCTATAATTTTGACTCATTAATCATGTGTATTTTCTTTTATTTTCAAGAGAAGTTCCCATCAGTAGGAGATGTGAAATGGGATAGCACCAAAATGGTCACCATACAAATCAATGAGCACATAGTTGCTCTAGGACATCATTTTGAAACTGTCATGGATGAATACTTCAATGTATTCAAAGACCGAATGAAAAAGAGGGTAAGAATCCTTGAGCAAATCATCAAGCAATATAAGGATGAGATATGCTTCATGGTTAACACTGATCATACCTTCATCAAACCTATAGTAGAAAGGATAGCATGGTTGCAACCACTGGAATATGAGATCAACATTGATCTTGCAACAAATTCAATTGATGCCTTAATCAATGAACCATTGGACAAAAAGAAACCAAGGTTTGGAACATATGAAGAAGCTAAGTCAAGAATTAAATCAGACCTAGTAGTCAAGAAGAAGAAGGACAAAATGGTAAAGAATCTCAAGAAGATTATATCTATAGACAAGGAAGAAGCTGAGAAGGCTGAATAAATTGAACAAGAGGAGGAAACCAAAGAACAAGTGTCTGTCAGTAAAGATGAAGAAAAGACTGACTCAAAGGAAATAGAGTCAGACTTGCCACCTCCTCCACCATCAAAGAGACCAAGAACTGCAGCTGCTTCAAGGACCAGAAGCCAAATGTCCAAAGATTCTACTCCACCTCTTAAGAAAGGAAAAGTCAGGACTTACAAGAGAAAAGCACCTGCATCGAAGAGAGGACAAAACAATAAGGGTAGAAAATACATCAAAACCTGAGAGGATATAGAGGACATCGAGTAAGATGAAGCCTTAGAGTTAAAAAAATGTCAAGGTAAAAGAACCTGACACTATTGATGACATTTGTGTTTATATTATAAATTTTGGATCCATTACTGATCCACACATTAGGAAATGGGGGAAAAGAAATCGAGAAGATCAAAATAAAATTGAAGAAGCCATGATAGCTAAAATATATAACTTCAAATATGTACCCATTCAATTTGAAGGAAGTTATGTTCCACGGGAACTCTTGGATAGATTATCTGCCCGTTGGACATTTGCTTTGGAAAATGAGAAAGAAATCAAAGAGAGTACTTGTGTCTCTAATGCCACCTAAATCAACAAAGGTAGAGATAAATGAAATGATGGAGAAACACAAGAAATAATTCTCACCAAAGCTAAGGGCATACAAATTTCTTGAAGGCAAGTTGATTGAAATTGAAAAGGACAGTCCTAATAAATGGTGCAAAATCATGAATAGACCAGTTGAGAAAGACAGCCCCGACAAAGACCTTAAACAACAAGATGTTGATAAGGCAAACCAAGATGATACATCCATTGAGCTGGATAAAGAAGAAGATGATATAGGAGGGAATAACAATGCAAATGTGGTAGATGAAACATGGGATGATACCACAAATGACAATGTTGTGGATACCAATATCATTGACATTAGCGATGACCCAGTAAATGAAATCAATAAGGATGAAGATGTCACTGTTGCAAAAGATATAATCGATGAACAAGACACAACAATTGATGGAGCACAGGTGAACATTACAGGCAAACTACAAATATTGATACAGGCTATCAATATCATGCAACAAACAAGTAAATCACCTGACAAGGAAACTCCAAAGGATGCAGGAGAAGAAGTAAATAAAGACAACACCGATGGTCATCAACTCATCGGAGATACTCAAGATATAACTGACACTAACAAGGTTATAGAAGGAGATAAGGAAAAAGATGTGGAAACTCAAGAAAAGAATGAGAACACCAAAACAGATGATGCAAAGGACACCAATGAAGGAGACAAGCCAACAGATGGAACTCCTGAGAAAATAGACAAAGGTGCTCCCGATGATGCTAAGGTGAATGTAGATACATCTATAGACACTCGATAAGCTGAAATCAATGCAAAGTAGCAGAAAGAAGCACAACAAGTCACATCATCAAGCACAACAGAAAAGGATGAGAAATTAGCAATGGTGCTACATTCCACTGAGTCACAAAAGAAGAAGAAGAAGAAGAAGAAGACAAAGAAGAAAAAGTTAGAGGTTACACTAGATGAAAGTATTGAAATACCGAAGTGTGACCCCACTACACTTGACATGGATGGACTACAAGAATATGGAGAGATATGCCAAAGGAAGGCATTACAAGAAAGTCTAAAGAAATAACATAAGGAATCAATGGTACTAGAGACAACACGGGACATTCTACACCAAATTGTACCTGATGTTGATATTGATCAAAGAAAGCCTATAATGGATCAACTAGCTATCCTCACTAACACCATCACCACTCAGAATATTGATGCTGAGAAGGCAATTGAGTGGAGAGCAAAAATGAAGTATCGACAAAAGCTTCTAGAGAACATCAGCCAAGAAGTGGTCAAGAATAAGGTAAAGCTATCAGAATTCATTACTAAATTAGACCCCATCATATCTGAATCTATAACCTTAATTCAAAATCTGAGCATAATAGAAAATTTCACTCAAGAAAATAGTGAAAATATAGCAAAGCTAGATACAGATCTAGAAAATAGTGCTAGTAGCTTAACCAAAGATGGAGATAATGTAGTAAAACTGCATTATGAAAAGATCATAGAAGTAAAATGGTTAAGGAAAGAGTTGTGGGAGGTAGACACATGATTTAGAGAAGAATTAACCAAGTTATAGGCTCAACTTCTTCCAAATCTTACACTGCTACAACAGCATATCAGTTCTGCAAGGCAACTGATAGCAACTCCCGAGATGTCTGTAGCAGACAGCATCTATGATATGCATGCCAAGATAACACTTGAGAAAATGGCTCTAGAAAACCTAAAGGAGAAATGATAGAAAATGATGGAAGACATGAAGTCTTCTCATTCACACATTTTTGATAAGCTATAAGGTAATTGACATTTGCCCTTAATATCAAATAAAGGAGGAAATGATACTTGTACAAAATATCATTGAAAATGTTATGTACATTTAGTCAGAATGGGAAAAAGGTAGATATGTATATGTGTATTCATAAAGGGACAATGATATGAAGAAGGAAAATATATCATATGTATAGATATACCGGTATATACATAGGGGGAGTCATTAAATGACTAAGGTTTATATATGTTGTATATACTTAATATTTTGTTAGTATTTTGTACATATCAGTTTTTTATACTAATGTCAAAGGGGGAGATTGATGACATTAATTTGTCATTAGTATACAAACAACACTTTCGGTAAGCTTACACCGAAAGATAGTAAAGGGAAAACCAAAGATCAGATTGGCAGATCACCAAGAATGACTAAGTACAGAGAGAACCAATGACACAAGGTAGTGTGTAAACCAAAAATCACAATACAGAGAGTTAGAGTGGAACCCGACAGAGGAACCCAAAATGAAAGTTATAGTGCAGACCAACAAAATAGATACAGTGCAACTGACAATGAAACCTGAAGGACAGATAAGCATGACTGAAAGACAGAACAGAAAGTTAGTTGCAACCCGCAAAAAGTGGATCTAACTTCCACGTCAGATAAAGCAAAGGTATTCTATTTATAGGATATTTAATTATTTTAAATCCATTTCTTTAGGGACAAGAAACATTAATGTAAGTGTTTTAATCAGTCTAACTAATTTAAAACACATAGACTAGGAGATCTAGGTGCATGTTGTAAACCTGGTCTTAGAGTTAACATTGTTTTTATCACAACTTGATGAAATCAATCCATATATAAATAGATGATGTAATAATTGATTAGAATGCATGTGTAAGAGAGAGGAGAATAGAACAAGCACATCTATAGATTGAATTGAGAGTTTCAAGAACCAGAAAAGAAAAAGAAGAATTTGGTTAGCATAACCAAGAATAGAGGAAACCGATAATCAAAGGTATTATTCAATCACGGCTAGGTGATATTATTTTTATGTGAACTATATAGGATCTTTATAAGAAATAGGATATTTCATTTACCATGTCAATTTTTAATTTTCTATCATTATAACAAGTGGAGCAAAGTGTAAAAATCCTTTCAAGAAAGGTGGATTTAACAGTCCAATATCAAATCTCTTAACCGAGTGCACACTTAATAGTGTTGCTAAAATATCCTAATAGAGTAGACTTTAACAGGTCTCCACTGATACTCCTAACAGGGTAGATCATCAAAAGTGATCAAAATTGTAAGCCTTAACTGGCCCCTTCCATTCTGCAGATAGTGAAGTTTTGTGGGTGCCATCCCCACCGCAGTGTTTACTTCCTAATAGGAGTTTTCTACGATATCATATCTTGTGTTATGTGACAATTATGTTCATGAATGTTTCTATTAATGACTCACATGTTTTAATGTTATGAATTTATTTAACTCACACAAAGATAGTATAGATCAGATTGAATGGACATGCAATTGATTACTAATGTTAAATGATTAAAGGATAAGAAAAAGTTTTAGAGGTACTGATTCACCCCTCCCCTCTTAGTACTACTTCCCATTAAACGCAACATGCTTGACATTGTTTACTTTTATTTTCTTACTTTAGTTATATGATTTGTGATTTGGGATTTAATATTGTTGTTATTCAAGTTGATGGTTGAATTTTTTCATTACCTATTTGTACTGATTCACCCCTCCCCCCCTCTCAGTACCTAAGAATTCTAACAAATGGTATCAAAGCATTGGTCCTCTTGGTGATAAGCGTAATAGATTGAGTAAAAGATCAACTATCATGGAGGGTTATAGGTATGAGATGAAACCTAAGAATGCAAACAAGATGATCATTGAGCTACGGGAAAAGTTTATGAAGTCACTTGCCAAAAAGACAGAACTTACTGAGCAGTTATGTGAAAGCCAGGATTACATTAATCAACTATCTAAAGGTAGTATGTCTGAATAATTTGAGGAAGAAATTGTAAATATGATGAACAAGAACAAGGAACTTAAAGAAGAAGAGGTAAATATGAAAAGAGAGCTTAAAGTCAGTATGTTAGGATGTGTGAAGACCTTGAAGGAATAAGAACAACTCAAGATGAAAGAGAGACTACAAAAGATGCCAAGAAAGTTGTTGAGGATGCATTGAAGGAAAGAGAGGAAGAACTCTTCAGGATATCACAAGAGAATTTTTTCATGCATGAACACCTTCATGACACATATGACACATCTGAGGAGAACCAACAAATTCTGAGTGAAAATGAAAGACTTAGAGAGGAGAATGAGAAATTGAAGAAGGAATTGAAAACTAAGAAAGATTTAAATGAAGAGATGAAACAATACAATGAGATCTCACAGAAGATTGATGAACAAACAAAAAGACAAAGAAGAAAGAAAGAGACAATCATTCTTGGTTACACAGATCAAGGAACATTTGAAATTGGTGAGTCATCTAAATCTAAACCTAACAAGACACAGAAAGATCTAAAGGTAGATTGAAGCAATTCTGGTAAGAAACCTAACAAACCTAACTGCTTTAATTGTGGAAAACCTAGTCATAATGCAAATTTATGTAGAAGAAAAATGTTGAATAGACCTTATTCTTTTGATGGTTATGTTAGGATTAACAAGATAGAAATAACAATTACATGCAAAAATATAACCAATATCAGAGAATAACAAACCAAAAATAAAAGAGAACACAAGACACAAAGATTTAACGTGTTTCACCAATACTTGGGCTACGTCCACCAAAAGCCAATCCCAATATTATTATTATCTAGTGATTACAATCTAATCACAATACGTAATCTCCTTATAGCTCAATTCCACCATAAAACATACATCATAATACAAAACCCTAACCCTAAGCCAATTTATACAATATTTATGCCACTTTAGGGTTAGAGCATTTCAATCCATAAATTGGTCGAAAATAAGGCTCAAAAAGGTAAAACATTTTCTTGGATAGTACTTTCTTGATCAGTCACCATAATATAACAATCTCCCACTTGGGGACTGATCAGGCTCCACATAAACCAACAATTATCCTACTTGGAGACTGATCTTGTAGCTAAATCGCTAGCCTGTGAAGCTCCCACTGGATCCAACCTTCCTGGACTCTGTTGTTTTGTTAGTCGATTCAATCTAGAAGACCAACCAAAGTTTAACAAGACTTTAGCTTCTCCCTCATCACAACCTTTGTAAACATATTTTCTATATTATCATATGTATGTATCTTTTCCATTTTTAACTGTCTATCATCCAAAAATGATCGAATGAATTGATACTACAAATGTATGTGCTTTGTCTTTGAGTGCAAAGCAGATTTCTTCGCAAGATGAATGGCACTCTAACTGTCTAAATATAGATAATTATCCACATGTGGATGTCCCAATTCTTCCATGAAGAATTGAAGCCATATCATCTCCTTGGCTGCCTATATAGCAACAATATACTCTGCCTCGATAGTGGATAACTCATTCACCTTTTGTAACTGAGAAATCCAACTTACTTCTATCCCACCAATAGTAAATACATAACCTGTAGTACTCTACCTGGTATCAATATCTCTTTCCAAATCAGAGTCAGCATAGCCTTGAACAGTATTAGTAGAGCCGCTAAAGTGTAAACACTTATTGGATGTACCTCTCAAATATATGAGAATTTATTTGACTGCATTCCAATGCTCAATCCCAGGGTGACTCGTATCCTGCTAATGACTCCCACTGCATGTGCAATATATGGCCTAGTACATACCATAGCATACACTAAGCTCCCTACAGTTGAAGCATAATGTATCTTGGACATTTTAGCCTCCTCTTCTGGTGTCTTTGGACACATATCCTTAGTCAAATTCAAATGACCAGGAAAAGGTGTACTGACAGCTTTGGCATCCTTCATAGAAAATATCTGCAACACCTTTTCAACATAATCAACTTGAGATAGAATTAATTTTCTATTCTTCCTATCTCTGCAAATTTTCATGCCAAGGATTTGTTTTTCTGCACCCAAATCCTTCATAGAAAAAGATTTTGCTAACTGTTGTTTCAACCCCTTAATATGATCCATGTTAGACCTAGCTACTGTTGGAAATAATGGGAAGTGTATACTAAGAGGGGAGGGGTGAATCAGTACCTATAAAACTTTTATCTATTTTATCCTTTAACCTGTATGTAATCAATTGTTTATCCAACCATCTGTTCTATAATATCTCTGTGTAAGACATATCAATTCTTTTACTTAATAAAACATGTAAACATTCATAGAAACATTTGTGAAAGTAATTGACTCATAACACATGATATGATATCACACAAAACCCCTATTAAAAGGTAAAAATTGTGGTGGGGATAGCACCCACAAAATCTTCACTATCTGCAAATTGGAAGGGGTCAGTTAAGGCTTACAATTTGATCACTTCTGATGATCTACCTTTGTTAGGAGTATTATGTGGAGAATGGTTAAGATCTACTCTGTTAAGAGCTTTAGAAACACTATTTAGTGTGCACTTGGTTAAGAGATTTATAATAGATTGTTAAATCCACCTTCCTTGAAAGGATTTCTTCTATTTTCTACACTTGTTAGAATGCAGACAAAAATACTCATTGACCTGAGTGTATGCAATCTAACTATTGTTGATTATAGATCCATTACAATTCACATTATATATGTATCACCTATTGTGATTTATTAATACCTTTGTTTCTCAGTAGCCTCTGTTCTTGGTTCTTGATAACCAGATTCATCTTTTGATGTTTTGTTTGTTGAAACTCTCAGTCTAATCCATAGATGTGCTCGTTGGCTAAATTCATCCTCTCAATTTTTATTGAATGATTACAACATCTATTTATAAGATCGATTGACCTAATTAAGTTTCACAAATAACAAAACTAACTCTATGATCACAGGTTTACAACTTGACCTTGATCTCCTAGTCTACATGTTTTCAATCAGTTAGACTGATTAAAACAATTACAATAATGTTGTTTGTCCCTTAAGTAATAGTTTTAAAAATAAATCAAGATTCTATAAATAGAATATGATTGTTTTATCTAACGTGGAAGTCAGATCCACTTTTTCCAGGATGTAACAGAATTTGGTGTCTGATGCTTGGTTTTCTCTGAAGTCAGTTTGACTATCTTTTGGTCTTCCTAGTTGAACTATCTATCAGTTTGGTCTTTGTCTGTTCTCTCAGTTTGCACTTTCAGTTTATACTGCAAAACCTGTGTTGTCGGTTTTCTCCTTGCATAGAATTTTTGGTTTGAACTGAAAACTTGACTTCAGTGTAGTGTAACCGATGGTTTGAACAACTTGTTTTCTCATTGCATACTAATGGAAAAACTTTATGTTTATCAGCTACAAGTGTGTCATCAACATATAAACATACAAATAATGTAGTTTTCATCATTCAACCTCTTGGTTTAACACAATGGTTAGAATTACATCAAGTGTATCCATTCTCATTCATAAAAGTATCAAATTTAATATACCATTGCCAAGGTGCTTGCTTCAATCCATAAAAAAAATTTTACAATCTGCACACTAAACTCTCCTTACCCTTGACCTCAAATCCCTGTGGCTATACCATATATATTTCTTCATTCAAATCACCATGAATAAAATTAATTTTAACATCAAGCTACTCTAAATGCAAATATTCAGTAGCCACAATACTTAAAAGAGTATGCATAGAAGTCATTTTAACAACTGGAGAAAATATCTCATCAAAATCAATACCATGTTTCTGTGCAAATCCTTTTACGACTAATCTGGCTTTCAATCTTTTCTTACCTCCATCTTCTTCTTTCAGTCTGTAAACCCATTTATTCTGTAAAGCTCGTTTACCTATAGGTAACTTACATAAATGCCAAGTCTGGTTTTTCAGCAAAGAGTCCATTTCTTTTGTCATTGCAAACTCCCACTGAAGTTGTGTATCGACCTGCATTGCTTCATTATAACATTCAGGTTCACCACCATCAGTTAATAAAATAGAATGCAAAGATGGTGAAAATCTATCTAGAGGTCTACTTAGCCTTGTTGACCGTCTAACATTCACTGGGTTTTGTGGTATTTTTGGTTTTTGTTGTTGTTGCGGAGCATAAGGAACTACTGGAACATCATCTCTTGGAGTATCATCCAGTTCTACATAATCATTGTCTTTCTTCTCAAGTTGTCGCAACAAATCTTTGCACAACACTTTCTCATTGAATATGGCATCCTTGCTTCTTATAATTTTATGATTTTAAAAATAAAAAATCCTATATCCAAATTCATCAAGGCCATATCCAAAAAATATAGATTTCTTTGATTTTTCTTCCATCTTGGTTCTATTTACAAAGTCTATATGTGCAAATGCTTTACAACTGAAGGTTCTAAGAAAAGAATAACTTACCTTCTCACCAGTACATGCTTCCTCTAGAATACCACAACCCAAAGGAGTAGAGGGACCTCTATTAATTAAATAAACAACATTATTTGTATCCTATGCCCACATGTTTAAGGGGAGCCCAACATTCAATCTCATAGTCCTTGCACGCTACATTATTGTCCTATTCATGCGTTCAACCACTCCATTTTCTTGTGGAGCCTTTGGAACCATTTTCTGCCTATGAATAACATTAGAGGAACAAAAATATTCAAATACTTTTCTACAATACTCACCACCATTATCAGATCGAAGACATTTTAATCTTTTTCCAGTCTCATTCTAGACCAAGCTTTTCCAATTTTTAAAAGTTTCAAATACATCAGATTTCTGCCTAAGGAAATAAATCCAGACTTTCCTAGTTGCATCATCAATGAAAGTAACATAATACAGAGAGCCGCCAAGGGAAGATACATGATTTGGCCCCCATACATCTATATTCACAAGCTCTAATTTATCATCTTTCTTTTCTTTCCCACCCTTTAGAAAACTAACTCTCTTTTGTTTCCCATACACACAACTTTCACAAAAATTCATATTCACACATTTTAGACCTGGTAAAACATTCTTTGAATGAATTAATTTCATACCTTTCTCACTCATGTGCCCAAGTTTTTTGTGCCATAGTAATGTTTCGGTATCACAGTGACTATTTCATTTTCTACCTGCTCAGCTGCAACAACTGTTCCTGAACATTCACTTTTCTCTGTAACAATTAAAGTAGAAGGAATGGTATTACCTGTACAAAGATATAAGGTGCATACTTTCACACCTTTTTCTACTACTAAGGAACCTTTTGAAACCTTCCAATTTTTATCATTAAAAGTAACTGTGCAACCCTCATCACCTATTTGCCCTGCTAAAATTAAATTTCTACTCAGCCTTGGAACATGTCTTACCTCTTGTAGTAGCCAAAGACTCCCATTCTGCAACTTAATCTTAATTCTTCCCTTCCCAACAATCTGATAGGGTTCATTATCTCCCAAATAAACTAGCCCAAAATCACCTTGGCGATAATCAATAAAATAAATCCTATAGGGTGTAGCATGAAAAGAAGCCCCTGAATCTAGAACTCATGAATCATCTGCATTTTCAAGGGAAAGGAGAAAAATATCATCTTCATATTTATTACTTACCAAATTTTCCTCCTTATTGCCTTCTTGATTTTCTCCTTCTTTATTCTTCTAAGACTAGCAATCTTTCTTCTTATGACTTGGTTTTTCATAATACCAACAGTCACTAGGTCCTCTTGATTGAGACCTCTTTCCCTTTGAATTTCCTCATGATTTCCCATGATTTCCAGAGTTGTTTCCTCTATCTCTTGTCATGTCTTTGCTTTCTGCATTCAAAACACTACCTGATGTAAATCCACCTAAGATTTTCCTATGTATATCCTCGCTCTGAATAACACCAACAACATCATCAAATTTTAGGGTTTTGAATTAGAAATAGAGTTACTAACAGTCATTATCAATCCATTCCAGCTTTCTGGAAAAGAACATAGATCAAAAGTGCACTAATTTCTTCATCAAAATTTATACTCATTGAAGACAATTGACTAGTAACTATATTAAACTCATTTAAATGATCAGTCACTGACCCACCTTCTACCATATTCATATTAAATAAACACTTCATAAGAAATACATTATTCAAAGCAGAAGGTTTTTCATACAACTTTGCTAGGGTTTCCATCAACTCTTTAGTTGTCTTTGCTTTTTTAATATTAAACACCACTGATTGTGCTAGGCATAAGAGAATGTTGCCTGGTGCCTATCTACAATATCCCAATCCTCCTGAGGCATAGTTGTAACTTTCTTGCTCACTCCTTCAAATGGTCGCCATAAATCCTTCTGATAGAGGTAGTCTTCCATCTACATTTTCCATAACTGAAAGTTCTGCTCATTAAAATTCTCAACCTTAAACTTACCCTTGTCTTCCATTACTCCCACTTGACCATGATACTCCCACTCAACCATGAGACCTTCATGTAGAGGATAACTAAAAATAACATTTCTTTGATACCACTTGTTAGGATTAACAAGACAAAAATAGCAATTACATGCAAAAATATAACCAATATCAGAGAATAATAAACAAAAAATAGAAGACAACACAAGACACAAAGATTTAACATGGTTCACCCAATCCCTGGGCTACGTCCACCAATAGCCAATCCCAATATTATTATTATCCAGTGATTATAATCTGATCACAATACGCAATCTCCTTACAGCTCAATTCCGTCGTAAAACATACATCATAATACAAAACCTTAACCCTAAGACAATTTATGCAATCTTTATGCCACTTTAGGGTTAGAACATGTCAGTCCAAAAATTGGCTGAAAATAAGCCTCAAAAAGGTAAAACACTTTCCTAGATATCACTTTATTGATTAGTGACCATAATATAATAGGTTATTTCTATAATTGTCATAAGTATGGTCATATTGCTTATGAATGTAGATCTAGACCTAGTAGTGGCGTTAGTTTTGATGGATACTATTTTACATGCATTAAATATGGACACAAAGTTGGAGATTGTAGGTCAAGAGTGTATGCTCCTAGATCTCCTGTCAAATAGGTGAAAACTATTGGAAGCGAAAGACAATTCAATGTTAGATGCTCAATATGTAGTAACTATGGTCACCTTGGAGTAAATTACAGAATGAGAACTCAAAGAGGAAATGTTGGACCTTGGAGGTCAATTGGTATGGCTTGTTTCCAATGCCATAGCGTTGGTCACCTTGCTAGAGATTGCAATTTCATGAACTAATCTTCTAACCAATCAGAGGATAGGAAAGGAAAGAAGATTTAAAATGTTGATGAAGTTAGAAGTGAGATGGAGAAGACTTGGGTAAAGAAAGAAAAGAAATAGGAAGAGGTCAAGTCACCTAAAGGGAATCCACCATCCTCTGGTACAGAGGATTCTTCTTCAAACAAAGAATGTTATTTTATTAGGGGGAGCACTTATAGACAAATCATTTATCGATCCCCTAGATTTAAGAGTGGCAAGATCTATATGCTCTGTATGGTATAAATTTCTATGATTTTGGTTTTGCTAAAGACTTGAGGTTGTTAGTGATTTTGTTTCAATCGCACTAAGATTTTATGATATATATCTATTTGATATCGGTTATAACTGTTGATTGAGTACCAACCAGTGGATATGTGTTAACCGGTGACATGAAACTATTCCTACCATTGAAGTGCACAATGTCTATACCTCAAATGATAAATAGAGGAAAAGTGATTTGATTTTGTACCTTTGCTTTCATTCGATTATTTGAGAGCTATCTAGAGCTATAGTGTGCAATGATTACTTTTGAGTTGATATTTTGAGCTAAATTGTTATCAAGTTTTCATGAATCCCTAACCAGTGTATTGCAAGTTATTAGTTTGGCTTGTTAGATTTATGTGTTGTTACAGTTGATTCAAATGGAAAAGAACATAGATACTCCTATTCTGGTTAACATCATTGAGAAGCCTCGAAATGTGTTCGAACTCCATCCAATCAAAGCGGTCGAGATTGATATGACAAGTTCCCTATCCACTATTCCTTAGGGATAAATGTTGATTGAAGATGTTCTGTACTATATCCATTGCAAATTTAAAGAAATGGGAGTTGAAGATCTCAAGGAAAAGTGTAATGGTATGTGCATCAATGGTGTGTTGAAAGATTATCATAAACATCAACAAGCGAAGGGTTTAAC
The DNA here is from genome assembly GCA_018584345.1 of Thuja plicata. Lineage (NCBI taxonomy): Eukaryota > Viridiplantae > Streptophyta > Pinopsida > Cupressales > Cupressaceae > Thuja > Thuja plicata. The sequence continues at coordinate 1,656,491 of MU227208.1, forward strand.
ATATGCGGTGGACATTCCCACTCAATTCCACCCTGATTGGATTTGTTATGTGTTATGTTTAGTTCATGATCAATTTATATGGCTGGACATACCACACAAGATTTTGAAGTTTATGATTCATAGGGTTACAGGGTTTCAAGTGCAAGGACTTGAATGTACATTGAGAACGGTGGCAAAACATTTGGTTACTGAGCTAACCAAATCCAAACAAGATGTCAGAGAAATGAAATTTGATCGCATTGAAGACAAGAAAGTTAGCTTCACATCCATGGTGACAGGTTATAGATTTTATCAATCTATTCGTGTTAATAGTGTGCCTAGTGGTGCTATCCATGCTTCATATTGGATTGTTAAAGATGATTTAGTGTATGAACTATGTGAGATGATCAGGAGTCAATTTATGGAAAACATGGAGAGGATAAAGAAAGATAAGAAGCATTCATTTAAGTATAGTTCCCTACTAGTATCTATGTTTTTCTATATCCAAAATTTCTTCCTCGGTAGAGGAAAATTTACATGGTCCAGGAATAAACTGGTAGTTGTTCAGATAATTGAATTCATAAATTAATTGGGTGATTACTTTAGTAATGTTAGGTAGAGATATTTCAAATACTTCCAAACTAAGATGCATAAACATGAAAGGATACCAGCTAGCATTATAGAAAAGTACAAGAATGACATTTGTTTTCTAGTAGACACTAATACATGCACTGTGCAAGTAGTTGAGCCTAGGAAATATTGGCTTGCACCTATGGGGTATGAAGTAGAGGGTGATTTAGTAACTCTACATGTTGATGAATTACTGTCAAAACCTTTAGATAAACAAGCATAGAGATTTGGCACATATGATGAATCCTTTGCCAAAATTCAAAGGGAATTGAAGAAACCGGTCATTGAGAGGAAAATGAGGAGAATGTTATCTAACCTAGAGAAGAATTTTGGCAATGATGAATCAGGAATAGCTTGCATTGTTGCAATTGAAACTAAAGACCCTTTAGCTAACATTCCTTTAACTTATGCAAAGGTGAAGAGAAAATAGAGAAAACCAAAAATAAAGGAAGTTAAGTCAAATGTAGAACCAACAAGGAAGAAAGGTCAAAGTACTCCTATTGTGAAGAAGACATAAATGAGGAAGAGACAATCCACAAAAGAGAAGGGTGATCACAAGGAAACAAAAGAGGATGAGGAAGAAATGTCATAATTTGACAAGGATGCCACTCAACTAAAAAAGAGTGGAGAGATAGATAAGGCTCCTTCTATTGACGATATTTCCAAAGGTATTGTGGATAATGATAGATTAGCTATAGTTGGCACAAGATACACCTTGGGTAGTGATGAAGACAAGAATAGGATAGAATACACCATTGTGTATCTGTTGACACCTAAAATTTCACCCTCACCAACCTTTCTTTGAAGGCTAGGCTTGAGGATTCCAAGACAACATGGAAACACTCCTAGGTGGTGGGATTTCCTATTTATGGAGTGAATCTCCATATTCTAGGTCGGTTCCTTCTTGATATATCACCTTTATAGACCAAAATTAAACTTGGATGGTAAAAGGGGGAGAAATTGCATAAAGGAAAGAGCTTTAAACAAATCTAATCTACTAGGTGATGCATGCAAAGGAAATCCAACACCAATCACAAATGAGTTCTTGAAATAAGATTAGTAGAGGCAAATGAATCAAATTTGATGATTGGACAACTCATGTATCAGTGTTTCATAAGGAGGGTTTACAGTTTCTCTCAAGCATAGGATAGGAGGATGAGAAATCTTCACACTTAACTATATAAGGAAAAAACTCAAGGAAACCACAACTTATAACCTACATAAGGAGTAATTCTATCTATTCAAAGATGCTAACAGAGACATGAACTTGTATGATTCAAAGGATAAATACATTACAAGTAGATATCAGATCTAAAAATGCATACAATGAAGCAAATTCAAATAAGGTCTGCAAAAACTATTGTCTTTATTCAACCCTCAAAAGTAAATTTTTATCATACCATCATAATTGGCTCCACGGCCTTCAAGAAAAATAGAGGATCCAAATCACTTCTGGTCTCCTTTTTTTAAAATATGGGAACCCTTAACTTCTATACTAAACTGCTATTTAAAGGAAAACAAACTATAATTCTAAAGCTTTACATGAGATGATCTAGACATGAACTCTCTGATTCATTGAGGAATGAAGATTTTTAACTATACAAGGAAGAAGGATTGAGGATTTCATTTATATCTCTCACCCAAAAGTCATGCAAAATATTATTTCCACCATTGTCATTGAGGCGATTGATCAATGTATCTTTCTAAACTGGCATTGAATTAATGTTTACTGTGTTTGATCCTGGCCTTTAACTCATGTGTTTAGTCTCATATGATTGTCATACAAAAAAGAGAGAGTTTGAAATCCACATAACTATGGTTGAAACCCATGTTGACCATCTACATGCATGCAGAATAGACCTGCCTTCTTTCATGTCCTCTTAAAAATATAAGTCGTTTGAACCCAATTTAAAACCCTTTTAAAAATTTGACCACCTTTTAAACAGGCTGATTAGTCGTAAAGACTACCTCCACCGCAAAGTAGGCTTTTTTTAACTCTAAGTTAAAAGAATTTTGCAGACTCTTAACTTTACCTTGACCCCACCTTCAACATGGCTTCCTTTAATTTGGCTTGTGGTCCCCTTCACCTTTCTTTCCACTGCTTTGATTCTTACCTTGGCCGGGGTAAACAACCCCATCTTGTAAACCTGTGGATCTTAACAATCCCGCACCTTTTTTGGTAGAATCACAAATGTCATTGGATATGATCACCTTTTAGTCTCTTTTTTAAGCACTTTCAACTGCTTGATCACCACGCATCACTCTTTTTTTATCCCATGATCTTTCTCATTCCTTGGTCTATCAGACCGCGGGATGACAAGCATCTGCCACCTATCTCGCTAGCCCCACTTTTTATCTCTCATTCTTTTGCACTACCTGGACACATGGCACCTTGTCATTATCTCACTCTACTTATCTCTCTTCTTTTTTAATTGTGCAAGATCATGAGCATATGTCATATGTCCATCTGGATCCACTGCTTTATGTGTGCTTCTATGCCACATTTCGACTTCTTGCTATTTCATAGAGTTTCTCTTTCCTCGTCACTAGTATTGTGGGATAGTGATGCATTGAAATCTATCATCCGTATCTAGCTATGTGGCACCATCTAATCACCCATTCAATCGGCCCCACTCTACTAGGTGGAACCCTTTCATGATCCCGTGAACTTTCTCTCACATCAACCTGTTAGATCGTGGGATCACGACATTCTTCCACCTGTCCTAGCTTGCCTTGCTTGGGCCCAAAAAATATACCTTTTGGCTCCCAACATGTCCACCATACGACCACTTAGAACATGAACTTCTTCCAAAAGGATCTTGCCTTTTGGCTACCACTTACTTGTGCGCTGCGGTATTAAAATATCTTAGAAGTTACCCGCACAATGAATGTGGGATAAACCAATATAACATTTTCTATGTTTGTGCACCTTAGCACACTTTCTTTTTAGTTTACCTATGTTCTACTTGACTAAAAATTTGTGCCTCAACCTTCAGAGCATCATGAGAACATTCTAATGATTGCATTGCGTTCCTCCATAGTATGTTGGGCTTGAACCCTCATGGGAGCCCATTCAAATCTACATACTTTGGATTTTCAAACCTTTCCCTTTACAAAATTTCACCACTAGGATGAAATGTGGTAACATTTTTGGCAACCTCTCAGAGGTTTTTGCCTGCTAAACATAAAGAACCAATTGTCTTGTCCATCCATTGGGCACAAAGTTGTTAGCAATATAAAACCTTATTTTAAACAAGGTGAAACCCTACATAAATAATTGGTTAAGTCTTCATTACAAAAATAATTTTATGGATGATGGGGATCATCTCCCCTATCATGAGTGATAGGTGTTTTCTCATAATGAATATACATGTTTGATATGCTTTGAATGTTCATTGGAATTGGAACCTTCTTTTTAACAATGTGTGTTGTTGACAAACATTTAGGAAAAGCTAGAAACTAAGACTAAACTAAACAAATTGTACTACAACACTTATTGAATGCTAAAAATCTATCCTAATGTTAGACTAATGAGCAATAGATACACCTTAAACAAAAACATTTATAGGTTCTCAAAATTATTTTCCTTTTCTGTTCAATTAGCAATGGAAAACATGTTCATGGGAAGCTAGAAATAGAGGGGAAAATGGCATACATGTAATGAGCTTCTACAATATTTTGTGAAGAACAAAAAACTTACTTACTTCAACATACTGATTGAAAAGATTGGAATCATAGAATGAATCAACAAGTTGCATCTTATTTAATTCAAGTGGATCAAACAAAATGATGGTTCCCTCATATGTATCATGATAAATATGAACATCTTGTTTCTCAAGGGTTAACCTATTGTCTAGATGGCTACAAAATTCATCAATAATGCCAAAAAAATATTCTTCTTGGATATCTTTGGCTAGCTTTTCATGCACATTAGAGATAATGATCATATTAATACCTTGTATTGGTTGTAATTCATTTTGTGGAAGAGTCTCAAAATGCTCATCAACCTACTGTTATGGATGTCTTTTCTCATATTTTACAAAATAAGGAACAACATCATATTGCTCTTGATTTAGTATATTATTGTTGTTGTGGACTTGCTCTTGTTGTTCTAAAACAAGAATTGCCTCTTTGTCATCTTTAGAATCTAAACAAGTATCACTTTGATTTGTGGTTTGTTGCTCAAGACTTTTTTCAGAAACTAATACAGGCATATGTTCTTCTCTTTGATCAATAAATTTAGGGATTTTTATGAAAAAATTAGATATAATTTCATCCTCTTTCTGAGGATAATCAGGTAGTTCATTGAACTAAGTAGAAACAAATTCCTCTAATACAGGCTCAATACAACTTGGGGACTCATACACTAGAGCCTTGACTTTATGACCTTCTCTTTTGGCAAATAACAACTAAATTTTTTATGCTCTTTGTTTAACTCCTCCATGGAAAGAGATAAACCATTATTAAGACTGACACAAAAACTTTCCATGCTATTGGGTTGTTTACCCTATTCTTTAACAAGGTTTGGCATAACATTCCTCTAATCATGAATCATGTAATTACCCAATCCATCCACTGCCATATGATTGAAAGGTTGTTTATTCTCCTGAGATACATTCTGTTGTGACCTCTCATTGTTCTGAAGTGTGAGGGCATGGCTCATCATAGCTTTTGCAAAACTAGTCCAATGATGTGATAAATTGCCAGCAAAACACTGCTCTTCATCCGTGCTAAATTATTCTGGGCAACTACAAGCTCTTTTGATGAGTTTGGAAAGTTGGGGTTGTAGGGTTGACTGCTTCTTTGAGTAAAATTTCTTCTTCTTCTCATTGATCAATCTGAAAATTAGGCTTATTTGTCTGATTTTATGCTTGATAAGGCATATTTATCTTATTTATATTCTGATCTTTTTCCAAATTCATCAACTTATTACCAAAATTTTGGAGCATACCTCTAATTTCTTGCTTAAGATTTTGAAGCTCCTGAATTGGGACTATTGCAGCATTCTCTTGAGAGGTAATTTGATTGTTAAATGTTGGAATAATTAGAACAATAGCTATAATAGGAGTTACAACATGTGTATTTGGTTTTATCTCTACAAGATATGGAGTTGGAATCCTAGGAGGAATCTTTCTATCCTGTATCAAATTGTTCTTTTCTTTGGTTGCAATGTCAAATGCAGCTAGTAAAGTACTACCTCTCATTGATTCTATCTACACTGCTATATCATTGTATAATGCCTTAAGATTAAAAAAAAAACATAAGCATTGGAAGGCTTAACCGATAATGGAATTCTATCTCATGTCCTCTAAAAATGGTAATTAAATCTGTCATCAACTTGCTTGGAACCCTCTTGATTGTTGTTAATTATTCTACCAACGATAGATGATCTGACTTGTCCTCAAATTGACGATTCAATTTCTCTCCCAACTCATCCCATGTTGTAATTGAATTTACATGTAACCCTCTGAATAAGACTAAATATTTTCCCTTGAATGAAGTTTCCAAGAGATTCAATGCAACTTCCTGATGAGTTATCTAATGTATACCACATAGTGAAGCCACGTCCTTGATGTGCTCAATAGCTAAAATTTGATCCTCTCCTATGAAAAGTGGAAGACCCTTAAGGGATGCTCTCATAATATCATGACATTGTGCTATATTCAGAGGGCTTCCTTGATTGAAAGATACGAATGGATGATTTTTGGGATGAGCCATCTATACTAAAAACACTGATATGTTGATAAAATCATATGACCCAGAGTCATTAGGTGGTAAATAATTACCTTCTTGAATACTGTAAGTTGTTGTTCACACCAAAAAAATAATACGAATGAATCTCATAAAATTATAGGCAAGCATTGGTCTCTTTCTTCACACGGAGTCGCCATATTTGCTAAATGTTAACCTCTCTTAGGCTAGTAAATTCTTGCTAGCATATCCAAAACAATATGAATCTTTGAAATATTCTAACTTGGGTCCCACCAGGCCTGCCAAAATTGTTGAGACATAAAATTGCACCCTCCTCAACCTTTCTTTGAAGGCTAGGCTTGAGGATTCCAAGACAACATGCAAACACTCCTAGGTGGTGGGATTTCTAATTTATGGAGTGAATCTCTGGATTCTAGGTCGGTTCCTTCTTGATATATAACCTTTATAAACCAAAAGTAAACTTGGATGGGAAAAGGGGGAGAAATTGCAGAAAGGAAAGAACTTTAAACAAATCTAATCTACTAGGTGTGTGTGGTAAATGTGGTCTTCAATGTGAAACACCAAACACTCAATAAACCATTAATTCAAGGGTTAACATCATCAAATTAAATTCAAATCATTGTGCAAACTACCCTTAAGAGCAACTTATTCCTTCCTAGTTAAAGTGAGTTTGATTCTTCGAGGATGCTCATCAGATTGGATTTTAGAATCAGTGACTAGATGACTATAAAATGGAAGATTCAAATCCTAGGCAAGATGTATGAACTTGGATACTTTGTCCTCAAAACCATGGAAATGAAATGGAAGGAAACCACTCAGCTAAATGCACATAGAACATTAAGTAAACTAAGCAAGAATGCATCTATAAACTAAGGAGAATGAAGTTAGAAATCATAATAGAACTAAGATGCATCAAACTAAACTAAAATGCAAATGGAGACTATAGCATGATCAAAAACTAAAACCAAAATAGTATTATAACTTTATTTCTTCAAATTGCCTCTCTTTAAGCAAGGGGAGCTATCCTTTTTTTAGGAAATTCCTTGAAATGGATGGCCAAGATTGATCTACGAAGGGTGGTTGAGATTCATCCCACTTCAGTCCATGTGAGATTGATCTGGGTGGAAGGTCATTGATTGGTCAACCTTGTGCTTGTTTGGGGTAGAATGGGACAAATTTGGAAATTATCCCTTTTAATTGCTTTTATTTGAATTTTAAGTGCTCACACATCTGTGAGGATGTGTGAATGGGTTCATTTAATTAAAAGTGTTTTAAGACTTTTAATTAAACCCAATATTTGAAGCAATTAAGTGATTTGGGCTTTGATCTATAATTTGATTAAATAAGTTTTGTTTAATTATGTAAGCAAGTTTGAATAAATGCTCCCATAATTAGGGTCTAGCAATAAATTTCTTTTATTTAGGAATTCTTAAGGCCAATTAATTGAAATAGGGGCTATGGGTTTACTAGACCATTTTTTGGTGGTTACACTAGGTGATGCACCAAGGGTGATGCAAAGGCAATCCAACACCAATCCCAAATGAGTTCTTGAAAGAAGATTAGTAGAGGAAAATGACACAAATTTGATGATTTCACAACTCATGTGTCAGTGTTTCACAAGGAGGGTTAAGAGTTTCTCTCAAACGCAAGCTAGGAGGATGAGAAATATTCACACTTAACCAGATAAGGGAGAAACTCAAGGAAACCACAGCTTATAACCTACATAAGGAGCAATTTTATCCATTCAAAGATGCTAATAGAGACATGAACTTGTATGATTCAAAGGATAAATACATTACAAGTAGATATCAGGTCCAAAAAAGCATACAATGAAGCAAATTCAAAGAAGGTATGCAAAAACTATTATCTTTATTCAATGCTCAAAAGGAAATTGTTATCTTACCATTACAATTGGCTCCACAGCCTTCAAGAAAATCAGAGCATCCAAATCACTTCTGGTCTCTTTTTCCAAAATGTGGGAACCCTTAACTTCTATACTAAATTGTCATTTAAAGGAAAATTGACTCTAATTCCAAAGCTTTACATAAGATGAACTAGATATTAACTCTCTAATTTACTGAGGGATGAAGAGTTATAATTACAGAAGGAAGAAGGATTAAGGATTCCATTTATATCTCTGGCCCAAAATTCATGCAAAACATTATTTCCACCTCTGTCATTGATGGAAACTTATCAATGTATCTTTCTAAAATCGCATTGAATTGATGTTTACTACATCTGATCTTAGCCTTTAACTTCTGTGTTTAGTCTCATATAATTGGCATGGAAAAAGAGAGGGTTTGAAATCCACATAACTATGGTTGAAAACCTTGTCGACCATCTACCTGCATGCAAAATAGACCTACCACCTTTTGCATTGTCTTAAAAATATAATTCATTTGAACCCAAGTAAAAACCCTTTTAAAAATTTGACCACCTTTTAAACATGATGATTATTCATTAAGACTACCTCGACCGTGACGTAGGATTTTTTTAACTCTAAATTAAAATCCTTTTACATTACTCTTAACTTTACCTTGACCCCAAATTCAACGTGGCTTCCTCCAATTCAGCTCGTGGGCCCCTTCACCATTCTTGTCACTTCTTTGATTCTTACCTTGGACGGGACACATGATACCATCTCGTAATCCCATGGATCTTAACTATCGTGCACCTTTTTTGGCGAGATCACAAACATCATTGGATATGATCATATTTTAGTCTCTTCTTTAAGTGCTTTCAACTGCTTGACCACCATGCATCACTCTTTCATTATCTTGTGATCTTTCTCTTTCCTTGGTCTGTCAGACTGCAGGATGATGAGCATCTGCCACCTATCTCGTTGGCCCCACTTTTTATCTCTTGTTCTTCTGAACTACCTAGATACATGGTGCCTTGTCATTATCTCGCTTTGCTTCTCTCTCTTCTTTTGTTAGATCATGAGATCACAACCTTCTACCATATGTCCATCTAGGTCCACTGCTCTATCAATACTTCTATGCCACATGTCAACTTCTTGATATCCCATAGAGTTTCTCTTTCCTTGTCACTAGTATCTGATCACCTAGTCAACTAGCCCCACTCTACTACGTGCCACCCTTTCATGATCCTGTGAACTTCCTCTCACATCATCCTGTCAGATCGCATGATCACAATATTCTTCCACCTATCCTAGCTCGCCTTTCTTGGGCCCACAAAATATACCTTTTGACAGCCAACATGTCCTCCATACAACTGCTTAGTGTGTGAACATATGCCAAAAGGTGCTTGTCTTTTGGCTACCACTTACTTGTACACTGGGGTATTAAAATAGCTTAGAATTTACCCGCACAATGAATGTGGGATAAACCAATATAACCTTTTCTCTATTTGCGTGCCTCAGTGCACTTTCTTTCTGGTTTACCTATGTTCTACTTGACCAAAAATTTGTGTCTCAACCTTTAAAGCATTGTGAGAACGTTCTAATGAATGCATTGCATTCTTCCATAGTATGCTAGGCTTAAACCCTTATGGGAGCCCATTCAAATCCACGTACTTTGGAATGTCAAACCTTTCCCTTTACAAAATTTCACCAATGGGATGAATTTGGTAACAATATCATTTTCACAAATTTTGTCGAACACTTTTACAAATTCATTCTTGCATTCCCAATGAACTATATCAGTTGATATATGCTAGATGAAGTGAAGCATTATAGTTAGATAGAGAAATCATGGAGAGAGAGCACTAATTCAAGTGCAACCAGAACTATGTTCTAAAGATTCCAAGATAATGATTGAAGCTCACAAGCAAAAATTTAAAATAAAGAGCAAAGCAACTAAGATTCTAATTGATGATACACAAAACATACAAAATAAGATTGTTGAGGCATGGAAGAAGTTATTATAGATAAAGGAGGTAGAAAAACAAGTAGAGAAAGATCAAGCAACATCTAATGAACCTATGTAGGTAGATGACACTTTTTATGTAGATCAGTTAATTGGGGATGTTATTCTTGATGTCCCTAAACTAGTGTAGAACACTAAAGTACAAGATATTGGATTATCACAAACAGATCGAGATGAGGTTGAAATATTAGACATTATAGGTAAAGAGGATTCTTCCTCAGCATCTCTTATGAAGCATACAAAGGAATTGATTTATGATAAGGAGGATGAGAAAGTTGTAGAGAGTCAGTAAGAGGATAATCAGAAAGAGGCTAAAGAAGAACTTAATATAAAAAGAAAATTGAGTCTTGGGGAGTTAAGTGAAAAGAAGAGATAAAAACTGGTACATGTTGTTGTAGAAGAAGAGGAGGAGGAAGTAGAAGAGGAAGAAACACTTACCACACCGGTGGACATAACCAAATTAAAGCCTAAGGAACTAATGAAATACTCAAAATAATTGAAGAAAAAGGTTGAAAGAGTCACGTTGAGATCTAAGAAGAAGAAGAAGACAAGATTCTTAAGGCAAGATACATACATTCTAGTTGAGTTATTCCCTGAGCTAGAGTATGACGATGAAGATTCTATGATTTATCAGATGGATACTCTAATCAAGGAAATTTTAGATCAAGGCCCAGATTTGCAGACAACAGCTGTAAAAAATGTAGAAGAGAACTTGGAGAATAAGAAGATAGGTAAGATGATGGAAAAGATTACTGTAGATTGGAACAAATTGATAGATGGAGAGCTTAATAGGTCAGTTTGATCCTATTTCAAGCTCAGTCACTACTTTCAGTGGTTAGGTGAAGCAAATTTCACACAAGATAAAGCAGATCTAGCATGAGCAAGATAATAGGATGCTTACCCTACTGGAACTTCAATCCTACTTATCACCTATAGTAGAGGTCATGCAACAGAATGTGAAGAAGGTAAAAGACATACTTGCCTTACCAGACATGAGCACTCTAGACAACATGAAAGGGCTTGCTTCTAGTATGCTTGAGAAAATTATTGCTTTGGGATACTTGTAGAAGATATGGGAGACATCCTTGCAATCAGTAAAGATAAATTTCAAGATGATATTTGACAGGATGTAATTAAGATTTGTCTTATTGTAGATATTTTAGTTTTTGTACCTTTGGCATTGTTCTCAAAGGGGGTTATTATTCTATATCATTCTATGATATATATACTAATAGGGAGTCATAACGTGGTGTATATATTCTTTTTCCTTGATCTAGTATGGAGATTGTGATTCCACGATTTTGAGTAAACATGTATTTTCCATCAATACTAAAGGGGGAGATCATTAGCATTCTAATGGATTTTGGGTGTAGCCATAGGGATTCACTTGTTTGGTTGTCATTAATGGAAACTAAGTTAGTATAGTGATGAAATATAAAAGGTGAAGTAAAGACGCAATCAGTAAGAAGGATTCATGATCGGTAATGCATGAAATTAACTAATTCCAGAAGATCGATAGATGGTGAGGATAGAACCTTAAAAGCGATCATAATAGAAGTGGAATCATGAGGAGCGGTCATAGGTATAATTTCAAAATGTTCATATTTTAGTGTGGTTCCAATGACAAATCATTTGGTTGATCGGTAAGAGAGTTTTTGATATGTCAGACACTGAGACATGTAACAACACTTGTTGTCTTCAGCAACAGTTGGTAGATCCAAGAATGGCGAGCGGTATATTAAGTGTGATGATATTTGATGATATTATGGTGTGGAATAGAAGTTATAAAAGTGATGAGTTGGCATTTATGGGATCTATACAATTGTATGAGGTGGATTTATGGTGATTCATTGGAGAAGTCAAAACGTGTTTGACTAGCTTGGAGATATAACTTGCAGACCTTATTTTGATCCAACGCGGTCATGATAAAATGTGTTATACATTGACATTATCAATTTGGCATGTGGTTCTTACACAAGAAAGTATTGAAGTTCATTTTTTATATGGTTTATGTTGGTGCAAATTTTGTATATAGTGGGAAATTCTCATTTTGAAATGGTTGTTGTTGTGAGTGATGTGATTAGGATTTTATGATTTCAATGAGTGTTATTTAGGGTTGTGATCAGAGAACTGATTGATATAGTGAAATGAGAAGTTATAGAGTACATAGAACATATTAGATCTGACAGGCAAGCAGTGTTGCATCTAGATCATTCATCTTGTTGTTCCCTAATAGTTACAGCAAGAAAAATCCCTTAACTGGGTGAAATCTAACAAGTTCTTATTATATATCCCTTACATGGATGAACTCATAAAAAAAATTTAAATCCTCTAGCGAGGTAGATCATAACTGATATGATTATACTCCTAACCGAGTATTTTTCACTCCTAACAGGGTGAACCCTTAGAAAGGGTATTTGTAGCTCCTACCAGGGAAAACTCATTTACCACAATAGTGGGCTTATGGGTGTCATCCTCATTGGGGTTTTCTCCCTCTAACCAAGGGTTTCTATAATAAAAATATATATTTCATATGTGATGAGTTTGTGGATTCTTGACATTGTTTACTTCTATTTTCTTACATCAGTTATATGATTTGTGGTTTGAGATTTAATATTGTTGTTCACCAAAATGTATAATATAAAATGGTGAGCAATGCTAAGATGTGTATTAATTATGAAGTCCCACATATATTGGAATACAAACCCTCACAAAGAGAATTTGATTAGCACAACCAAAAGGAGGAAAATTTCTAATGCGAGATCTATGCTCAATGTGGATTTGATTCCTTAAGAGATCTGATCTGATAAAGTAAGTTCAAAGGAAAAGAAGGAAGAATATGTGCACTTGGAAACAATATGGATAAGGTAGGACTTTGAATCTAAATTTGACTATCATCGAGACCTCAGATTTTGTTGTAACTTCAAATCTGGTAGGAAAGGACCTGAATCTTTCTGTCCTAAAATTTTCACTGAAAAATGATAGGTACAAGTCACATTTCTGGGAACAAGTCACCTAGTCAACTTCTTCCCATAAATAATTGATAAAACTATCTTGAATCTTGTAACTATACTTATACTACCCTGATTCTGAATTACAACTCTACAAATTGTTCCTACACATAGAAAAATGGGAAGAAAGGTTGGTAAAATGAGTTTGCCTTTGTCAAACCTCTATTTAGGATTAAACCTTGAAATTGAAATTAAAGTTCATAAGGAAAGATTAAATGGAAGCTAGATCTAAAACATAAATCACCTTATACCTTGATGATGCAATACCTATTTGGATGTGATCATAAGTGTTGATGCAATAACTTTAACTCCACAAAAACCTAATAGGAAATCATGAAACCAAATCCTTGAATGATAGATGTTGTAGTTTTCCATAATGCTTGATGAAGAAGAAGAAGAATAAGGATTGCATACTTGGGTGCTCGATTGAAGAAGAGATCTTGAACTCTATTTTTTCTTGATTGTTCATGAATGCTTGAAAACTTGATATGGAATTCTTGTTGGAATTATATTGAGATGATGTACTGAGAGGGGAGGGGTGAATCAGTACCTCTAAAACTTTTTTTGGTTAGCCCATTAACCCTTAGTCATCAGTTTGTAATTTATCTTATCTAACTGTTCATCTTTCTTTATGCATATGTAATCATATCATACATTCCTTTTAGTATGTAATCATAATAGAAACATTCATGAAAATAGATAACACATGACACAAGATATGATATCGCAGAAAAATCTTGTTAAGGAAGTAAAAACTGTGGTGGGGATTGTTACCCACAAAACTTCACTATCTGCAGATAAGAAGGGGCTGGTTAAGGCTTACAATTGGTCACTTCTGATGACCTACCCTGTTAGGAGTATTAAAGTGGAGACCTATTAAGAACTAATTTGTTTGAAGCTTTAGCAACACTGTTAAGTGTGCACTCTGTTAAGAGATTTAGAAAGAATGGTTAAGTCCACCTTCTACAAAAGGATTTTAGATGTGATGCACTTGTTAGAATGAAACTACATAAGTCTTTGATCTGATGATATATGCAATCTTTAATTGTTGATAACAGATCCTATAAAGCTTCATACATATTAGTAATCATCCTTCCATGATTGAATAATACCTTTATCTTCTCGTCGGTAGCCTTTGTGTGTTCTTGATAACTGGTGTATTTTGTTTATGATCTTTGCATGAATTTTGCCTTCTGCTCCTTAGATGCTCTTCATGGCTATCAATAATAAAGAATTCATGTGTTCACAATTGAGTATGAACGTCTATTTATACTAGTTTAGGTTCAATTCTTGATTCATGTGTCACACGTTAACTCTAGATCCAAGGTTTACAACTTGACCTTGATCTTTAGTTAGATATGCTTTAGATCTGTTAGGATGCTTTAAAGCATTTACATAAAGTTTGCATGACCATAAAAAATAAATAACAATTCTATAAATAGAATAACTTTGCTTTATCTGCCATGTAAAAAATCAGATCCACAATTTGTGGGTTTTTTGACTGTCAGTTCTAACGGTCGGTGTTCTTGGTCGTCGGTGTTCCTTTCTTGAACATGTCATCAGGTATGCTTTTCTATTCCTGTCGGGTTTGTTCTAAAAAATATGTCACCGGTGATGCTTGTGTTCCCCGGTGATGCTTGTCGATTTTATACTTAGCTTTTTCTCAAAAATCTTTGTTCTGTCAAGTATGCTTGCATTTTACTGGTACTGCTTGTGGTTCACCGATAATGCTTATTGTCTGTCGGTAATGCTTTGTCAATGTTTTTCACTGAGTATACTAATGGAAAAAATAATGTCTTCAATCTCCCCCTTTGACATTAGTATCAAAAACATGATATGTGCAATATACTAAGTGTATTAGTATGTACACCTATGTATACTCC
>MU227208.1:1685317-1707375 GCA_018584345.1 Thuja plicata
AGAGTTTTTACATCAGTTTGTAAATCATAGAAACATATCATTAATATATTATTTTCTTGAGCACATGATGTCTCTGGCTTTTTGGCCTCCATAGCCATGTTTTTTTCTCTTCTGTCTTGCTTCTTCTCGTAGCAGTTATGCACGTAGGTTTCTTGGGTTGATTTGCAGTTTAACAAATCTAATAAATTATATCACACAAAATTGATCACTTTCCAACACATTCTTGTACTAATATATCTTTGCAGTCCATTTCTTAAGCTTGCATCAACATGATTGATCTTCTGATTATGTGTAGGCTGATGCAGTCTTCTAGTCAGCTTAGTGACCATTAGACAAGGGTCGGACCCATAGTCTCTTCCTTAGGTACTCAAATGTATCTTTTGGTAATGCCTTTTTGAATATGTTTGTTAATTGTTCTTTTGATTGTACATATTCCAGTATCACTTCTTTCTCATGTACTTGTTCCCTTAAGTAATGATACTTAATAGCAATGTGTTGTGTTTTAGCATGCATAACAGGGTTCTTTGAAATGTTGATAGCACTTGTATTATCACAATAGATAATCACTGGTTCAAGAATTTTCATATTCATACCTTTCAGTAATTGCTTGATCCATGCAATGTTAGAGCAATTTGCAGCAGCAACCACATATTCTTCTTCTATAGTTGATTGAGATATGCATCCTTGCTTTTTACTTATCCATGTGACAAGTCTATCACCCATAAAGAATGCTCCTCCTATTGTGCTCTTTCTATCATCTATATTTCCAGCCTAATCAACATCGGTATAAACTTGTAGCTCAAATTTACCTTCTTTATTATACTACAAACCATAGTCTTCGGTATTCTTTAGATATCTCAAAATTCTTTTGACAGCTGTCATGTGTGATTCCTTGGGATTAGCAGAGAATCTTGAAACTATACCAACTACATGTGCTATATCTGGTCTTGTGTGTACAACATACATTAGTTTGCCAATCATAGATATGTATAAGGTCTGATTTACCTTGGTTGTCTTGTCTTCCTTTGTTAATTTGCATCTAGTTGCCATAGGTGTTCCAACTGGTTTTGAATCTTCCATGTTGAATATCTTCAGAACTTCTTTGATGTATTTGGATTGTGTGATGTAGATGCCTTCATCATGTTGTAGAATCTGTAGACCAAGAAAGACTTTGATCTCTTCAAACATGGACATCTCAAACTCTTTGCTCATTTCATCAGTAAATGATTTGCATAGCATATCATTACCTCCAAATATGATATCATCAACAAATATCTTAGCAATCAGAATCTTATCATCAGTATCTCTTTTCAAATACATATTATTGTTATCACTTGTTCTTACAAATCCAATACTAATGAGATAAGAGTGAATTCTTTTATACCATGCTCTCGGTTCTTGTTTTAATCCACACAAGGCTTTGTGTATTCTACAAACCATGTTCCTCTTGTTAGGATCAACAAACCCTTTAGGTTGTTCAATGTATACCTCCTCTTCTAGTATTCCATTCAGAAATACAGAATTAACATCCATTTGGTATACCTTGAATCCTTTGAATGCAGCATAAGCAAGTAGAATTCTTACTCCTTCTAGTCTAGCAATGGGTGCAAAGGTTTCTCCATATTCAATACCTTCTTCTTATGCATTCCCTTTGCATACCAGTCTTTCTTTGTTCCTTGTGACTTCTCCGTTCTCATTCAGTTTGTTTCTGAATATCCATTTGGTACCAATGACATTTTTGTCATTTGGTCTAGGTACTAATGTCTATGTTCTATTCTTTTCAATATTCTCAATCTCTTCATTTATTTCACTAACCCATTCTTGATTCTCAAGTGTAGTATTGACATATTTACTCTCAAAATCACAAATCCAACATCTAGTGTTCAGTGACTTACTTCTTGTTCTCATTCCAGCTATTTTGTCTCCAATGATCTAGTCTTGTGGATGGTGTCTTTTGACATACTTGGAAATTACAGGTTCATATCTTTTTTCATCATTATGATCACCATCTTGACCTTCATTTTGATCTTCATCGCTTAGTTTGAACATCATTGTGAGCATTTTCCTGATTTTTGGTGTGTGCGGCCTATTGTTCAGTTGCATTGTTTTGTCGCTCGGTAGAGATACACTGTTTCTCAGGCTGAGTGTTAGGTTCTTCACTGTAGAGAAATATGTTATAATCTTCTGGTTCCTTTCTTCTTTCCTCATCATTTTTCTCATCAAATTCATCCACTTTAACATTTACACTTTCAATGATTTTGTTAGAGGATTTGTTAAGACATTTATAAGATTTTATTTTGGTAGAATATCCTAGAAATATTCCTTCATCACTTTTGGAGTCAATATTCCCATTTATATCATCTCTCAATAGATAACGTTGACTTCCAAAAATTCTAAAGTAACTTACATTTGGTGTGTATCCATACCATAGCTCATAAGGTGTCTTATTGGTGTCTTTCTTTAATTGAACTCAGTTTAATGTATAGACCACAGTACTCACAACTTCTCTCCAGAATGTTTGTGTGATGCCTTTCTCAATCATCAGTGTTCTAACACAATCAATAATTGATCTATTTCTCCTTTCAGTAATCCCATTTTGGTATGGTGTTCTTGGTGCAGAAACTTGTCTTGTAATTCCATGGCCATTACAAAAGTTAGTGAATCCATCAGAAATAAATTATCCTCCTCTATATGATCTTAGACATTTTAGTTATTTTCCACTTTGATTTTCAACTATAGCTTTATACCATTTGAACATCTTATATGCTTGTTATTTCTCTTTCAAGAACATAACAATCATCAATCTAGAATAATCATCAACAAATAGGATGAAGTATATGTCACCATAATAGCTCTTTGTTCTCATTGGTCAACATAAGTCAATATGGACTAACTCTAGAATAGTATTAGATGTGTAGGTTTTTCTCTTGAAACTAGACTTTTCCATTTTACCTTTTTGACAATTATTACACATGACATGGTCGGGCTTTGACATGCTCAGTAAGCCTCTTACTTTCCTTTTCTTGCTTATCCTAACCATGTTGTCAAAATTCACATGACATAACCTTTTATGCCACAACCAAATGTCTTCATTTCTATCCAATAAACAAGTGGTCTTAATATCATCAAGATAGAAGAGATTACCTTTTGTTTGTTCACCAGTACCGATAAACCTTCCTGTTTCATTATAGATCTTTGCCTTTTTGTTTTCAAACGCAACTCGGTGTCCTATTTTATTCCGTTATGAAACACTCAATAAATTTTAGTTAAGTCCTTTCACCCAATATGCATTTTCACATCTGATCAAATTATTCAACATGATGGTTCCTTTTCCTTCAACTAGACAAGGTGAGTCATTACCCATCCTAACTGATCCACCATTATAATATTCAAAAGTTTCAAACTTTTCCTTATCTCCAGTCATGTGGTGAGAACAGCCACTATCAATAATCCAGACATCATTTTTCTAACTTTAGATATGAGTGCAATTTCAACATACCTTTCTTCTTCGTCTAAATCATCCTTCATAGCAACAAATACTACCTCAATATCCTCATCAAACTCGGTGTCAGTATTTTCAGCTTTGTTCTCAGCTAGGTAACAAGCTTTCTTGCCTTTGTCCTTGTAGTCTCGATTATCTCTTCTGTCAGAGTGTTGGTTGCTTTTGTACTCTCGGTCATTATTTCTTTTATCTTTTCTTTTGTTAGGGCATCTAGCAGCAAAGTTTCCAATTTCTTTGTGATTAAAACAGACCAATGGTAATTTACCTTTATATCTACCTTTGCCTCTTTGCAATCTTCTAGCCATTAGTGCTTTAATTTCATCAAGTTCTTGTTGATCATTATCACTTTCATTATTATTTCTCATAGTGTGTTTATGACTTGATTTACTTATTTTCAGAGAAGATTTGAATGCAGACTCAATAGTTGGTAAGACATTGTTTTCATAGTTACTCATCTCAAATGAAATAAGTCTACCAATCAAACTATCTAGAGTAACATTGTTATTTTCTACTGCTCTCATTTCTTATATTGCAAATACTCTAATAGCATAAACATGTAGTGATGTTCTTAGAATTTTACTTACCATTTTTTCTTCCTCAAGTACACCTCCTAATCCTCGGATAGGATTGACAACTTCTTTGATTTTGCTACTGTACTGAATGATGTTTTCTCCTTCATTCATTCTTAGGTCATCAAAATTTCCTCTTAGACTTTCAACTTTAGCTCTCAACACATTTTTATCTCCTCCATGTACTAGCTTGAGTTTGTCCCACATTTTCTTTGCAGTCATGCATGATTTGACATCTTCAAATTCAGCATCGGAGAGTGAAGAAGCAATTTATATCGTCATATAATTGTGTTCGTGTTTCTCTCTCAATTGATCAACTATCAGAGGTCCAACAGGTAAAACAAATTTAGTATCCAAGTACTATGTGACATCATTTACAATGCCTGATAGGTGGAGTCTTATCCTACTTTTCCATGATGCAAAGTTGTCCTTGTTTAACTTAGGCACATCCATTTTACTCATCTTGTGATCTTTATCTTGCGTCTTGAAACTCTCTTCCAATCACACTATCTCTGATACCAATCGTTAGAATAACTGAGAGGGGGGCTGAATTAGTGGCCTCAAAAATTAATCCAATAATCTAACCAAAACTTATATCCAAAATATAATACCTTCAGTTATCATTCAGTCCTATAGGATGTATGCCTTATGTAATTCTAACATATATATACTACTCGGTGAATGTAATGTTTATCCTTTTCTAGAGCCTTTACCAAATAGAAACAAATAAACTTAGTGTTTACCGACCAATCCTATTTTATTAGTGTGTAAAGCAAAACATCAAAGCAATTAACCATATACATATTTTACACATGGATTTTTAACGTGGAAACCCTGTTAAAGGAAAAACCACTTGGGACCGGTAACCCAAAAATTTCACTCTTCTGAAGTGAGCTCAGTGAAGAGCCAACCCTGTTAAAGGTTACAAACACACTGTTAAGTGCAACCTTGTTAAAGAATTTAAAACCATTGGTTAGTCTTTTGACCTTAGGCATTCACTATTCTATCAACAAGAAAAACCTTTTGATACTCTTGAGTATCTCAATACATTAAGGACTATTAAATCCCACTCGGTTAAGAGATTTTCTGAATCAATGGTTAAACTCAAACAGTAAATGATTTTCTCATTAATACAACTTTAACTTGCAGATTTTAAGATCTATTGTAAGTCCGTAATACCTCTCTAATCAATTTTCTCTTTAATTCCTTTTTCTCCCCTTCTTTCTTCTTTTTTCTTGGTGAATGTTGTTGCTTCTCTGTTGCTCGGTGTCTGCAGAATTATTGGCTCTATTCTCCAGCCTGTATGATCAGATCTGCATGAAGACTTCTATCATCAGCAGAATTATATTCAACATTCTTTTTTTCATAATTAATTACTTGTCTCTTTATATAGACATGATTTCACAGTTCAATCTCCTTGCCTTTCTTGTTCTTGACATAGATAGCTTGATCCGCAAATCTAGTCATGCATTGCTTTAATCTTTTAAGCTTTGATTTAGTTTTATTCTATAGATTTCTCCTTGACAACTGGTAATAAAAATAGCTTTAAATATTTAGTTCAATTGGTTGATAAAAACAAATCAATCAATTAGTTAACTCTATATATAGCTCTTGTCAGCTAAGTGTTTTGTCATTTACTAACTCCAGTTCTGATCGGTGATCAACTCTTAGTTTTCTCAGTCATTGACTTTAGTTGTCCTCGAGCATCAACTTCAGTTCTTCTTGGTGACCACTTCATTTATGTTTGGTGTTGTGGTGCTCGGTATACACTGTGACTACTCGGGGTTCTTTGTTCGTCGGTGTTTACTGTCACTCGGTGTACACTGGATTTATATGTTTACCGATAACATAAACTTTATCTCTTTGATTTCTTGAAGTCTATGACAATATGTTAATGAACAATAAGATTATATCAAGTTGACATTAATGACAATACAATACATTAACTGATTTAATGTCTTACATTTACTTTATGCAGCTCGGTGATCATCAACTTATCATCTTCAAACATTCAATCAGTTATAGTTCATCAAACTTGTCCTAGGAAAAATTAGCTTAAATTTCATGGGGATGTAGGGGAAGGTGAAAAGGATCAGGGGGAGAAAATGTAGGTTGTTGTGGGGTCAGAGAAGATCCTGAAAGCAAAAAATAAATGAATAGGTCTAAGGTGATGAAATGAATTATTTTATTGGAGGAATAATGGAGGAGAACACTTAGAAATAAGGGCTAACCTCTATTTTTGAATAAATAATATTAATTTTAAGTTCCAAAAAGTGTTACAAGAACGTTAAATCAATGTGGGAACCCATAAATACTAAAATGGGGCTAAAATGAGCACCTAATTATGGGTGCTTACTTTTTAGGATAATATAGTATCAATCACCACTGAAATACTAAAATGTGTCAATGTATCAATCACCACTAAAATGTGAGAACATCATGTGTCAATGTACATTACTTTCATATTTATTCCATCAAATAACTGAAATATAATCAATGTATATCATTGCAAAGTATGCCATGTGTTAGACTAAAATGTGAAAGATATCAAATTTTGAAAGTACCAATTAAATTATCAATCACAAAGAAGCAATCACCAAGTCTATTACCAAGTCTTTTTTCATCAAGGATAACATCCAAAATCTAAAGGGAATAAAGAACAACAGTCTTGACCATCCTAGATACCTTTTGTTTTAAGGGATAGTTAGTTTTTCATCTAATCAATCTTTGTAGGATATATCCTTCCTCAAATTAGACCGAATCAATCCCTTTTTTCCACCTTTTGGAAAAATATATTTGAGACACTCATTATGGCATTGATTCTTTTTATCTTTATTTATCTTTAATCAAGCTTTGTAGTTTTCTATTTTTATGATCGCTGTGATCAATTATACCATGGTGCGCTATGAGTGATGAGACTAGGGGAATGGTCTTATTTTTTTGTTTATATTTTTATGTGTGTGTGTGTATAGATTTGTTCCTTGTTGTTCCCAAATATGATCTTTAAGGTTACATGTTATATTAGTGAATATTTATTTCTCTTGGTGCTTCTAGCATCATACCTACCGTAGTCCCTTACAACTTTGTGATGCTAGACTAAACTTTTCTATTTTTTTATTCAGACCTATGCAGATTCTATAATGTGGTCTTGGTTCCTTATACCCTAGCAATTCATTGATACTAAAAATCAAATTAAGTGCTTACTACACTGAAACCTAGTTTTAGGGTGCTCAAGCTCAATGCTCATTTCATTCTCTCCATACATTCCATTGCATTTACCTATTCTTACCCACCTTTCCTTTTCCTTGATCAATTGTGGTTAGGGTTGTGCACGTATTTTAGTTTTTGTTAGGATCAAGCAACACTAAGAGGGGGGGTAAATTAGTGTTGTAACACTTTTAATTAAATTTAATCAATTCAAAATTAACCATGCAATAATTGAAATGAAGAGAACATAAGCATAAAGTAAATAACTCATAAAACCTTGATTTGTTCATGAGAAAACCATGTTAAGAGAAAACCCTAGTGGGGATGTTACCCAAAAATTATGCACTAAGAGTATAATGTACCTATTAGGAGACCTAGCCTTGTTAGGAGTTCAATATTACATTTAGTACAAATCCATGTAAAAGGAAGTAAACCCTATTAGGGGAAATACAAGGAGCTCAATGCTCTTACAATACAAAACTATAGCTCTTTACAATTATAAAAGATGAACTATACAAGCATCTTCTATGCTTAAGTAGTTCCAGTTATAGCTCACAATATCCTTTTCATTATTTTGACATCAAAATGCATTCACACACAACTTCATCACACTCACATATCAAAAATATATCTACTTATATACCTGATCTCATAATATGTCTAGTTGGCTCACAAGTGCATCACCAAACGTGTCCAACACATAACCAAAGAAAAAATATAAAATAGGTGATCACACATCCATCAAGATAGGATAGGACATGACCTAAATCCAAAATAATACTTCTAGAATCCACACATTACTCTCCCTATCATCGTGGCTTTTCATCTGCCCTGCTTTATTGTTATACTGTCTTTGCATGCCAAGAACATGTTCTAACTCTCTCTATACAACTCCAAATTACAAGCGACCATAATTGAAGCCATAAAAACACTGCATAAAACCTTCCGATAAGTATGCATGACTTAACTCACCATATAATAATCTTGCTAGGCAAAAATATGCAACTATATCCAGGAATCTGCTTATGGACTTAGTTATTTTTCAAGACTAGATACTCAAAACTAAACTGTACTCCAAGCGACCATACCAAAAAGTAGTGTTTCCATAAATGACAACATATTTTCTATACATACTTGGACACTTGCCAACAATCTCCCCCTTTGGCATTGATGGCAACACTTAGTGAGAAATGACTAAGTGCCTAACACTGAACTATTGTTTATGCACCCCTTATATATCTCTATACATTTTTCACAACTATTACTCCCCCTTTGACATTAATGTCAAAGAAAATATATCTATGTACAAGGAAAAAAATTTAGGACTGCTTCAACAAAAACTTACACCATGTGAAGTATGTCTTGGAAGGAGGTTTCCAAGACCCTTGCATCTGCTTCCTATGTCATCTTTAAGGTCTGACCAACCAGGATCAAACCATTCAAAGCAAAGGATGAGATCTCATTTAGTCCTTTAGTACTCTAGGCATAGATCCATTAAGATATTTCTTCATTGTCTCCATGTCCTCAAGGTGCTTCTCCAAAATAGATAGTTTAGGAGTAATCAAACTCCTCCACTCACCAAATATTCCCAACACTCTTGATTTTTCAGTTTGTAGCACACTAATTTTGTCCAACAATTTGGACACTTCCTTATCCAACTCAGTAACTGATTGTAAGGAGAACCCATAATTCTTCACCAAGTTATCCAATGTCTTCTCAACATTGTGAATTATGTCCACCACATTCTACACATGCCTAGAAGGATTTATGCAATAATTATATATCTTCTTCCCATGCTCAATGCAAGTCCTAATTCCAGAGACAGTGGTATCTAATATGCCAATATCCCACTTAATTGACTTGCATACCTCTTCTAACTTATTCTCTATGTATTATTTCTCAACCTTCATGGCTGCGGCCTTCTCCAAAGAACTTAAGTGCATATCAAATTCATCAAGGACTTTGCCCAAATTGTTTGTTGTGTCATTACCTTGGAAGGTGAAAGGTATAGGTAGAAGTTTATGTTGGCATTATGATAAGTTTTGGAGGTGATATGTAGAGTGATCAGGAGTGGATGCATAATTGGTTGTCCTTGATGGAAATATATTCAGTTATCATGATTATATTGACTGGTAAGAACTGTACATGATCGGCAAAGGAAAGATCAACTATGCATTTTGACTGGTGTTCAAGAAGAACAATATTAGACAGATTGTGATAGCGGTTGAGTTAAGAAAAGATTCAAATGTTTTGATTAGATATACAATATGTATATGGTATGAGGAATATATGGTTCCAACCGCAATAAATTATTTCAAAGTTTGATTGAATTATGTTTTGAGATTGAAGACAATATACCTATCTGATCACCGATCAAAGTTTCATTTTAATTAGATTAAGGCGATGGACGTGAGGCTGACATATTAATTTTAAATATTGGTAATATATTTAAGGAGGACATATTGGATTTTTTTGACACTAATTTTGAGGAGGTTGGCTAATTTGTTGAGCCGACTGTGGTGGAAAGTTCTAGGTCTTTTGTGACCTAATGACAATCTATATAAGGAGAAGTGATTATATTTTCAGGATGGGTGGTCATGAATTGAAGGATCATATATCAATATAGCATTAGGAAGTAAAGTATTTGAATGGATTTGATAGGAAAATAGTGTCATTCTACAGATCAACAATCTTTTTGTTCCCTAACAGTTGCACCAAGTCAAATCCTCTAACAGGGTGAACTTTAACAGGTTCTTATTTGTAAATCCTTTAATAGGGTAGATTCTTAATTGAGGTTTGAAATCCTCTAGCGAGGTAGATCTTATCTAATTTTTTGTACTCTTAACAGTGTACCTATGACTTGTAACAGGGTGAACTCTCAGAAAGGGCATTTGTATCTCCTAACATGGAAAACTCATTTACTACAGTATTGGGCTTGTGGGTGTCATCCCTATCGTGGTATTTTCCCTCTAACAAGGGTTTCCATGATAAAATTATTGTGTTATGTTTGTTAAAGTTGTGGATTCTTGATATTGTTTACTATTATTTGTTTACTTCATTCACATGCTTTGTGGGTTGGGAGTTACTAGTTCAATTTAATCAGATTGGTGGTTGAATTAGGTTAATACCTATTTATACTAATCCACCCCNTAATCCCCCCCCCCCCCCCCCTCTCAGTCACAAGATTTCAAACAATCGGTGTCAGATCTTATTTGTCCTCCTAATATTAAGCCTAACCTCTTGAGGAAAATATCCCTATAAGTCAACATGGATAGATACAAGTATGAAAAGAAACTTGAGGATGCAAGCCAAGTTATCAATGAACTGAAGGAAAAGTTGAGGCATTCCCTTGCTAAGAGAAGTTGAGTGAAATTCAAGACTACATTGAACAAGTGTTTGAAGGTATTTTATCTGAAGAATTAGAGGAAGCACTTGTAGATCTGATGGATAAAAATTGTGGACTCAAAAGTGAAGTGGAAAATCTAAAAAGAGAGCTTGAAAGTCAGTTTTTCGGGATGGTTGAAGAACTTGAAAGAATAAGGGTTGTTGATAATGCCAAGAAAATTGTTGAAGATGCCCTAAAGGTTAAAGATGAAACCCTAACAAAAACATTGGAGCAACTATTCAGATCGAAGCAAAAGGTTGCTACATTGAAGGAACACTTACATGATATAGATGAAGATAAATCTGATATTGAAAGAGAGAATGAGGGGATAAGGAAAGAGAATGAAAAGATAAAAGAAGAGTTGAAATTTGTAAATGATCTACTAGATAAATTTAGAAAGAGTTCTATTAAACTTAATGAACAACTTGGAAGATAGAGGATGAATGGAGGGAAACAAGGTTTAGGTTTTACAAACTTTGAAGTTGGTGACTCTTTTGGCACCAAGGACATATATGAAGAAATAAAATCAACACCCACGGTGAACAATAATAATGGAAAGAGAAGGTATAAACCAATATGTTTTAATTGTCATAAGGAAGGTCATACTGCTAATATATGTTGGTTTAAATTGATTGATCCAAATGTTAGACCTAGAGGCTCTACTGCTAGATCAGAAAACTCCTATGCTAGAACTGATGACTACAATGCTAGACCTAATACATTTCATAGATTTTGTTACTATTGAAACAAGTTTGGATATAGAGCTAATGAGTGTAGGGCGAGAAGAAACAACAAGTGGTCATATAATTACAACAGTGAGAGACCTATCAATCAAGGTACTCGGTCAGATGTTACTTGTTCTAAATATCACAACTATGGACATATGGTTGTGAATGTGTTGTGTTGAAAAATATTACCTCCGACTTGTTCTAGTTTACATGTCTTGATAGCTTACAATATTTATCGAAAGTGCCTTTCATACATCTTGCCTCCCTTTATGAGGCTTCACCAATGAGAAAAATGTCATCTTTAAATTATTGATGCAATGTATAGTACATCCCTTGATAAATTTTAATTCCCTTCCACTATCATTCCTGATGTTTCTTTGTAATTAACCTGCCTAAGAATTCTCCCATGATAATAAATAGTGCAGGTGATAAGGGGTCATCTTGTCTTATACCCCTCTAGGATTCAAAGAAGCCTTGTGGACTCACATTTACCAATATAGAGAATCTAGGAGTGATAAT
The DNA here is from genome assembly GCA_018584345.1 of Thuja plicata. Taxonomy (NCBI): domain Eukaryota; kingdom Viridiplantae; phylum Streptophyta; class Pinopsida; order Cupressales; family Cupressaceae; genus Thuja; species Thuja plicata. The sequence goes on from MU227208.1 coordinate 1,697,228, forward strand.
GAAACTTCTCATCCATTCTATTTACTGATCTAAAAATCCAATGCATTTGAGGATATGTAGAAGGAAAGTTTGATTGACATAGTCATACGCCTTCTGAATATCAAGCTTCACAATCATTCTGTCTGCTTGGTCCTACTTTATGAATGTATCGCCTCATGTGTTATAATTATACCTTCTACAATGGATCTACACAGAACAAAGGCACTCTTTTCTTTAGAGATAATGAGATGTAAAATAGATTTAAGTCAATTTGCAATTACCATAAAAATGACTTTGTAAACCGCATTACAGCAAGAAATTGTCTTGGAGTCTCTGAACGTGCCTGAACCACTTTTATTTGGGTCAAGAGCTATGAAGGTATTATTTAAATCTCTACACATGTATCTATCATCTCTGGACTCCTCCACAACCACCCACAAATTAATTTTTATAGTCTCCCAGGATTTCTGAAAGAAAACAGCTGAAAAGCCATCCGGCCCCGGGGACTTATCTCCACAAAGGTAAAACAAAGCACATTTGACTTCCTCCATATAAACTAGATTAAATAATATTCTATTATGCCCCACATCAATTATATTTTGGATAAGAGTTTCCACAATCTCCAACTGGTCACCATTGTCTTGATTTTCATTGAGCAATGTAGAAAAAAACCACACAGACTCATTGTTAATGCTATCATGATTAGACAATATATTACCCTCCATATCCTTATAGCATAATTTTGTTTTGATTTTCTCCACACCTTAACTGACGAATGGAATAATTTTGTATTTTTTTCACCAACTTTAAGCCAACATTCCATAGATTTTTGCCTCCAAAATAACTCTTCTCATGCTAGTACTTCATGCATTTCCTGCAACAAATATTTTTCTATCTCAAATTCAAAATCTTTCATCCCATCCTTCATGAACTTTATATTGAGATCCTCCAAATCCTTATCAATCTTCTCTTTTTCTTTGAAAATTATTTAAAGTTCCTTTATTCCAATCTTTTTGTTTGCCCTTGATATATTGTAATTTTTTGGTAAAGATAAAGGCTTTGCCCTCTCGCCTGGGAGCCTCCTTCCACCAGGTATCAATGTGTGACAAGAGGTAAAGATCATGAAACCACATACGTTCAAAATTTAAATGGGACCTTATTGGCTTGGTATCATCCTGACAATAGAGTGTTATGGGAAAATGATCCAATCCTGAAAAAGAAACAATTCAGGATTCAAAAGTGAGTGCACATTCCTCCCACTTCCCAATCACAAAGAATCTATCTAGGCATTCTGCAATGTTAGAGAAACCTTTCCTTCGGTTACTCCAAGTGAATATTCCATCCTTTGATTTAGTTTCATTAATTCTATTATTATAGATAAATATATGAAAGTCTTCTTGAATTGTGCCAATTGCATGTCTGCTACCACTCTTCTCCATGTTCCATCTTGTTGCATTGAAATCACCCCCACAATCACTAGTTCCTATCGCACTCCTTCTAGGAAGCTAGAAATTTGAATCCACCCATTTTATTTTAACTTATATGTGTTGGTCCATAAACATTAACTAGATCAAAGGCCTTATTGTTCTCCCTATGGAGCACATTAATTAACATCCAATTGGACTCCCTACTTCTTTCCATGATTGTAGCCTTCTGAGGGTTTTAGAGTATGGTCAATCCCCCTGAAGCTCCATTCGCATCACATGCATATTGGTGCAGAGTGCACACAATAAGAAGTGTAGTTTTGGCCTACCCTTTCCACAAGTTGGTTAGTACTCCCAACTTAATGCAATCCTTCAATAGGATGTTTGAACTCTTCCAACTATCTTTCAATCCTTGAATCCCTCCTACTTAAGGTGATTCCTTCCTAACTGTTAACTTTCAAACTTCAATTTTCCAATGTTCCTGGATACATTCTCTCCAATTAGCCCCAGCATGGACTATCATCTCAACCCACTCACAGACTTCTATTGAGGTTTATAATCTTCCTATATACTTCTTAAGGATTGACTTTCCACAGTCACTTAGTCTCTACAAAACTCTCAACACAAAATCTCAGTTTGGATCGTAGTTCTACTAGGTCTGCAAAAAAAATTCTTACTCCAATTTAGGAAATTGTGATGGGATCAAGACTAAAAAACACCTTTTTTAGGATCCTTACATATGACCCTCACAAACCCCAAAGCAACAAATACCAATTCTACTCCTACAACTTCAAACTGTCACAATGACACTCTAGCCTAATTGATCAGGTTAGACTAGGGTTTGATGGAATGGTTCAAAGATGGGTACCTATACTTGATACAGTCACTTGGAGGACTTCCAAATACTCTGAAACACTCAGAAACTTGGACCCATAATACCCTTCAACTATTGTTGCATGCAATCTTGCTCTTCACTAGCTAAATACATGACAAATATTTAGCCTATGGCATCAAATTTGAAGTAACAAACAAACTTCCCCAACTCTGAGCCTTCTAAGTATTAAAATACATTGCCTTAAATTTCATTTCACTAAGGGGAATTGAATTACAATGGTGAAAATACAAGTTAGGGCCACATCTTCATCACAGACCCCAATTACTGAGGGTTTTAGACCTGCAGTCACATAATTACCTCTAACTTACACAAATAAGCACCAAATCAATCCAAAAAAAATGAAAAGGAAATAAGATTCATTAACCAAACTTTCAATATCAATTGATCTTACGGTTCAATCTGTACATGAACGTACAATGCAAAAAATGGTGGGTTTTCACTAAAATTATGCTTCAAACAATATCTTATCTCAATCTATCAACTGGACAGGATTCTTACACCTTAAAAAATATCCTAAACCTATCCAACCAATTCAAATTTATTTGTGACCATTGGGATTAGAGTTGCAACATTTCGAGCAACTTTTTGAAAAGTTGCTTGAGCAACATTTTCAATATTGATAACATTTTGTCAATTTCTAACAACATTGATATTATTGCATCCCACCAAGTGGGAAATGAATCTAAACACCTAGGAATGATGAAACACATCCAAATAAGGCCCAAGGAAGCCTTCTAAAACCTACAAGATGGAATTCAAAAAAACACCTAAAGAAGCAGTCCAGTGAACTAAGGAATCCTTTGGTTTATAGATGCAAAAGAAGATCCTTGTCCACACAAGATTGACCAAACACCCATACATTAGGATAGTGCCAGGACTTATCCATTTTACATTTGGAAAACAAAACATGAAAATAAAGAGAAGGTGTAGGTGCCCTACACCATGTTACCCATGATAGAAAAACTCAAGTCGCTTTGAGTTGGGTAGCAGCAAAGATGAATTCAGCCTTCTCAATAGCCTCCTAGGTCATCCAAGTGGCATCCTCTAGTGGTTTACCCTTCCATTGCACTAGGTATTCATAATATGTCTTCCTCCTAGTTAGTTTAGACACCCTTGTATCCAAAATACAGTCAATCTCCAATGGTGTAGACTGAGGAAGATCTTTCAATAACTCTTCTTGCTGAGAGCTTGACTCACCTGCAACAAACACATCATCTACAACACCTTTGTAAGCATAGAGGTTAGAAACATTAAAAATAGGTGATAAATGAATATGGGGAGGTAAATCAATTTGATAAGCATTTGAACCACATTTCTTAAGGATCTTGTATGGTCCAATTTTCTTCACCATCAACTTAGTGTATCTTTCCTTAGGCATTTGTTCCTTTATCAAGTGGACCATGACGAAGTCACCAACCTGAAAATGTAACTCCCCTCTCTTCTTATCAGCATGTTATTTATATTTTACAGAGGTATGTTGGAGTCTTGACTGAACTTGCTCATGAATATATTTCATCACTGTCACAAAATCTTTTGCAAGAGCACTAGGCTTTTCCATATCACTAACATCTCTCAATTCCAAGACACCTCTTGGGTTTACACCATAAACAATTTCAAAAGGATTTCTCTGTGTACTTTTTTTAACAGAGACATTATAAGAGAATTCAACATGTGAAAGAATGGAGTCCCAACTTTAACCATGGTCTTGGGTAAGACATCTCAAAAAGTTTCCAAGTAACCTATTAATCACTTCAGTTTGTCCATCGGATTGAGGGTGATATGTTGATGACAAGAAAACATTTGTACCCAACTTCTTCCATGGGGTCCTCCAAAAGTGACCAAGGAACTTAGGTTCTCTAATTGAGACTATAGACATTGGTATGACATGTAATCTGACAACTTCCTTGAAAAATAGCCCTGCAATATGAGAGGCATCATGTGTGGTTCTCCATGGGATAAAGTGAGCCATTTTGGAGAATCTATCTACAGCAATAAAAACATTTTCATGACCATCCTTTGTCTTGGGAAGTCCAGGGACAAAGTCCATACTAATGGAATCCCAAGGTTTGGATGGAACAGGAAGTGGAGTGTAAAGCCCTGCATTAGAAGTATGGCCTTTATATCTTTGACAAACTAAGCATGTTTCAACAAACCTCCTAACATCATTGTGCAACCCTGGCCAAAAGTAGAATCTCCTAACCAACACCAATGTCTTGTCCACCCCAAAATTCCCTGCAAGACTACCACAATGTTTCTCCTTGACAATATTTTCCCTCATAGAACTCTTAGGGACACAAAGCAACCCCCTTTTAAACAATAAACCATCTTGGACCAGAAATTTTGAAAAGTCAGTATGATACCTTTCAGACATGTCCATACAAACCTTATAGATCTCCTTGAAGTCATCATCATCTGCATACATGGTCTTCATAGCTGAGATCCCTGCACTTTCCAACTGCATAGCTTGGACTGATAGATTTATCCTACTTAAGGCATCAACAACCTTATTTACAATTCCCTTTTTATGCTTGACAGTAAAGGTATAGGATTGAAAAAATTCCATCCACTTAACATTTATATGATGTAGTTTATCTTGCCTATTGAAAAAACTAAGTGCCTGATTATCAGTGTAGAAAATAAATTCTTGAGATAACAAGTAGTGGCGTCATTTCCTCAAAGATTGAACCGTAACATACAATTCAAGGTCATAGGTAGAGTACTTTTGTTTGGCTTCATTCAATTTTTCACTGAAGAAAGTAACTAGCCTTCCATCTTGACTAAGGATACCCCATATAGCCTTGTTACTTGCATCACATTCTACCATAAAAACTTTGTGAAAATCAGGTAATACTAGGATTGGTTATTCTACAATTTTCTTCTTTAGGACTTGAAAAGAATCATTGGCTTATCTAGACCACACAAAGACACACTTCCTACCACATTTGATTGTATTTATTATAGGAGAACAAATACCACTGAAATCTCTGATAAAATTCCTATAAAAACTACATAAACCATGAAATCTTTTTACGTCTGATGCTGAAGTAGGTGGTGGCCAATTTAGGATAGCTTCTACCTTTGTTAAATCCATTTTCAAACTGACCTTGGATATCACAAATCCCAAAAACACTAGATCTTCCTACAATAAGGAACACTTATCAATGTTTATCTTAAAACTTTCTTCATGAAGTCTTTTACGGACCAAGTCAATGTGATGTAGATGCTCTTCCCTGTTGCTGCTAAAAATTAGTATGTCATCCAAATAGACTACAACAAATTTATGAAGAAAAGGTTTCAGAACTTCATTCATCAAGAACATAAATGTGGTTGGGGCATTGTATAAGCCAAAATGCATGACTACTCATTCAAATAAGCCCTCATTAGTCTTAAATGATGACTTCCATTCATCCCCCTCTCTAATCCTTATATGGTGATACCCACACTTTAGATCAATTTTGGAATAGTGTTTATCCCCTCCTAAGCAATCCATAAGGTCCTCCATTATTGGCATTGGGAACATATATCTAATAGTGATCATGTTGATGGCCCTGGAGTCAGTACACAATCTCCAAGTTCCCTCCTTTTTGGGTGAAAGTACTACTGGTACAGTATAGAGACTTATACTTTTTCTTATGAACCCCTTCTCCAATAGACCTTGTATTTGTCTAGCCACTTTTGCATATTGTTCTAGTGTAAGCTTATAAGCAGCCTTAATAGGTAAATTAGCCCTTGTTATTAAGTCAATACAATGACTGATTTCCATCTTATGTGGCAAAGATTCATTACTACTGTCTACTACAATACCCTTTTATTTATCCAACAAGTCTACAACCTCTTTAGGACCAACACTCCTTAGGGTTTCTTGACATGGTTTACCTCTTCTTTCGATATTCTCCTTAGGCTTAACTACAACAGAAAAACATGGTACTTTATCCTCCTTAAGGACTTTTAGGAAAGGTTTCATTGTGTAAGTTTCTCCACCCTTAGTCAAAGTGAATACATTAGACTTACCATCATGTTGGGTGTTGGTTTCATATTGTCAAGGTCTCCCTAAAAGGATATGGTAAGCATCCATGGCCACTATATCATACATTACTTTATCCTTGTACTCTCCTATTTGAAAATCAACCCAACATTGCTCATTGATTAAGGTTTGTTGTTCTTTACTTAACCAAGTACCTTATAAGGTGTGGGGTGTGGTATCCTTTTCAAACCAAGTTTATTTACCATTTCAATTGAAGCCAAATTCTCAGTTGAACCAGAATCTACAATTACTTTGCATACCTTTCCCTTGAATTTGCATGTAGTCTTGAAGATAGAATTTCTTTGAGGAGGATCCTTGCTAATTGGCATCAAAAGTGATCTATTGAACATCAGACATTCACCACTCTCTAGATCATCATGCTTAGAAGAAGTGGTAGTGTGATATGATGTCGTACTTTGACAATCTTCTTCATGGGTCAATGTACCCTTCTTTCCCCTTGATTGTTTGCACCAACTTTCTATGGACACCTAAATGATTGGTGACCTATTTGATTGTAAGAAAAACATCTACCAATGAACATATTGGATCCTCTTCCCCCAAATCTACCTCTGCTATTTGATCTTTTGCCCCTAAAGTTACCTCTACTACTTGATTCAATCTCTGAAATGTGACTACTAGTTTCTCCTTGGTTTCTACCAAACGGTCCTCTATTGTTGAATCTACCCCTTCCTCTAAAAGCATTGCCTCTTCCTATGTTATTGTGTTCCCCCTTTCTCCTTTGCTTCTCTTCAATCTTTAGGGAAATCTGAAAACCCTTATGCATAGACTCAATTGTAACTAATGTGACTTCATCTTGTATGTTATATTTAAGACCGCTTATATACCTAACAAGTTTATGCTTTTTACTTTCATACATCTTTTCCTTAAGAGTTAAAGTCTATAATTCTTGGGTATAAGTAATTACATCTATGTCATTTTGTTTTAAGTTCTATAAAATTTTATGGAAAAAATTGCTTCTTGATCTTAGTCACCATCCTCTTCCATGTGGTGATGGGATTTTCTTCTTCTTCAACCCTCTCATTTTGGAGGAATTTCCACCAACTCAAAGTTGGTCCTTTCAATCTATATTTTGCTATCTTTACCCTTTGATTTGTAGGTATATCTGTTGGAAAGTGACATTGCAAGCAATTGTTATTTTGTCATTGTTGTCAAACCTTGACTGGTGAGACTACCGAGAAAATTTGTTTGTAACGAGCAAAATTGTTCAATGTCGAGCACCAGTGAAATTGCCGAGTGAAAACAGTGATGTTGGCTGACTTACAGTAATTGGATTAATGATGAGATTTGAGATCTCTGGCCGACTTAGTTAATTTTATTGGGATATGTAATGTTAATTAAAGATTGATCCATGTCATTTAATGTATGGGTAACTATAATTAATGCATGGTTTCAAGATTTAATTAGAGACTACTTTGAAGAAGTAAATGTAATGCAAAGATAGAATGATCCGTTGGATCTGATCTAACCTAAGATCTACGATCTTATTTAAGCAGCAAAATATTTATCTGACCTAGACAAAGAGGTATATGATAACCTCAAGGGGTTATTCATTAATGATGTTGAAGTGTGTTTCTGAATGTGAAGTACATGTGTGTATGAAAAAGGTTTGCATAGTTGATTTACTGTTTGGAATGATCTAGCAGAAAAGGTTGAATACAGAAGCAGAGAGTTGCATGTGTGATTGCTTGACAGATTTCCAAGCAGATTAGAAGGTTGAAATGACAATGCAGGCTATCCAGTAAGTTAACATTAGAGCTGTAATTGGATCTAAATTCGCAAAGTAAGTTGTATGTATCATATCACAACTGTTGATTACTTTCTAACCATTGTATCAGTTAAAATCCTTCAACAAGGTTGACCTAACAGTCATTTGTATAAATCCTCTAACAAGGTGACATTCAGGTGGAATGTTCTAAGTCCTCTAACAAGGCCACTCCTGAAAGGGTGATTAAATCCTTTAACCAGGTCACACCTAGCAGTGTGTTATTGTAACCTTTAACAGGGTTGGCTCCTCACAGAGCTCACTTCAGAAGAGTGAAAACTTGGTAGCATGTTACTAGTGGTTTTTCCCATATTGGGTTTCCACGTTAAATACTTGTGTCAACTTGTATGAATGCTTATGGTTTGTTTTATTGTTATGTTTATACAAGCTAATTTCAATTGACAATAAACTGCATGATTAAAGTTATTGACTTATGCTACTGCTGCCAAGTAGATCTGAAATACATAAAGTTTTTATTTTCTACATCTAGACCTGAGGATAACTGATTCACCCCTCCCCTCTTAGTTATTCTAAATTCATTCTAACAATTGGTATCAGAGCTTTGGCCTCCTAAAAATAGTTTGAAGGTACTTGGAGCAAAAAGATCAAGATGTATAAGAAGGAGGTTCCTAAGCTGAACAAAGATAACTTCCCTGCATGGCATAGTTTGATGAAACTGCATTTGGCTGGTATTGGAGATGATTCTAAGTGACTTATTGAAAATGACTATGTATCACCTACTACTCCTCTCACATTTGCACAACTAAAAGAAAAGCAAGAGCACAATCAAGCAATGTTGGAGATCGCCTCCTCATTGAGCTATTCAGAGTTTGATGATATAAAGAGTTGCACAAATGCAAATCAAATGTGGGAAAAACTTGCAATTGTCTATGGTGGAGACACAAATGTGTTGAGAGCTAAATCAGAAAGTCTAGGAGGTAAGTTTGATGAAATGAAAATGCAAGAAGGTGAAAATGTCAATCAGTACTATGGTAGAGTAAAAGAAGTTGTAAATGCCATTAGAGGAGCTAATGGAACAATTGTTGAGAACACTATTATGAGCAAGGTACTGAGAAATTTACTTCATGTATATGCTATTAGAGTTTCTGCAATTCAAGAATTGAGATGTACTCCTAACAATAATATGAATCTGGAAAATCTGATAGGTAGACTCACTGCATTTGAAATGTCAAATTATGAACTCTAATCCACAAGGGATTGATTCTGCTTTTAGATCATAGCTGGTTCTCAATAAATCTAAGGAAGGAAAGAAACATGTGGACAGTGACAGTGACACTACTGATGATGATCTTGAAGAACTTGAAGCACTTATGGCAAAAAATCTATCCAGAGGAAAAGGAAAATACAGAGGAAAACTTCCTATTATTTATTTTTCATGCAATAAAGTTGGTCATATAGCTGCTAGATGTCCTGACAAGAATGAAAAAGATAAAAGAAAGGACAATAAATACAAAGAATACAAAGACAGAAAGGATGACCGAGACTTCAGGAAATATAAGGACTACAAAGACAAAGGTAAGAAATCTTGTTATATTGCTGAAGAAACTTCTAACAATGAGACTGATAATTCTGAGGACAATGATATAGAAGTTGTTTATGTTGCAATGAAAGAAGATTTTGATGATGATGAGAAAACTGCACTAATCTCTTATATGAGTAAAAATGATTGTTGGATCATTGACAGTGGTTGTTCCCATCATATGACTGGTGACAAAGATAAGTTTGAAACCCTAAACCAATGTAAAGGAGGATATGTAAATTTTGGTAATGATGCACCATGTCTTGTCAAAGGTAAAGGATTGATTAACCTGACTGACAAAATCAGATGTGATAATGTGGGTTGGGTTAATGATCTTAAATATAATTTGCTGAGTGTTGCACAACTGAACACTTCGGGTTACAAAGTTGAATTCCATCACAGAAAAGCAAAGATCTATGATTCTACTAGAGAATTAGTTGGAAGTGGTGATCAGACTAAAGGTAACTTATTTTATCTGGATTTATCTAAAGAAACATGTTTGT
>MU227208.1:1723800-1769743 GCA_018584345.1 Thuja plicata
TTCCCCCCCCCCCCCCCCCTTTCATTAATTTGACCTTAGGACTAACAATTGGTATCAGAGCTTTGTTCCTCTATTGTGGTGAATCTTAACAACTTGAGGTAAAGATCCAAAGATGATGAGAAAGGAAGGTCCTAAATTCATAAGAGAGAACTACCCAGTTTGGTGTGGTCGAATGAAGCTCTATCTTAGAGGTATTAGGATCATGTGGAACTACTCAATTTGGTGCAGTCGAATGAAGCTCTATCTTAAAGGTATGGGTGATCAATATTGGGATCATGTGGTTAATAAGTATATTGTTCCTTCAGGAACCCTGACTATAGATCAAATGAAGGCAATGCAAGAACATACTGCTACTATGGAAGCTATTACTAGTACTCTTTCAGATACATAATTTATTGATATCAAAGAATTAGATACTGCTAATGAGATGTAGGAAAAGTTGAAGACCATTTATGGTGGAGATCCACATGTGCAAAAGGCAAAGGTTGACAGTTTGAGAGGAAAGTATTATGATATGAGGATGCAAGAAAATGAGAACATTAAGCAATATAGTGAGAGAATCAAAGAAGTTTTTCTTGCTATCCAAGGTGTTGGTGGTAATCTTCCTAAGGAGGACGTGGTAAGAAATTTTTTGAGAACTTTATTGTCTTAGTATTCTATTAGATTTTCAGCTATACAAGAGCTCAAATCTCTAGGAACTTTTATTATTAGTCTTGGTGCAATAATACAGAAATTAACTGCATTTTAGTTAAGCAATTATGATAATAGTTTGCCAAAAGTTGAAGCTACTTCCAAGTAATCATTGACTCTTGCCCCATATAGGAAAGTAAAGGAGATATCTAATAGTTCTTCAGCATGTTACTCTAATGATCATGAATATATCTTGTCTGAAGAAAGAGAACGAGAGGAATTGGAAGCTTTATTTGCTAAAAGGCTCCCTAGAGGGAAAGGTAAATATAAGGGTAGGTTGTAATTGAAGTGCTTTGCATGTAAAAAATTTGGAAATATTGATTCTAGATGCCATGACAATGACAGGAAGGAGAAGTGAAGAAGATTCAAGGATAAGAACAATATAGTATGCTACCTAGCTGAGGAAGGTGTTGTCGATGAGGAATCTGATAGAAGAGATGAAGAAAAAATTGTTTGTTGTAGTAAAGAAAGAACCCTCAGAAGAAGGTGAGAAAACTTTGGTTTCTAACATGAATCACAGTGGTGGATGGATTATTTATAGTGGGTGCAAACACCATATGACCGGTGATAGAAGCAAATTCATCAAGATAGAATAATGTGATGGAGGGTCGATAAGATTTGGGAATGATGCTCCTTGGTTGGTAAAACGTAAATAATTTATTGCTTTGAATGATAAAACAAATTATGATGATGTTTCTTAGGTTATTGGTCTAAAATACAACTTGTTAAGTGTTTCTCAGTTGAATAAAAAAGGATATAGATTGGAGTTCAATAGAGGTATGCAACATTATTGGGAAATCAGGAGAATTGATTACTACCGGTGAACAAACTAAAGGTAACTTGTTCCATCTGAATTCTACTACGAAGAGTTGTTTGATTGCTAAGGTAGAAGATTATTGGTTATGGCATAAGAGGTTTTTTCATGAATATTTTGATAACTTGATTAAGGTCAATAAGATGAAGATAGTAAGAGGTTTTCCTAACCTAGTGAAACCATACAATGTAATGTGCAAAGAATGTCAACTTGGGAAGTTAACTAGTTCTAGTTTCATCAGTAAGAATTATTCTTCTTAGAGTATTTTATATCTAGTTCATACCGATCTATGTGGTCCAATGAGAACTTAGAGTTACTATGGTGATAGATATTTCATGTTGCTTATTGATGATTATTCTAGAATGATGTGGGTTATATTTTTAAAGGACAAATATAAATATTTTCACATATTAAAAAAGCCAGATTGGAGAAGGAAAGCGGTAAGACCCTGAAAAGCCTTACATCTGATAGAGGAGATGAGTTTACTTCACATGAATTTACTACATATTGTGAAGAACACAGAATTCAAAGATGGATATCAGCTCCTATAACACCTCAGCAGAATAGTATTGTTGAAAGAAGAAACATATATATCATTGATTGTGCTAGGAAATTAATGATTCAGAAGGGTATTGCACAAAATTTTGGAGAGAAGCATTGAGCACTGTTATTCACACATTGAACAGAGTTTAGTTGAAGAAAGGTACAAACAAAACTCCATATGAGTTGTGGAATGGTCGACCACCATCTGTGAGTTATTTAAAAAAAAAAGGGAGTAGATTCTATATAAAGAGAAATGGAAATACAGGTAAGTTTGACCCAAGGAGTGATGAGGGGATATTCTTAGGATAATCTTCAAAGAGAAAAGCCTAGAAGTTCTTGAACAAGAGAAAAAATAAGATAGTGGAAAGTGATAGTGTAAGAATAGATGAATATTCTGAGAAAAATGATGAATCCAACAAGAAGGAACCCAAATAATGTCATGGGTTTGTATATGTACAACTGGTGGATCAGGACACTACAACATAACCAATGGAGAGATAGGTCAATAAATAAGAATCAATACAAGTGGTTAACAAAACTCCTAGAACTGAACTAATATTGCCAAAGTATGTAAAGTTGAATCATTCCACTGATCAAATTATTGGTGACATAAATTCATATGTGTTAACAAGAAGGAAGGCTAGAGAAGGTACCTGTTTTCTATCTGAAATTGAGCCCAAAACAATGAAAGATGAAGATTGGGTGAAAGATATGGAAGAAGAATTGGATGATATTGAGAAGAAAAATACCTTGACATTACTGCCCAGACCGATAGACAAGAATGTGATTGGTACGAAGTGAAATTTCAAAAATAAGATGAATGAGACAGGTGAAGTGGTAAGAAAAAAGGCAAGATTGGTGTGCAAAGGATATGCACAAGAGGAAGGCATAGACTATGGTGAAACATTTGCACTTGTGGCTAGACTTGAAGGTCTAAGGATATTACTTGCATATGCTTATTATAAAGAATTCAAGGTATACCAAATGGATGTTGAGTCAGCTTTTCTTAATGGTGTTTTGGAAGAAGAGGTATTTATTGAACTTGAAGGATTTGCTAAATCAAAAGGTAAGAACAAGGTGTGTAAATTATAGAAAGGTTTGTATGGGTTGAAACAAGCACCTAGGGAATGGTATGAATGTTTACATTAATATCTGATAAAGATTGATTTCAGCAGGATAAGTGATAACAATAATGTGTATTTGAAGATTGAGAAAGATGACAAGTTGTTGATCGCAGAGATATTTGTAGATGGTATCAGTTTTGGTGTCAATGAAGAGATGAACATATCATTTGCGAATGAGACAAGCAAATAATTCAAGATGTCTATGATCGGTGAGATTAAGTTCTTCATTGGATTGCAGGTTCAATAGATGAAAATGGCATCTACATAAGTCAGTCCAAATATGTAAGGGAAATCCTGAAGACTTTTGGCTTAGAAGACTCAAAACTAGTTGCTACCCCTATGGTAACCAGTTGAAAACTATTAAAGGAAGATGACTCTAAAGAGGTGGATGAGACACTTTATAGGTCCATGATCGGTAAGTTATGGTATGTAGTGCACAATAGACCAGACATAGAACAAGAAGGTGGATTAGTGGTCATATTTTATTTTAATCCAAAGGAATCTCATTTGGTTACAGTAAAGAGAATCTTTAGATAGCTTAAGGGGACTGAAGATTATGGTCTCTAGTATGGACATAAAGGTGATTTCTCTTTGAATGTGTTTACTAATGTTGATTGGGCAGGTAATGTTGATGATCAAAAAATCACAAGTGGAGGTGCATTCTTTCTTGGTGAAAGGCTTGTATCAAACAAAAAGCATAACTATATACCTTAATCAATAGTTGAAGCTAAGTAAGTTGTTATTGCAATTAATTGTACATGGGTAGTTTGGATCAAGCAGATTTTGGAAGTAATTGAGAAGGTAACTATACTGGTGGTTATCTATTGTGACAATACAAGTACTATTAACATTTCAAAGAACCCGGTGATGCACTCTAAGACTAAGAATATAGATATCAAATATCATTTTCTTAGAGAACATGTACAGGAAAAGGAAGTGAAGTTGGAGTATGTGCCAACTAAGGAGAAGGTTGTTGATATTTACACTAAACCATTACCTAAGGATATATTTGAGTATCTAAGAGGTAGGTTGGGGGTCATTCCCCTATCTAAGTCAAATTAAAAGAAGGTGCAGTTGCATCAATCCAAGTGTATGCATTGAATATATTTATGTTTGGATTGATGTTGTGGGGTTATTCCTTAGGGGGAGCGGTCTATTTAGTCATGTGTTTGGGTTATTCAGGTACAATAGAGAAAATATCAAGTGTGTTTGATGCCTTTGATATTATTGTAAAAGGGGGAGAATGTATGTATGGTAAAGGGGAGAATGTGTGTATGATAAAGGGAAGTAAGTGCAGCAAAGGTGAAAGACAAAAGTGGAAACATTTTTATGCTTAATGTATCATGTTGGAGAGAGTGTTACCATCAATAGGAAGTGAGTGTTTCCATCAATGCAAAAGGGGGAGATTGTTGGCATATCTGATGCAGTGATGATAAGTGAGTTTTGGAGATGTCATGATGCAAATTTGATTACATGATGATCAAATATTATGTTGTCATTGATGTTAACTATTGAATTTGTGTTCTTAGTATGTTGCCAAGAATAATTGTGATGAATCAAGAAGTTACAGTGAATTTTAGCAATTTATATCTTTATAGGAGACTTGGGTGTGTCTCTGTATGTATAATGCATCACCGCTACTGTTGAAGTGATCTTATGTGAAATTTGTGATTGGTTGAAGTATAACAGTGCAATTGCTAGAACAGTTAATGGCAGGTGATAAATGATTTGAATGTATTGTCAAATATTTGTTGTATCTTATAGCACTATCACTGGATATGGTGGTTAATAATGTTCAAATGCTACAGTTGCAACTGCAACTAGTTTGAGTGACTGGTGTGCAGGATAGGTGACCGATGAACAAAGAAATAGTTGTTAACATATTACAGTGTTTATGTTCTTGAGCGATAGCTGATAATCTTTGATCGGTGATCAGTGTTAAGATTGTGGTGGAATCGATTGAGTTAGTCACGATCTAGTGACGTGTCTTCATGATTGGATGTGATGGTCTAGCATCACATTTTTTGATGCTAGCATGTCGAGAAGATTCTAGAGGACGCTTGTGTTTGGTCAAAATGTGTTTGACTCCTTGACACACAATTTTATGTAAATCATTGTATTGGCCGACATGGTCTTGGAAATGTGTAATGTACATTTAATTTTGTTTTGTGGCGCATTGGATTTGAACGGGATGTTTGAAATTATAGTTTAGGGCTTGATTAAGGTGGTGGATGTAAAAGTTCAGTATATAATGGATGAAGTTGAAAGTTACGGTTGTTGATCATGTGTTGGAAAAGTGCGGTGAAAAGTGTGAGTTGTGATCAAACCAGGGAAGATTCAAGTGTGTTTAGAAGAGATTGTGTGGTTTAGTAGATCTAATTAAGAAAAGGTAGTGTTGTTCTACAGATCATTCTTTCTGTTGTCCCCTAATAGTTGCAGTAGGTTAAATCCCTTAAGGGTAGATCCTAACATATCTTTGTTGTAAATCCTCTAACAAGGTGACACTTTTTCAAGTGTTTAAAGTCCTCTAACAAGGCTACTCTTAACAGGGTAAAGGTCCTAACAGGACTAAGGAAAATCCCTTAACCGGGTAGCACCTAGCAGTGATGTTGTAAACTCCTAATAGGGTTAAGCTCCTCATAGGTTGTACTTCAAAAGAGTACATCATTTAGTGGGTACTAATACCCACCGTGGTTTTATCCTTATTTGGGTTTCCACAAGATAAAGTTATGTGTAAAATTTGTGGATGGACTTGCATGTTTATACTTTTCATTTGTTTTTATTAAGGTTAATCTTGTGAATGTTGGTTTAAGTTTAAGAGGTTGAAAAGTTGGATTATATGGTAGATTACTAATTCACCCCCGCCTCTTAGTAATCAGATCTTAGGACTAACAACTTGACTATAATCAATGTCTAATATATATGTTTATATAGCATGAAATATTAAAAATTATTATTTTGTGTTAGTATTTCTAAGGCAAATGATTGTAATATATTTCTAAGGCAAATGATTGCAATGTCTAATATATATATATATCCTCTTCTCTCTCCCTCCCCCTCTCTCTATCCAATCTCTCTCTCTCTCTCTCTCAACACTTCTTTATTTATTTATTCAATGGTTAGTGTTTTGTGTGGTAAATTGTGTGATCAAAATCTGCAACCAAACACTTCAATAAACCATTACATCAAGGGGTTAGCAAAACATGAGATTCAAAGCACTAAACTAAAAACCCTTGAAACTGCCTTATTACTTCCTAGTTGAAGTGAGTATGATTCTCATAGTTGTCCATCAGATTGGACGTAGAGACATCAGTGACTTGACTACTTCAAAACAAAAGAATCAATGCAAAGAGGATGAGAAAGATGCATAGACTTGCATACTTTGCTCTTGAAAGCTTGAAAATGGAAATGCATGAACTAGAAAACTAAATGCATGGTATTATAAGAAATAGAACTAAGATGCAAGATCAAGCTATCAAATGAGAAGAACAATGCATCTATATTAAGCTAGGAAGGAAACTAAAATGTCATATAAGCTAAGAAGTGAAACTAACAATGCAAGAAATGCAAGAAACAACTAATGAAAGCAAATGACTATGAATGCTCTTAGTAAGCTCTAGAATGAAAATAGCATAATAAGTTTACTCCAAATATTTCTCTATGTGTTTTGAGCAAGAGAGTTATCCCTTTTATAAAAGATTCCAAGAAATGAGTGGTTGAGATTAAGAGGGAAAAGAAATTGATCAATGGTGGAGATGCAATTCCTCTCAATCTATGTGAGATGATAATGTGATTTTGATTGGTCAACTTTGTGGAGAATAAGAAAAATTGGTACTCTCTCCCTTTTATTTGTTTTATTTGATTTTTGAGTGCATGCCCATGTGTGAATGGGTTCACCTTTTGAACTTAAAATTATATAAGTAAGATTGATTAAATGCTCAATAATTTAGAGTCTAGCGATAATGTCTTAGATTTAGGATTTATTAAGACCAAATATTTGAGAAAAGGGGGCTATAGGTTTGCTAGACTATTTTTAGGTGATTACATTTTCCCCTCTTTGACTAATGTGTGATCGATCTAGGAACACATTGGGTCAAAGAACTTTTGACGTTTGATTGGATGTGGAAATAGCTTGATGTGAAGCGATGAAACTATCCCACATATCAGAAACTGATTATGAACTTGATCAAACGAAGATCGGTTGAAGATTTGAAGATATCAGCTCTTGACTTGATCAAACAAAGACTGATAAAGAGGTTAGCTCCAGACTTGATCGAGCAAAGACTGACAAGGAGATCTAAAGATATCAGCTCTGGGCTTGATTGAGCGAAGACTGATAAAAGAGTTTGAGCATTTATCTTGATGTGAAGCGATGAAACTAAATGTTTGTCCTCCAAGCAGATTTCCAATTTAATAATAAGTTTGAATGATGAACCAACCTAATATGGTGCGATGATACTAATTGTCATTTGATTGATTTCATTGGAATAATTAACTCAATATGGATCCTGATGAAGCCAATTACCAGATTGAGGGGAGTTCTCGATTGATATGGTGCGATGAATGTGATATGCCCCTAGAGCTTGAGATTTGATGTGCAGTGATGAGAATCACTTGATTGGATCTTGATTTGAGTCAGGGCCTGATGCCCCCAGAGATTGAATTTGTTGATGTGAATCAAATTGTTGGTTTAATGGTACTGCCCCCTCGAGAACAAAATTGAAAGCAGGGAGGCACAAGCCCGATAAATCAAAAGCATTGAGAAATGTGAGATGCAAGCGTATTTTAAGGTCCATTTGACCAGTTTGACCAAGATTGACCTGAGTTGACTTTTTGGGTTGAAAAGGAAAATGTGCAAGAAATTTGATCAAAAGGATTTTCAAATTGGAATCCTGCGAGGAAAGCGTCAACAATCAACTGCATTTGTTGAAATTAGGTTAAATTATTTTTTTAGGATCAAAACATCATTAGATTTTGATTTTGGTCCCAAAAATGGATTTAGAGCGATCTGATTAGCCAAGGGTGCAATTTTCACGTCTATAGGAGCATTTTCAAATTAGGTCAAATTGCTATATAAGGCCCGGAGGGGTATTTTTCAAATCATTTTCACCGTCCATATTTTGAGTTTCGAGAAGCTTCTCTGAGCGAGAACGGTGGTCCTGGTGTCTACTTATCATTTTGAGTGCATGCGAAGGCATCGACGACCCAGAGAGTATGCGCCACCTATAAGTAGTTGATAAACTTCATCTTTGCACGTGAATTTTTCCTTTTTAGGTTAATTTTTTCATTTTTTGCACATTTTTACCATGTATCTACGGTTTGTCGTACAGTCCTACGAAAGGGCTTGTACGACAATTTGCCAAAAAATCTTTTATCGCATGGAGTCATTAGATTTTTTGCATAGGCTTGACCCACCTATCACATGACAATATTCATCACTGCCCCTTTTGTCGTCTGAGGGCATCAAGTTGGTCATGTCATATTGATTTGTCATCTAGCCTTTGATCTTTTGTCATATGAAGCTTGGGACATGTTTGGTCATTTCTACCTTTTGTCGTATGGAAAAAAGGCATTTTTCTCTTAAGTTTGCCATCTAATTGTGTGTTCATCTTGCTTATTAGTCTGTTGGCGAGATTTTTTGATTACACTGTAGAGATTTCACTTTTATTTGATGTCGATACTGATGTTGTTTCTGTTGTTTGTCTTCATGTAGGTGTAGTTGCCTGATATTCAGTTTAGATCCACTTATCCATCCACCATGCAGTTAGTTCATGGCTTATCAGATGATCAGAGGGCACATATCCAAGCTTGTGGTCTTTTGTGGTTGTTACAGATGCCTGATATTTGGGTGAACCACGAGATGTTGACCGCACTAGTGGAGAGATTCCACAGCGAGGACAACACATTTCACTTGCTAATGGGGGAGATGACCATCACTCCCGAGGACATCTATAGGATTCTTTAGATCTCTTTTGTTGGAGTACATGTGGAGTATGATTCCACACCTTTAGTCAGTGTACGGTCACTAGCTCGAGTATTTCATAATATGTTGATTATAGATCGATCCATCTCATGGGATACATTGGTAGAGAGCTATGGAGAGCAGTGGCCTTTGGAGTGTATTATTGTTGGGTTCATTGGTTGTTTCCTTATGGTCGATCAATCATAATAGGGTTTATATATGGTTGGGCGTGGATGCTAGAGAGGTTGATTACTCATCCAGAGTAGCTTGGTTGGGGTCAGTGCCTCCTGGCACAGATGTATCATGAGATGCATGAGATTACTTATAGGGGTATCCGAGGTATGGTTGCAGGAGTTGTGGTTTTATAGATATGTGCCTGGGAGCATCTCCCAGTTTGCAGACCTATCACAGCAGATACACGACAGGGTGGACAACCCTATGTCTATAGATATCTAGGTTTCATTACACAGCCCTTTCTGGGCAAGACAGATTATTGGAGGTGCCAGCTTGATGATTTGAGCTTGGTTACGTGGCAACCTTATTTGCAGGTAGAGGTTTGGGATGAGTGGAGGACAGTCTGGAGAGAGTTCTTTGTCTCACGCCCATTGTTGGGCAAGACATCCTTAGTGATAGAGATATTCGCACTACCTCAAGTGTTGCGGAAGTATGGTCGTATTGAGAGTATCTCCACAGAGTACACTGCCTATGCTCAATTTCTAGATGAGGAGTGCAAAGGCTGGTCTCACAAGTAAGATTTTTCTTTGCACATTCTATTTCTTTTGGTTTAGATACCTTAGAGTTTGTAGGTCATAAACTAAGCATTTGAAATTTCATTATGCAGGTTATCTCTGGCGTTGTGCACCCAAGAGCTCATTGAACTTAATCCACTGATGTGGGAGTACCTGGAGGGAGTTGCAGATGCGGGGGTTACTCTAGAGTATCAGGACCATCTATCTTGGTATCCTTTTCCTAAGTTTACCAATCTGATAGAGAGAGTGCCTAGGATCGATGAGGATGCCCTAGATCAGGCACTCGTGGTAGATGCACCGATCGCTCCACAAAGAGCACCATAGAGGGTACCTCAAAGACCACCATAAAGGACCCCTACTCAGCTGAGAGCAAGAGCAAAGACCGGTACTAGTATGAGTAGGACACTAGGGTAAGGGCAACAAAGATATCACAAGGAGATGAGCACCCTAGGGTCGATTGGAGGACAGGTGCCAACCACACAGGTTGCAAAGGAGGAGATGCCAAACGCGCAGCCCGACCTAGGGCTAGATGATGCAGTTAGGGTAGTTCGATAGCATCAAGAGGCACAAGAGGCTGCAGAGCAGGAGGGTCCTCAAAGAGAGCCGTAGTTAGTGCAAGATTTGATTAGGTCATTAAGGACACAACTATGAGCCACTCAGACACAGTTGGAAGTAGCCCAGTCTCAGATTGCAGAGCGGGATCGAGTGATTGTAGGACATGATGAGAGAGTTTAGGATTTTTAGAGCCAGGTGACATTTCAGACTAGTAGGGTGGCCTACTATGTAGAATCATATAGTGCAGTGGTTCCTATGGTATGGCAAGTGCCATCATATTCACAATATTTGGAATGATATGAGGGAGCAGGCCCTCCACCTCAGACAGATGTTCCTCCATGCCCACCGCCTGATGGTGGCAGGGGAGAAAACGAGACTTGAGCATCCCTCTTCTGTCTTATCCCATTCTAATTTTTGAGATCCATTGGATTATACATGATTCATTTGCACTGAAGGTGTGCATTTTTGCTTGATATTTATGAGAGCACATCCTTTTGTATACACGAAGACATTTTGAGATATATATGTATATATACGATGATCCTTTTTGGTGCTCAAATATGTTATCATGTCTTTATCTTTTGTCATATATCTTGTTGTTGTACAATCTTTTGATGTTTTATGCTTTCTGTAGCTTAGATCATAAATGATAGATGTAAATCATGTGTGCTTCGTTGATCTTACGCTGAATATATATCATGCTCTTGTTCTTTTTACTGACCCCTTTTGTGTGCAGATGGGTAACCTTAAGGAGATAAAATGTAGTTGATTGCGTTAGCAAAGGATTAGAGGAGCAACTAGTTAAAAGAATAGCTCTGAGCTTAGATTTATCTTGATGGAGTATGTTACCATGCTATCATGCAAGCCTATAAATGCAACCTACAATGCGAGTCAAGTCACTGAATTCTATAGTCAGTATTTTCCTCATTTGAACGTTTGGGATGCCAGAGTCAATACAATCCCCACTACTACCAGTGGAACCATAAGGATATGAATACGACTCTTCTTCAGATAGATGTGAGAAACAAATGTAAGCATCTAGGCAAGAGATCCAAGATGACCTAAACATTGTTTCTAGTTGATACAACAACAGTACATTGGTATCGAGGCATTCAGAGCTAACATAACCATGAGTGCATTGTTGTTGAAATAAGTAGAATAAAAAACAAGGAGATAGGACCAACCTCACCTTATGGTGCAAGAGAGTAGGATCGAGGGATGTGTGGTTGATTTCCCTAAATGTGGAAGCTCTTATCACATACACCCTACTATCTTGACATAAAGATCATTGGAACTAAACCAACAAGAATAAATCAAAGAAAATGTAGGAAATCATTGACAATAGATAGCATACAAGAAAATGTCGGCAATCATTCAGTCTGTTTAACTTGTTTGATGCGGGTGTTGAGAAACACTTTCGTATTTTTTTTGTTTGGGTGTTATTGAGCGCATTTTATCTAATGTTGTGTTAAGAAACATAGGTTTATTCGAAATGGAGTGTTGAGGAACACTATTGATTAAGGTGTTGAGAAACACATGTGTGTCAATGGATAAATGTCCAGAGAATAGGACCTATTGTGAGGACTTGACAGGTCTGACTGACGTGACATTGAAAAGCAGGAGGCCTATACAAGACCTAAAGATGGCTTCAATCAGTGAAGCAAGGACTGGATTGATGTGATATCTCAGGAAAGCATGAATTTCATCCCATAGATGAGATGGGCCAAGCTACACATTGATAGATAGGGTGCTAGGCTATAAGTGGCCCCTGTCGCTAGGTTTTCACCACTTGGAAGAGATTCTATTTTTTCTACCAGGGCGCCTGTTTCTAGGTTTTCACCAAGGCACTTTTTTCTTGAATTTTTCAAAAAAATTTGTATTTTTCCTTTTACTTTTTTCTTTCTTTTCTTCTTTATTTTTATTTTTTTGATTGACTCATCAAGGTGCATGTTTTCCAGGTTTTCACCAAGACAGTCATTTTTTCAGGACTTTTTCCAAATGTTTTTGATCTTTTTGTTATTTTTTGATATTTTTTGAGGATCATATATGTATGTACATGTTGCTGACCAGTGAGAATGCTCGAGAATAGAACTTATTCAGGTGGAGAGTATTGATGGGATCAGTAAAGGTATCCCCTTCTAGAGTTGATAGTTGATAGGCCCCATAGCTGAATGTTGTGGTGATCACAAAGGGACCCAGCCATTTGGGTTCAAACTTCCCCTTTTGGTCACGATGTTGTTGATTTTTTGGATTTTATTTAAGCACCAGGTATTTGACCTGGAATTTTCTATGTCTCACTTTCTTGTTGTAGCCTTGAGACATTCTCTTTTGATAGACCCTCAGATGGTTGAATGTTGCTTTTCAGCGTTCATCAAGTAGTTCTAGATCTTGGATTCTAGAAATCTGATAATCTTCATCAGTAATGAGTCCATGCAAATTGACTCAAAGTGAGGGTATTTCTATCTCAATGGGTAATATGACTTCTACGCCATATACTAAGGAAAATGGTGTTGCCCCTGTAGGTGTTCTGATTCTAGTTTTGTAAGCCCATAAGGCTAGATTGAGTTGAAGGTGTCAGTCCTTCCCAGTCTTATTTACTGTTCGATGCAAGATTTTTAAGATGTTCTTAGTGGAGGCCTCGGCCTATCCATTCCCTTGAGGGTAGTAAGTAGAGGAACAATGTTGGGTGATTTTAAACTTGTGACAAAGTTCATCCATGTCTTTATTTTTAAATTGCCCCCGTTGTTTGTCATAATGGATGAAGGGATGTGATATCTGTAGATGATATAATTGAGGATAGACATGGATACTTGCTTGTCTGTAGCTTTAATCAAAGGAACTACTTCAACCCACTTTGTAAAGTGTTTAGTGGCTATTATAATGAATTTGTGTCCATTAGAGGATGAGGGATAAATTTGCCCGATCAGATCAAAGGCCCATTGTTGAAATGGTCAGTGAGTAATAAAAGGTAATAGCTCACGTACAGGAGTGTGAATTAGGTTACCATGATTTTGGCATTTTTTGCATGTCTTGGAAAAATGTATGGCATCTTTTTCCATAAAGGGCCAGTAGTATCCTTCATGTAGGAGTTTCTTAGCTAGTGAAAGACCATTCGAATGAGATCCACAAACACCTTTGTAGACTTCCTATAGTGCGCGCTTAGACTCGTTGTGTTCTAGAAACCTAAGGAGAGTACCATCGAGACCTATTATGTACAGGTCATCAGCCATAATCAGGTAACGTGATGCATTCCTTATAAGATTTTGTTTTTCATTTTTGGATAGGTCATTGGGAAAGGTTTGATTTCAGAGGTAAGATTAGATATGAGTGTAACGGGAAGAATCGGTACCCACTAGGGAGCACACGACTTGGGATTTTGGGGAATAATAGACAAGGAAAATGAGTTCTTCCACCAAGAATTAATAGCAAGAGTGATGTTCTTCAAGTTATAATATGGAGGCCAAGGTGGCCATAGCATCAACTACTTTATTTTCTTCTCTTGGTGTCTGTTGGAAAGTAACAAATACATAATATTTCTTAAGAGCATCAATCATTCATTTATATGGTAGCAATTTATCATCCTTTGTTTGGTACTAGTCATTGACTTAGTTGATTACCAATTGTGAGTCACCATAGATGTGCAATTCAGTAATTTTCTATTTGATAGCCATCTTTAAACCATTTTCTAAAGCTTCATATTCTGCAATGTTGTTAGTGCAAGGGAACATCATTTTGTAAGCTTTTGGGATCTTGTTTCCTTGTGGTGTGATAAAGAGGGTTCCAACACCAGCTCCTTGTTGTGTAAAGGATCCATCAAAGAACATTTTCCAAGTATGATCTGTGAGATGCAAAATAACTTCATCAGGAAATTATATCAGCAGTGGTCGTGTATCTTGCAAAGGAGAATCAACAAGATGGTCAGCAATAACTTGTCCTTTGATTGCTTTTCTGCCAATGTATTCAATGTCAAATTCATTGAGGATCATAACCCACTTAGCCAACCTTCCAGTGAGAGTTTCTTTGCTTAACAGGTACTTGAGAGGATCTATTTTAGCAATTATCTTAACAGAGTGTGCCAGCATGCAGTGTCTTAGTTTTTGAGAAGCAAAAAATACAACAAGACAAGATTTTTCAACAATAGTGTAGTTAGGCTCATAGGACACCATGGTTCTACTTATGTAATACATTGCTCTTTATTTTCTTGTTTCATCTTGTTGTGCTAGTTGTTGGTAAATAGATTTGTCTTCTCAAAAACAACTTACAAATGACTCTCAAATGCCCAAAATAAGAAGACAAACTGACTAACAATTGGACGAGTTATCATAGATTGATAACCATCCTCTGAATTGTGAGGTACAGCTCCCTCCTTTAAAGATTTATGGTGAATTGAAAGTGGGTTATGTCTTTAACCTGAAGACACAAAAGGCTTTTCGACATTCATCTATAAACATGAAATTAATGTGTTTATAAGACTTGATAACTTAAATAGGATTGAAAGAAGGCAAGAAGCCACAAGACTTGCCTGTTTAAATTTTCAATATCACAGAGGAAAATGAGAGGGAATAACATTCTATTTTGTAAACCATAAATGACAATGCAAGATTGCATCTAAAATATGAAAGGAATTACCACATGATTCATTCCAATCCAAGAATTACATCTTCAAACCACAAGATCTGATAAACACAACCTATCTTTATTATAAATGCATAAAAGAAAACCACAAGATTAAACTATCCCTGCAAATACAATTGAAACATAGAATATTAAGCTAATTCCCATATCCCCTCTGTTACAATAATATCAGTAAATGATTTCTCCTCCTGCCTGTAGCCAACTGAATGCCAGAAAAAGAAGAACCTCTACTTTGTTTCCAATTCTAAGATAAATATTGTCTC
Source organism: Thuja plicata (assembly GCA_018584345.1). Taxonomy (NCBI): domain Eukaryota; kingdom Viridiplantae; phylum Streptophyta; class Pinopsida; order Cupressales; family Cupressaceae; genus Thuja; species Thuja plicata. The sequence goes on from MU227208.1 coordinate 1,739,136, forward strand.
CCAGTTACATTTCGGTTCCCATAACCGTTTCTTGAAAAGTCTTTTAAATACTAAAATTAATCTTTGGGTCCACGTTCATAAAATTATTCCCACTAAATGGAATATCATTTAGTCATGACTCACTACATCACTGATGTGGTTTAATCTAATAAATATGTGCCCTTTTCTTTCGGTCTTTAATATCCTTTAGCATAAAAGTAATGATGTGGAATAAAAAAATGATCCACCTATATTTCTCCTAAACAGTTGACAGTTAGATAGTACAATTTCCTATAACTAGACTTCACAGTTGCCACATGTTCCATCATTTTGTAATACATCTTCTTTCTCACTGCTTGATACAGTTCCAATATTTCTACGCTGAGTTCAAACACAGTCACCATCCTTTGAAACCATAATGTTAGTGGTTTCTATGGTGTGACTCTTCTGCATATTATCGCCCTATCGAACACTCCAAGCACTTCTCTATTTCAATGCACAATCACTATTTCTAAGTCCTGACTTTGTCTCTTGTTGTGGTGAAATTCTATCAAATAGCTTGTGTTTGTTTTCCATGCGGGTTTGACATCATTATTTGGGCTTACAGAGAATCATTGTACCATAGAAATTTGATGAGGATATTTGGTGCGCTGTGAGGATGATCTAGAGCTTGGAGAGCACTGATTCATTCAATATTTCATGAGTCGTGTGGAAATTAAGCTCAAAAGATGACTCCATTGCCACTATATATGGTGCATTGCTACTTGGTATTTGGTCCAACTCTTAGCTATCAACCTGTCAAAAACCGTTGATTGTCAGGCTTGGATTTCATTTTATTTAATATCTTCAATGAACTTTTACATAACTAGCAATGTGCCTGGCGGTAGCAAAACCCATCCTCTATGATGTATCAGGTTCCAGCTTAGAATTTCTTCATGGCGCATTGTCTTGGTACTAAGGCATTCTCTGTCAGTCCATATTCTCACCACCATCCAGTAATGGTCATACAATGAACCATAACACATTTCTATCTTATCCTTCAAAATTTTGTTTTACTGTCAGCATTTTTTTAGGTCATCTGCACACATCTTCAATGGGGAATGCCAAAATGAAGCTTCAGGTCAATCTCTCACAAATCTTTGTTCAAGTCCCGATCCACATATTTGAATTCATATTCATTCAATTCTTTCCATTTCAAGCTCTCAATGTGGTTTTGAATTCACAAATCAGGCTCCTCCAACACTTATTGTGCTCGGACATTATATGAAATAGTTCATGTCAAATATTAAAATCAAAGAGCTCTGTGAAAATAGAAAAAGTTACATCTTTATGTTGTGATGGCATCATTCCATTGTCAACATTCTTCTCCTAAACTTTGCAGGAGAATCCCCCATATTTGGTAACCGCCAACACAGTTATGGATTTCTTTTTTTTTTTAAATAATCATGTACGTGCAATGCATATACACAGAGAGGATCAAAAATCCATCAGACACTTCATGTATCTTCTTTGCTCGGGCCATTTGCCTCTTTATGTCTTTCCAACTGGCATATTTGATATCCTCCTATTGAAGTCCTCATTCTAGATGTCGGGTCGCCCATCACAACAATATGAAAACACAGAGTTTGGCAGAGGACATGATTGCAATCCTCCATATTCTCAAAGTCTTTAACACTTTCAATGCTTTGCGAGGAGGTCTTGGTTGAGCCACAAGGATCCTCTTATACACAACTCGAACAAGCCATGCTTTCTTAATGCGGGCTTCCAATTCCGTTTGATCAGATTGGCATCATATGAGTTCATAATTACTTTACATCTGCAACTTGGGCACATGATCCTTGGGCTATGCCTTCTTATCCTCTATTCTAAAAACAAGGAAATTGTCGTGAGTATCTAATGAATGGCTTCCTTCAAGAATCATGGGTTCCTCTCATCCTACGAGTGGACAATCTGTCAACAATTCACAAAACATCTTCCATGTTTGGCAACCACCAAAATAATTCTGGATTTCTTTACACATAATTGTGTACATGAAAATCATATACATAGCTTGGGGATTGACATTTTATAAGACAAATCACCTATGCTTTCTCCATACCCATGATCACACCTCTATTTACTGTTCTCACATGACGGATTCTAGGTTATATTAACCTGTTGTAGAAATAGTTTGAGTCTTTGGTCCTTATGTTGGCATGCACTTGTAAGTGAATGTTAACACTTAAACATTTGAGTCAACCCCAGCTAATGCATGGAAGCTAATGGCATTCTGTGAAACATTTGTTCTCCTATGTATTGGTTCCAATCAACGACTAACCAATTTCATTTAAATGACCTGCGCACGCTCATCACTAACAGCTGACAATGAGCCTTCAAACTTGTGTTCATTGGCATTTAATCAAATGGTTCACCATTCTTCTCCATGCTTTGTCAAGATGTGGAATTTTTTTGAATTTCTCACGATTCGTGGCCCTAATGCCACCTAGATTCATCACATGACTAATGTTGAATTTTAAATTATTTTCCATGTAGCCACTATGCTATACTCCATAGTGAGCATGCCTGGAGGAGATGGGGGTCATGTGTCTCTTGATACAATTATATTGACAGATGGTTTCTCCCTTCATTTAAATACAGTACATATGACACCGATGCTTTTGACTCCTTTTCAAATAACATGAGGCCGACAACCATGCTTACATTGGCCAAACATACTATTTTAGCCTTGAACTGAACTAAGGTCATGATTTGGGGACCTTGAATCACATTTGGATTTTAACTCTGAACTTGGATTGGCACCTCCGAGTTCACCCACTTTGTACCAGCAACATCAAACTCAAAACTGAGAAAACTATGTTTTTGATCCTTTGAACCCTCTACTTGATTGCAACTTTGGACCTTTGAATTAGCATTTTTGAAGCAGTAGATTTGAACTAAATGGTCAGCTTTGAACCTGCACTCTCGAACTGACAAATTTGCATTTTGAATTTTGAACTCTAAACCTACATGATGCATTTTGAAATATTGAATCTTGAACTTTGAACTTGCAGTTCAAGGTTCAAGATTTGACAATGCATATTGCACGAATGATCATAAAGGATAAGAAAATTTGGAGGAGTTTATCTGTAGGGCTCAAACTTAAAAGTTTAGAATTTGGGCGCTGAAAGCATGTTAACAACTGGCTCTAACTAGGGACATGGGTCGTAAGGGACATAGAGAATCCAACAATCTCTGGTATAAGACCAGTGCCTTATCCATTGGGGAAAACAGAGTCAAAGCACAAAAATAGGAAGTTGCTAGCACATGGGGCAGAGAGGGAACAAGACAAGCCTTGTTTAGATCCCTGAAGTTTGTGGAGACTCAAATGGACATGTCATGTTTAGTCATAGGGACAATGTTAGAAATCCAATAAGTGTATGCTATAGCACGAATGAATTTAGCCTTCAATAGCTTCTCTAATTCTTCTTTGACTAATAGTGCCACATGTGGATGCATTTTACAGAGCTTTTGTTTGACTGGATTGATTCATGGAGCAATTGATAAATGATGCATAATCAAGTTTGTGTCTAGTCCTGGCATATCAGAATAGGACCAAGCAAATTTGATTTTCTTTTTCATGAAGAATTGAACAAATTCTTGTTTTTCTTACTCAGATAAAGATTTTGGTAGGTAGCTTAGCTGAGGTGTCTTTATTGCTCCCAGATTCACTTCTTGTGTTGGTTCTATCAGAACTGATGGTCTTTCTTGAAGATGATTAGGGATGAGGTCAAGTTCCCCATCCTTGGGTGCCTCGAAGAGGTTTTCACCATTGGATACTGTTGACGCGTCTTTGTGACCGGGTCCGCCAACAAAGGTAAGTTGTCACCGAGTACCGGGGTACCGACCAACTTCGCCTGTAAAGGTTGTCTGGGGAAATGAGATTCCCTGGGCCTCCAAGCACATGAGAATCAGGTCTCGATAGTGCGGGGCTTAGTTGGGAGATGTGACTATTTTGTTTGAGGGGGATAGCTGGTTATCTTAACTCATCTTCTCTGGGGATTCAGGTAAGTGGGGTTTCCTGCAAGTGCACATTCATTTAACAAACAAAATTCAAAAGATATTGCAGAGTTAGAAAGATTTCATCTACCTATAGTTATACTAAACATTCAAAACATAAACAATGCTCTAACACACTACACTAAATACCGAAGAAACACAAGACCATCAACTTATATTTTATCAGTAGCAAAGGAAAGGAGGACGTTAATCTACTTTAAGTACCAGAGAAAAGGACATGAAGAACACAAAGCATAAAATACCGTTAACCCAGAAGATAGAATGCCAATGACATCATTGAGAGAACTCTTCCTTCCTCATTAACATTTCTTCCAGCAAGCACTGGTGTGTGTTACAATGGTGGCTCTAAGGGAGCATTTAACTACTGAAAGATTAGAAACTATGGAGCATTGAGCTCTACAACTAAGAACTAAGAAAAATCAAATTGCTATTAGCTGTGGACTGCAAAATCATCAATTTCGCCAACCCTTAGAATGAGGTCGGACTTATTATTTATACACATCACTTGACCTAAAACTAACCTAACTTATTTTACACTTTATAATATAATACTATTTTCAGGTGGTCGGTACTACCTGCACCATGTTACAAAAGACCTCGAGACGGAGAAGGTCTGACGTGTCAGAAGAATAAGACAAGAAAAGTGGAGTGGAAGAATCAGCCTCGAGAAGAGAGCAGGGAGGAGAGAGAATAAATCTGATCCCCCGGGGATCAAAGCTACATGCCTCATAAATGGGAAAGTGGTGCCTTGTCTTCGATGCGCTAGGTGTAACATTGAAGCGATGCCTTGGGAAGACCATCTGTCAGAAAACCTCTTGTCGATCTAACGTGCCTTGTCACAGTTACCTACCTTCTGACAACCTTTATTAACTACCTTGAAAGTGACCGGTCAGTCTTGGGGAACTCGGACACAGGTCACTTAAAGAATACGAAAATGTGGGATCCAGAATTTTGGGATCCGAGAACTTGCATTCCGAAAGAATGAATGAATACAACCAATATGGGGTTAGCGGGATCCTCCAAAATCTAGAGAATTTTATTATTCCTTGTGATTTTTCCCAAGCTTCCAATACTTGGCCTATGCTTTCTTCATCTATATCTTTGATGTTGTCCCACCTACTTCAGACAACCTCCAATGCCTCCTAAACATCCTTGGCCCCACGCCGGAGTTCATCTACCATTTTGATGGCATCATGTGATCGGATCATTGTCTTTGACAATCTAGATAGCTTGCCCTGGTCAAAATCTTCAGCAGGCGGATACAGGGACTCCATCCGCTCATCAAACTTGTTGAGGACATAGTCCTCCAGGGTGCACGTCCCGGTGGTGAAGGGATCGACTTGCGATACCCCAACCATGAATGCTTTAAATAGACCCAAGGGGAATTAGGTAGCATTCATTTTCTCTTTCAAGGCCTTAACCAGTTCCTTGCATACCTCACCCCTGTGGACAAGTCTGGAGTACTGGGCCTAGAGGGAATCATACGATTTGTCTCCCAAAATTCCAGACTCTGTGGTGACTTCTTCACCTATTTTGTGAATCTCTTCCAACCCGGCCTTCCATTTTTCATACTTGGCTAGATCTTGTTCCCATATAATAGTGAAGCCCTTTGCCTGGTTGAGAAGAACATCGACCTGATAAAGGTCTGGGAGGGATGCCGCCAGAAATTGTCTCATGGTGGTTACCTACTTGGCGGCCCACCCATCCACGGCTTGTGCCTTCTTCTTCATAATGCGTAGAGAATCCACATCGCCCTGTGCAAGCGGCAATCCGAAGGAAGGGGTTCCGAGGTGGACCTCGGCCAATGACTGTGTGACTTCTGCCAAAAGCGCGAGGAGATTGGCATTTGTCTTTCTTTCCTCCTGTAGCTTCTAGCCCTACTTGATGTATCTGGCCTTTATCACCTTGGTGGCTTCCTTCAGTAAATCTAGCTCACCTTGTTTGTCTCTCCTCCCCAATGCTACTTTCATTATGTTGTAATCCTCAGGCCTTAGTACCACTGCCTCTGCATTTGGTGGGGGTGTTGCGATAATTTCCATGGCACTGCCAGATGGATTAGTCCAGAGAGTATGGACTACCCGTGCCTTCTTGGGCTCCTTAGCCTCTGCATTCTTGGCCATCATTTCAGCCAATGAGAGCGTAGCGCCTGAGGTCACCGCCGGGGTCTTCCTTTTTCTTGACTCGACTAGCCATTTGGGCGATTGGGGTGGCTTTGCTGTTAAGACCTGTTCATTAGGATTCCTTTCAAAATCTAGCGGTGCATTCCCAAAATGTAGATTACCTTCGGGCTCGTTCTCCCACTCTTTCTCTAGTTCTTTTTCTTGTTCTTTTTCTTTTTCTTTTTCCTGTTCTCTAGAGCCTTTGAGGTTTTCCGCCATGTTGGCATCTTCTAAAGTATTATCTAGGATCTTTTCCCTGGTCTCAACACCCCCTATATTTTTAGGGACTTCCTCATCCCTCCTGGCATCAACTGATTCTTCATGTTCCTTATCCAGGACTTCTTGGTCTGTTTGTTGTTGCTGCTCCTAGGCCACATTGGCCTCTTCTATTCGGACATTTTCCTCCGCCGGAATGTCTTCTAGAGGTGGGTGAGGTCTTTGGCCAAAGTTTAACAAGGCAACCACTGTTACTACCTCACCAAAAGTGCTCGGGGGCACTTGGTCACCCAGAGTCACCAAAGGAGTTTAGAGCATAATGATCGAGGGTACGGTTGATCTTGCAGGTTTGGGTTCCCTGATCGTCGGTTGCTCATTTGTGTGTTGCCTTGGTGTGTTCTTGGTCTCCTGGATCGGTATCCTCTCTTGCTTAGGCTTTGTTGGTATTTCCCAAGCCTCTTGCTATGATGTACCTTTCTCTCCCAGGATTTCCTTTTCTGCGGGGGCCTCTTCTTTGTCCTGAGCTGCAATTTCTTCCACCGCATGACCCATATCTTGTTGAAGTTCCATGAGCTCCTCTGTTGAGAATGTGTCGTCAAAATCATCACGCGGGGGCGAGGAATCCAAAATATCCTCTAGTTTAGGAGAGTCCAAAATGACATCGACCGGGGGCATCTCTGGCATACTAGGACTGGCGGTTGCGCTTGGTGTGGGTGTCACCTTCTTCTTCTTTCTTGTCAACGGAGTCTCGATGTCCAGAATACTAGTAGACTCCACCTCAGTGAAATTCTGTATGTTCATCATGGCTGCCAATGATGGGGATCCCATCGGGCGAGCATAAGCCATTGGGGCTACAAGGAGGTTGGAGGATACTCACATGCTTAGTTGTTGGCTGGTCATCTTTGCCGAATCCATTTGTTGATGTAGTTGAGCCATCAGAAGGGTAGGAACCTGGGGAGGTGCCTTGGGAACTAGGGTACCCTCTTTCTCTTTCCCTTTTCTTGTGCTTGGTTCAGCGGCCGCAACAGATGAGGAAGGTCTTGTGCTGGCTGAAGAGGGAATGGTTTTTTTTACCATTGATTTCTTTCGGGTGCTTTTGGGACACACCCGGGAAAAGTACTGGTGACTTGCCTCTATAATGGGGTGACATACCCCTTCAATTGTTAGGTCCTTCGGGGTGGCCCAATCCACCAGAGGGAGATCTAATTTGTCCAGTCCATGTTCTTTATATGCTAGATCTTCCGGCGGCCCATCATCTATAAAGCCCTTCGGGAAAGTTCGAAGGTCCAGCATTTTCATGAGCCCTTTGCTCATCCTTATATTCTGTAAGGCCTAGAGATCAAAACTATCTTGGTATTCCACCCAAAAATCTTCAATATCTACTTCATGGGGTGGGGATGCCCAGGGAAGGGCAGTGGAAATCTTGTCGAGAGGATCATAATTCTTCCGGGCATGGTGGAATTCCACCAGCCCTAAGCTCTTCAGTTCACTGTCTGCCTCCCGGGCTGCAGCGAAGCTGCATGTATAATTCCCACATGAGAAAGCGAATGGGACGTTGATGACCTTCTTCAAGGTGAAGAAGGCATGCAGATCCATCATTTGCCAGTAGAACTCTAAGAGAATAATTATGTCCTCGCATTACCGGGGAAGAAGGTGAGGCTTCCCATTGAAGCCTGTCACCCGAATGTAGGTGTGATGTCAGAGCTGGATGAAATATCGGTCATAGGAGCTGACCAGGGTCATTGTCGCTTGTGATAGTCAGTATTTAGAATCCTGAGTAAGCATTAGAATGTTATGGTAAACAAAGGCATCATTTATCCGACAGAAGTTTGAGAAACTAAGTTCCCATTGCACTTGGGGATAGTGATCCCACGGTGTCATTTGGCCTGGCCCATTTCCAAGATCCCTGAATATTCCCAAACCTGGAAAAGCCAACCTTTGTTGTGCTAGTGCCCATAGCATGTGTGACATCATATAGAACTTGGAATTCTGGGCAATCCCCTTTATCTGCTTGTCTACATGGTTGGATATGAGGGCCGCCTATTTGAAAGTCTAACTGTAAGTGGTAATGCAGTACAGAAAGTAATACATCCATGCTGAGAAATCTCGGGCATGGGGCAATCTTAAGATCCTGCATAAAAACACAATGCTCATTTGAATGGGCTCCATGAATTCCCCATGGGGAATTTCCAATTTCATCCTCCTACAGTCCCTCTTTGGGACTTTCAGCCAGTGGTTGTTGATATGTTGTCGGGAGATAAGTTCAGCACCTTCGAACTCTTGCAATGTCTGGAGCCAATTCCAGACAATGGACCCATTGAATTATGGGATCCCTATCCCTAAGGAAAAAAATTTCATGTCAAAGGTGACTATTGTTGCTGGGTACTGTAGCAGCCGGGGATCCGGGAGTAAGACGGTCTGAGTTGGCGCGTTATACAATGTTGCCAATTGGAGTATTAACTCTGGAGATTACACTAAGCAAGGAAAGTTTATTGCTTTGATGATGTTGGAGGTGGCGATCTGAGTGGCTATATTGTCTCTAGTGGCCTTCAACCTATAAATGGCTTGAATTAAGCCTTGCACTTCTGCCCAAGATCCGGGCCCGGTGTCCGTTATCTCTTGAACTTTGGACTCTATTTTGGACCCCACGATGGTACCATCCTTGGGATACTTAGAGGTCAAGGGTAGCTTTGCCAGTAACCTTTTAGCCTTGGTTTTGGAGGACTCTTGGGTGGATGTAGTAGGTAAATCCGGGCTGGAAGGAGGGGTGATTACTTCAAACATTCTTGATCAACTTACCCGCAACCTGCAAGACCGGAGAACCATTAGATCATGATATATATAAAGATTACTAAAACTCCAAGGAAATTGTCACCACCCTACATTTGTTCAACAAGTGTCAGTATACATCAAAAGTCCTAGAATACATGTAATAGATGTGAATAGGACTCTGGGGAAATCAAACCAAATGACAGAGGGAAACACAAGGCAAGGGGGGTTCAGGGCCTGAATCCCGGACAATCTAGTCATTGTCGTGCTGATGTGACTAGTAGGAAACCATATTTGGCTGACGTGGGTTGGAACATGGTCAGATGGTAGGTAACATAAAGACATTAATGGCGATAAGAGGGCTGACATAAGGCAAAATAAATGCTAGATGGGACACGATTTGAATGCTCGCTCATGGGAAATTAATTCTGCCATTAAGGTGATGAGATGGAGGAGAGAGAAAGCTGCCATGGCTCAAACCAACAAGGTATCAAGTTTGAGCTGTGGTGGCTCCGTCTCAATGCGCTCGGTCTCACCAACATAAAAATGTAAGATAGAGCGCGAGGAACTCGCAAGCTCAGATGGATATATACACATAAAATACATAGATCCAAAACATATACACATAATATAGAGGAATATACGACACTTACAAACCTTTACAAATTTACACAACATCTACACGACTAAACCTAAGGCAAAATACAACATATACACTAATCTACAGCTACACAGAGGGTAGACAACCCTCTGGCAGAGCCAGCCCACCAATGGGTGGCGAACCAAAAAGTAGAAGACGCAAAAGGCAAAAACACAAACCAGAATGAAGCAAAACCAGAAAGAACAAAGTGGAACTAGAGAACCTACCTGGAAATCTGAAGAACGGTAAGGAAATAAGATACTAAGACCATTTTGCAACAACTTCAACCTTTGAATGACCACTGATTAGCACCGAAAATCAACTCGTAATTATCCACTAAGCTCAGTGTAATACACAACTCAATCGCACTTCCAATCGCCAAGGAATCACTCTAAAAGATCTAAGCATTTTAGTCATGGTAATTGTGAAAGTGACATGTAATTTCTATTTATACCCAAGGTAAAAAGCAAGTTACCTTCTTCCCCGCGGACTTCAGAACAAGCAAACCTCCAGACTCCAAGCCCGAGGATTCTGCGCAACCATATCTCTTTGTGAAAAGAAGACATCGTGGTGGAGAATCCCAGAGTCTAGAATCCAATTTTGGAAAAGAACAACCAAATCCAGGATCGGGTCCCATAAACACAAAAGACAAAAATAAAAAAGCAAAACAAACCTCACGGGAGAGAAAACCCAGAGAAGAAACAAAGAAAAACAAAGAAAACAAGGCAAGAGCTAAAGCGAAAAAGGGGACCCAACATTTTGCACACAAAATGTAGGGACAGGTAAGTAGGGCATAACAAATGGTGACTATCTAGGATGAATGCCTTAGTGCATTTGAGAACCACAAAATTTCTGGTTAGAAAAACCGGAACCAATCGTTACTTGGAGCATGTTGTTTGTAAGGCGCAAAGTATCTGAGAAAATCTGGCTCACACGTGATTCAATCCTTGGTCTTTCATCAGTTGTGAAGTGTGTGCTTTGAAAGAAAATCAAGCTGATGACCTCTGGGAGAAGTAGAGAAGAGGCACTAAATATATCGGTCCAAAGTCATCAAATTCGCTCATTTCTCCCAGATACCGAAGTTTTCATTCCCATCTTTTCTTTCCTTACTATTTTATTCTTTTATGGATGGGAGGGCGGTACTTCTTTCACCATTAAGCTTGAGCTTAGCTAGATTTAACGATAGTACTTCTTTCACCCTTCCACCCTCCTTAATTTGCGAAATGGGGAAGAAAAACTCCAGACCCGAAAAGAATTCTAAAAGTTCAGACTTGGGCCAACAAACTAGTGCGACTGGTCTACTCTCGGTGTGTCCGATTACTTGTTCCTTTTGATTTTGATTTAACTAATTGCCAGACTTCTGGGGATAAATCCAATGAAGATTACTCATAGCTTGTTACCAAACTTACAATAATTACAGAGACCAGACCAATTCGACCATGCTAACAATAGATTCCAAGTTCACCGTAATGCAAATGTATCATCCCAGTGACTAGATGTTATGTGAGGCATACCAACCTACAAAAGGGGAGCAAAAACACTGGAAACCTGAAAAATAAAGAACAAAGATGAAAACAACAGAAAAAGGAAAGGGGGGCGGCCCTAGAGGATAGCCGACAAAACTATTTACAAGACAAGGCACTCCAAAAGGAGCACCAGGAAAGAAATATTTACAAGCAAGAAGATTTACATATACTACATATAGTACAACTCTGGACAAACCTACCTCACTTGAAATAATGTTTGAGGAACTGTCCCTTAATAGGCAATGGGACAGGTTCCCCGGTCACGGTACTGAGGCGATAGGTATTTGCCCCGTAGATATTTGAGATCAAATATGGTCCGAGCCAGAGTCGTTGGAATTTGGTGTGTTTTCCTTTCTTTTCCCGGGCTTTATCCCACAAGAGGACCAAGTTTGAAACATGAAAGGCCTTATATTAGGCTCTTCAGTCAAACCATCATTTTACCACTTCTTGGTGACGCGCAAAATATTCAAGGGTTGTGTCTCTTTCTTCTTCCATTCGCACCAGATTTAGGAGCTGAACCTCCACAATATTGTCCCGATTACCAAATTCCTGCATAAACTATAAAACTGAGATTTGTACATTGATTGGGAACGCTGGGTTCTGGCCGTAAACCAAATGGAATGGGGATGTCCCCAAGGTGGCCTTAATTTGAATACGATCCGCCCAGAGGGTGAATCTCAGATTTTGGTGCCAGTCCCGGGGATTCTGTTCTAACAGGTGTTTGATCACTTCAAGGAAATTTTTGTTAGTTGATTCAGCAACGCCATTCCCTTGGTGGTAATAGTTGTTGGAAAACTTCAGAGTGATCTTTCGGTCATAGGTCCATTCTAGTAATTGTGCCAAAGAAAACATCAGACCATTGTCACACACTATAGCAAAAGGCATTGTGAATCTTGTGACGATGTTTTCTTCCAGGAATTTGATAACTACATCTGCCATGTTGTTTTTACAAGGTATGGCTTCAGACCACCGGGTGCAATAATTGGTAGCAGTTAGGATGTATCGGCAGTTGGTAGATGAGTTGGGGTTGATTTCCCTAATAAATTCAAATTCCCATTGGGCAAAGGGTCTAGCTTCGAAAAATAGCTGCAAAGGCATAGCCGGGTTCCGCTCACGATGTGTCGCAGTCTAACAAGTACGAAACTTCCTAATGTGGGTGTAGATATCTTTAAAGATACAGGGCCAATAGTATCTAGCCTAGAGAATATGATGGGCACTGGCGTCAGCTGAGCCATGCCCGATTCCAAACTGCCCATAAAATTCTAAGATTATTTTCGCAGCTTGAACCCTATCAACGCACCGGAGGTACACTCCATAATTCCTGTGAAAAAGCGTGGAGTTTTTTATCATGAAGTGTGCACTTTTCAACTGTAGGGTGCGACATTTATTTGGAGGCAATCCCTCTGGGTAATAGGTACACCAGATCTATGTACCATGGATATCGAGTGATGGACTCCACTGTATATGTCTGACATTCAATGTGGGGAGTCTCTTCTGCCATCACTGTACATAGTCCTTGGCCTTGAACTATTTTCATGAGTTTCATTTCTAAATTGTATTCCGAGAGGATGGCCATCCATTTCCCCCATCTTTCACCCAATTCACTCTACATCAGTAGAGATTTCACCGCCTGGTCCGGGATGATAGCATGTACCTTGCTCCAGAGAATATAATGTTGGAATTTCTTCATGGCGCGAACTAGAGCAAAGACCTGCTTTTTTAGGGATGAATACCAGACTTCGACGTTCTTGAAGGGGGATCTCATGAAAGCTATTAGTCATTCTTCCCCTTCGACCTTTTGGGTCAATACTGCCGCAACAAAATGCGGTGAAGCAAAAGAATAAATATAGAAAGGGAGGGAATAGTCTAGACTAGCATGAACTGGTGCCTCTGTTATCATTTTCTTGATCTGGGCGAATGCCCGCTTTGTTTCAGGATTCCACTCAATTTTGGTATCTTTCTTCATCATCTCATTGAGTGGCTTCACGATCTCGACGAATCCAGTGATGAACCGCTGGGCAAAATTGATCTTTCCAAAGAAAGACCTCATCTCCTTCTTGTTGCCAGGCATTTGCAGGTTTAGCAGTGCTTCAACTCTCTCAGGGTCAATGGATATACCCTTCTCAGAGACAATATGCCTGAGCAACTTCCCTTCAGTGACCCTGAATATGTATTTCTTAGGGTTGAGGGATATTCCATACTGGCAACATCTCTCACAAATTTGGGCAAGGTGGGCAGAGTAATCACGCCTATCCTGGGAAAAGACGGTCAAATCATCCATGTAGATGATTATACATCGGTTCATGAGGCCCTTGAACGTAGTGTCCATAGCCTTCTGAAATGTAGCCCCTGCGTTAATCAAGCCAAAGGGCATTCTCCTATAGGCAAACATTCCCCACTTGGTGGTAAACGTCATTTTGTCTTTATCTTTGAATTTAACCATGACTTGGTTATATCCAGAGTACCCATCCAAGAAAGACATCATTTGTGATCCATTCACGATTTGTAATACCTCATCTAACGAGGGGAGAGGGTGATTGTATTTCTTGGAGGCCTTGTTCAAATTTTGGAAATCCATGCAAAGGTAGATCTCGCCACTTTTCTTTCTCATAGGGACTAGGTTGGCAACCCACATAGTATGTCGATTGGAAAGGTTATCTGGGCTGACAATAGTTTTTGCACCTCTTGGTAAATCAGAGGTTTGATCAGTGGGTTGATCGGTCGTTGCCTTTGCTAGAAAGGCTTAGCATCAGGTTTGAGTGGGATAGTGTGAGTCATGATGAATGTATCATAGGTTTTCAAATTCTCATACCCCCATGCGATTATGTCTATGTATTCTCGGAGAGCCGTGAGAATCTTCTCCTTCTCCTCAGGGGAGTAGGAGGTGCCAATGTGTATCATTTTCTCTTCACCGGGCTGGCCGATGTTCACTTTCTCAAATTTCCCTCCCTCAGAGGAGGATGATATCTTGTCCCAGCCCCGAGGGTCCGAGTCCAAGATTTGTTCAAGTGTGACCATCCCCTTCGGGATGGTGTTGGTTGGTAGGTCCATGATCCCATCATCTTCATCACCCTATCCAGTATCATCGTGATCTTTCTCTTCCACTATCTGGTCTTCAAAAACACCAACATTGGCCATGAAGGCCAAGATATGTTGGTTGTCTTCAAAAACCTGAAAGTGGGTGACATTGTCTAGAATGGACGGGGTGGGGATCATCTCAATGGAAAATCTCCAGAGTCACGAGCCAGCCATGAGCTCAAGTGTGCTGGTAGAAACAACAAGGGCATCCGGGACATAATTTCATCTCTAGGGAATGAGATCAATGCTGAAAGCATTAAAATCTTCAATAAGGCTCCATGCCTAGTTGCGGTATGTAGCCAACCTCTTATTATGACAGGTATATTAACTCTGGACCTGTTTAACAATCAACTCTAAATCACCCAGGGCCCAGAGGCGAGTGATTCCTTTTCTTAGTGCAAATAGGAGTCCAAGGACCAAAGCCTCGTACTCTGTGACATTATTCATGCAGTTGAATTGTAGCCTGTAGGACGTTAGGAAGGATTTTCCTTGTGGGTTGATTAATTCCACTCCAGCCCCACAGCCCTGTTTGGATCGGGACCCATCAAACTTAAGGGTCCACAAGTCATCGTTTGTTGTCTGGAGCTGGGAAGACGAAGTGGCCTTTGGATTGTTTTTGGGAGGGTTGGGAGGAGTTTCCTCCGGCATTGATGGTACAGGGGTGAGGTTTACCTCCGGAGAGGTTTTTGGTTAGGATTCCTGGACATGTGGCACTAGAAGGGTGCTACCAGTAGAAGCACTAGGTCCCAGGGAATCAGTTATGTGCTCTTTCTTCCAGAGGGCATCGATACACTGGGTAGCAGCGGCCAGGCAAGGTTCACACTCTAGCTCTGAATGTTTCTGATAATGCACTCGGCACCAAGTGTCGGACAAGAGTGTGGTGGGAGTCACTGCAGCACGCTGAGAGTTAACCTCAACCCTTAATTTTTCTTCTAGGTCCTGAGTTCTCTACAAAACTATGGGATCCTCCCCAGGGGTGAAATCGAATGTGAGGATCTCAAGGGGTTGGTATACCCCAGGGGAAGTTTTAGAGAATAGGACCTCATTCACCCTCCCGACTTCGGTGAGGGCCTGTTTCATTCAGGGCTCACTTTCGACTCAAATCTTGTTAGATTCTCCTTCCCAGGGGAGTCATAAGTGGGAGAAGTCGGTAGAGAAGTATCTGTTTAAGGACTTGGACCAATTCCAAATTAGCAACATCCCATAAGTTTCTGAGATGTCCACCACTTGGATATCGATTATGCTAGCTATCCTAGGGTCCTAGATGAGTTGAATCCGGACATTTTTTAGTTCACCCACCATTTTTACAACAGTTTTATCTCATTAGATTACTGCGCCGTTAGATGGGGTGGGGCAAAATCTGAGCTTCTGGCATATAGATAAAGGCATGATGTTGCCCGAAGCCCCAGAATCTACTAGGCAATTATGTATGTTTTTCCCTTGTATATTTAAGCCTAGCAAGAAGGGAGGATCTTCAGTATTTCCCCAGAAGACAACCGTGTTGGCATCCTCAAAAGAGACAGTCTTGGGTGGGCAGCTGACAGCTTCCGGGTTTCCCAAGAGCTTCAGAAGAGACTTCTTCTCAGGACAGTTTAGCAAAACCTCCATCAAGGTCATGGAGGTGGTGGTTTGTTCTAACGCCTTCGTGATGTCAAACCTTCCTCCTGGGAATTGGTGGCTTCCCTTAGCTGGGTCTTTTGCTTGGTTAGAGCTAGGGCCTTTTGGAGGGACAAAAAGATCGATCGTGTTGTCCCAGGGAGGAATGTCCTTGGGAGGTGTGGGTGTGTAAACTGGTCCTTTACCATCCTGACTTCGAGTGTTGTAAGGAGCCCGTGGGTTGGTGAAGGCATTGGCCTCAAAGGCTGGAATTAACTCATTAAAAAATCCTTGTAGTTTGGATTCTTCTTTGTCTTCTCTGGTAGTCCCAAAGAAGACGATCTCACAGGAGAAGGCACCATGAGTGGGCTCTTGTATAGGAGGCTCTGGGGGAGTAGGATCAGAAGCTTGTTGTCTGTCCAGCTGGGAAATCATGATGACTTTCTCCAGTGTGGCACAGTTTACCTCATTGTGGGATCCTGTGTCATGCAATCTACACCAATTGGTCATCGACTAGTGTGAAATGGGATGGTCCAACACCACTTTGATTAGTGTTTTGGTTCAAAGTCAGACCTCTGGCATTGGCGTTGTTATTCCATTGTTGTTGGTTGGGCTGGGGCCCATTGCTAAAATTTCTTCCTCTGACATTATTATTTCGTTGGCCAGAGAAAATGTTCCCTCTCTGGGAATTGGAAATCTAGGGTACGTAGGACCCCGCCTTCAGTTGACCCATGTCCACAGTCAGCGTGGACAATATTCGCCGGAGGGATTCAACCTCAACGGTCAACTGAGTATTCATGTCACAGTGTGACGGTTGTTGTTGTTGGTTCCCTGGGAAAGTGACAGCACTCAACGGAGTCGAGGGAAATAATCCTCCAACCACAGACGACTATAAGAAAGGCACTCTGGGTGGTTGTGTCTGTGGTTGTTGCATTTGCTGCGGCTGGTTCCAAGGAAAGGATTCTAGACCCGGTGTTGTCTCGGTTTGAGATGGATACACATACCGGGCCTATTGTTCTATCGGTGGTGGTGGGGGATTCATGGCCATTGTGGGGGCACCCATTGCCAGATTGGGGTTATATCCCCCAGTGTAAGGAGTTCCATCAGGGATCATGTTGAATGGCATGCTCTGCCCAATCCCGCTCGGGGATTTGTTAAGACCGCGGGACAACTCTAAGGCTAGGTTGTAAACCTTCGCCAAAGTATCCCAGTCGCCTGGGGCGGTAGTTATTTGAGAGAACTATTCCTTCCTCATTAACATTTCTTCTAGCAGGCACTTGTGCATGTTACAATGGTGGCTCCAATGGAGCATTTAACTACTGAAAGCTTAGAAACTATGGAGCATTGAGCTCTACAACTAAGAACTAAGAAAAATCAAATTGCTATTAGCTGTGAATTGCAAAATCATCAATTTTGTTGACCCTTAGAATAAGGTCAGACTTATTATTTGTACACATCACTTGACCTAAAAGTAACCTAACTTATTTTACACTTTACAATATAATACTATTTTTAGGTGGCCAATACTACCTACACCACGTTACAAAAGACCTTGAGACGGAGAATGTCTGACATGTTAGAAGAATAAGACAAGAAAAGTGGAGTGGAAGAATCAACCTCGAGAAGAGAGTCAGGAGGAGAGAGAAGAAATCTGATCCCCCGGGGATCGAGGCTACATGCCCCATAAATGGGAAAGTGACACCCTGTCTCCGATGCGCTAGGTGTAACATTGAAGCGACACCTTGGGAAGAGCATCTATCAAAAAACCTCTTGTTGATCCGACGTGCCTTGTTGCAGTTACCTACCTTCTGACAACCTTTATTAACTACCTTGAAAGTGACCGATCAGTCTTGGGGAACCAGGACATGGGTCACTTAAAGAATACAAAAATGTGGGATCCAGAATTCTGGGATCTGGGAACTTGCGTTCCAAAAGAATGAATGAATACAACTAATATGGGGTTAGCGGGATCCTCCAGAATTCAGAGAATTTTATTGTTCCTTATGATTTTTCCCAAGCTTCCAATACTTGGCATATGCTTTCTTCATTTATATCTTTGATGTTGTCCCACCTACTTCAAACAACCTCTAATGCCTCCTGAACATCCTCGGCCCCGCTCCGGAGTTCATCTACCATTTTGATGGCATCATGTGATCGAATCATTATTTTGGACAATCTGGATAGCCTGCCCTGGTCAAAATCTCTGGCAGGCAGATACAGGGACTCCATTCGCTCATCGAACTTGCTGAGGACATAGTCCTCCGGGGTGCACGTCTTGGTGGTGAAGGGATCGACTTGCGATACCCCAACCACAAATGCTTTAAACAGACCCAAGGGGTATTGGATAGCTGTCACTTTCTCTTTCAAGGCCTTAACCAGTTCCTTGCATACCTCACCCCTGTGGACAAGTCTGGCGTACTGGGCCTGGAGGGAATCATATGATTTATCTCCCAAAATTCTAGACTCTGTGGCGACTTCTTTGCCTATGTTGTGGATCTCTTCCAGCCTGGCCTTCCATTTTTCATACCTTGCTAGATCCTGCTCCCATATAATAGCATAGCCCTTTGCCTCATTGAGAAGAACATCGACCCGATAAAGGTCTGGGAGGGACGTCACCAGAAATTGTTTCATGGCAGTTACCTACTCGGTGGCCCACCCATCCACAGCTCGTGCCTTCTTCTTCATAATGCGTAGAGAATCCACATCGCCCTGTGCAAGCGACAATCTAGAGGAAGGGGTTTCAGGGTGGACCTCGGCCAACAGCTATGTGAGTTCTGCCAGAAGCATGAGGAGATTGGCATTTGTCTCTCTTTCCTCCTACAGCTTCTGGCCCTTCTTGATGTATCTGGCCTCTATCGCCTTGGTGGCTTCCTTTAGTAAATCTAGCTCACCCTGTTTGTCTCTCCTCCCCAATGCTACTTTTGTTATGTTGTAATCCTCGGGCCTTACGGTCACTGCCTCTACATTTGGTGGGGGTGTTGCAATAATCGCCATGACACTGCCAGCTAGATTAGTCTGGAGAGTATGGATTACCCATGCCTTCTTGGGCTTCTTAGCCTCTACATTCTTAGCCATCATTTTGGCCAGTGAGAGCGTAGCGCCTGAGGTCGCCGTCGGGGTCTTCCTTTTTCTTGACTCGACTAGCCATTGGGGCGGCTGGGGTGGCTTTGCTATTAAGACCTATTCATTAGGATTCCTTTCAGAATCTGGCAGTGCGTTCCTGGAATGCGCATTACCTTCGGGCTCGTTCTCCCGCTCTTGCTCTAGTACCTTTTCTTGTTCTTGTTCTTTTTCTTTTTCCTATTCTTCAGAACCTTCAAGGTTTTCTGCCATGCTGGCGTCTTCTGTACTACTATTCAGGATCTTTTCCCCGGTCTCAACACCCCCTGTATTTTTAGGGACTTCCTCGTTCCTCCCGGCATCAGCTGATTCTTCATTTTCCTTATCCGGGACTTCTTGGTCTGTTTGCTGCTACTGCTCCTGAGCCACATTGGCCTCTTCAATTGGGACATTTTCCTCCACCAAAACATCTTTTGGAGGTGGGTGAGGTCTCTGGATAAAGTTTAACAAGGCGACCATCGTTACTACCTCACCAGAAGTGATTCAGGGCACTTGGTCACCTGGAGTCACCAAAGGAGTTTGGAGTGTGATGATTGAGGGTACGGTTGATCCCGCAGGTGTGGGTTCCCCGATCGTCGGTTGCTCATCTGTGTGTTGCCTTGGTATGTTCTCAGTCTCCTGGACTGATACCCTCTCTTGCTCAGGCTCTGTTGGTACTTCCTAAGCCTCTTACTCTGATGTACCTTTCTCTCCTAGGATTTCCTTTTCTGTCAAAGCCTCTTCTTTGTCCTGAGTTGCAATTTCTTCCACCGTATGACCCATATATTATTGAAGTTCCATGAGCTCCCCCGCTGATAACATGTCATCAAAATCATCACGCGGGGCAAGGAATCTGAAATATCCTCTAGTTTGGGAGAGTCTGAACTGACATCTACCGAGGGCATCTCTGGCATACGAGGCCTGGCAGCTGCGCTTGGTGTGGGTGTCACCTTCTTCTTCTTTCTTGTCAGCGGAGTCCTGATGTCCAAAATACTAGTAGACTCTGCCTCAAAGAAAGTCTGTCTGCTCATCATGGCTGCCAACGACGGGGATCCCGTTGGCAAGCAGAAGCCATTGGGGCTACAAGGAGGTCGAAGGATACCCGTATGCTTAGTTGTTGGTTGGTCACCTTTGCCAACTCCATTTCTTGATGTAGTTGAGCCATCAGAAGGGTAGGAACCTGGGGAGGTGCCTTGGGAATAGGGGCACCCTCTTTCTCTTTCCCTTTTCTTGTGCTTGGTTCAGTGGCCACAATAGAT
This sequence comes from Thuja plicata, assembly GCA_018584345.1. Taxonomy (NCBI): domain Eukaryota; kingdom Viridiplantae; phylum Streptophyta; class Pinopsida; order Cupressales; family Cupressaceae; genus Thuja; species Thuja plicata. Next base: position 1,759,513 of record MU227208.1, read on the forward strand.
GAGGAAGGTCTGACACCGGCTGAAGAGGGAATGGTCTTTTTGACCATTGATTTCTTTCGGGTGCTTTTGGGACACACTCGACAAAGTACTGGTGACTTGCCTCTATAATGGGGTGATATACCCCTTCAATTGTTAGGTCCTCCGGGGTGGCCCAATCCACCAGAGGGAGATCTAATTTGTCCAGTCCCTATTCTTTATATGCTATATCTTCCAGCAGCCCATCATTTGTAAAGCCCTTCGGGAAAGTCTGAAGGTCGAACATTTTCCTGAGCCCTTTGCTCATCCTTGTATTATGTTGGGCCCGGAGATAAAAACTATCTTGATAGTCCGCCCAAAAATCTTCAATATTTGCTTCGTGGGGCAAGGATTCCTGGGGAAGGGCAGTGGTAATCTTGCCGAGAGGATCATAATTCTTTTGGGTGTGGTGGAATTCCACCAGCCCCAAGCTCTTCAGTTCACTATCTGCCTCCTGGGCTGTGACAAGGCTGCATGTATAATTCCCACACGAGAAAGGGAATGGGACATTGATGACCTTCTTCAAGGTGAAGAAGGCATGAAGATCCATCATCTGTCGGCAGAACTCTAAGAGAATAATTTTGTCCCCGCAATACCGGGGAAGAAGGTGGGGCTTCCCATTGAAGCATGTCACCCGAATGTAGGTGTGATGTCAGAACTGGATGAAATATCAGTCATAGGAGCTGACCAGGGTCATTACCGCTTGTGATAGTCGGTACCTGGAATCTCGGGCAAGCGTTAGAATGTTGTGGTAAACGAAGCCATTGTTTACCTGATAGAAGTTTGAGAAACTAAGTTCCCATTGCACTTGGGGATAGTGATCCCACGGTGTCATTTGGCCTCGCCCATTTCCAAGATCCCCGACTATTCCCAAACCTGGAAAAGGTGGCCTTTGTTGTGCTAGTGCCCAGAGCATGTATGACATCATATAGAACTTAGAATTCTGGGCAATCCCCTTTAGCTACTTGTCTACATGGTTGGATATGAGGGTCGCCCTGTTGAAAGTCTGACTGTGAGTGGTGATGCAGTACAGAAAGTAATACATCCATGCCGAGAAATCTCGGGCATGGGGAAATTTGAAGATCCTGCATAAAAACACAATGCCCACTTGAATGGGCTCCTTGAATTCTCTGCGGGGAATTTCCAATTTCATCCTCCTACAGTCCCTCTTTAGGACTTTCAGCCAGTGGCTGTTGATATGTTGTCGGGAGATAAGTTCAACACCTTCGAACTCCTACAATGTACGGAGCCAATTCCAGACAATGGATCCATTGAATTGTGGGATCCCCAACCCCAAGGCAAAAGTTGTCGCATCCAAGGTGACGATTGTTGTTGGGTACTGTAGCGGTCAGGGATCCGAGAGTAAGACGGTCTGAGTTGGCATGTTATACAATGTTGCCAATTGGAGTATTAACTCCAGAGATTGCACTGAGCAAGGAAAGTTTGATGATGTCGGAGGCAGAGATCTGAGTGTCCAGATTGTCTCTAGTGGCCTTCAACTTGTAAATGGCTTGAATTAAGCCTTGCACTTCTACCCAAGATCTAGGCCCGGTGTCCGTTATCTCTTGAACTTTGGACTCTATTTTGGACCCCACGATGGCACCATCCTTGGGATACTTGGAGGTCAAGGGCAGCTTTGCCAGTAACCTTTCAGCCTTAGTTTTGGTGGTCACTCGGGTGGATGTGGTAGGTAACTCTGGGCTGGAAGGAGGGGTGATCACTTCAGACATTCTCGATCAACTTTCCCGCAACCTGCAAGACCGGAGAATCATTAGATCGTGATATATATAAAGATTACTAGAACTCTGGGGAAATTGTCACCACCCTGCATTTGTTCAACAAGTGTCAGTATACATCAAAAGTCCTGGAATACATGTAATAGACATGAATAAGACTCTGGGGAAATTGAACCAAATAACAGTGGGAAACACAGGGCAAGGGGGGTTCAGGGCCTGAATCTCGGACAATCTAGTCATTGTCGTGCCGATGTGACTAGTAGGAAATCGTATTTGGCTAACGTGGGTTGGCACGTGGTCAGATGGCAGGCAACATAAATACATTAATGGTGACAAAAGGGCTGACATAAGGCAAAATTAATACCAGATGGGACACGGTTTGAATACTCGCTCGTGGGAAATTAATCTCGCCATTAAGGTAATGAGATGGAGGAGAGAGAAAGCTGCCATGGCTCGAACCAGCAAGGTGCCAAGTTCGAGTCGTTGCAACTCCGTCTCAACGGGCTCGGTCTCACCAGGGTAAAAATTCAATACAAAGCATGAGCAACTCGCAAGCTTGGATGGATATACAGGGTATACACATAAAATAAATAGAGTTGAAATATATACAAATGATATATAGGAATATACAACACTTACAAACCTTTACAAATTTACACAACATCTACACAACTAAACCTAAGGCAAAATACAACATATACACTAATCTACAGCTGCGCAGAGGGTGGACAACCCTCTAGCAGAGCCAACCCACCAACAGGTGGCGAACCGAAAAGCAGAAGACTTGAAAGGCAAAAACACAAACCAAAATGAAGCAAAACCAAAAAGAACAAAGCATAACCAAAGAACCTACCTGGAAATATGAAGAACGACAAGGAAAGAAGATACTAGGATCGTTCTGCAACAAATTCAACCTTCGAATAACCACCGATCAGCACCAAAAATCAACTCGTAATTATCCACTAAGCTCAGTGTAATTCGCAACTTAATCGCACTTCCAATTGCCAAGGAATCACTCTAAAAGATCTGAGTATTTTAATCACGGTAACTATGAAAGTGACATGTAATTTCTATTTATACCCAAGGTAAAAAGCAAGTTACCTTCTTCCCTGCGGACTTTGGAACAAGCAAACCTCCGGACTTCGGGCCCGAGGATTCCACGCAACCATATCTCTTTGTGAAAAGAAGACATTGTGGCGGAGAATCCCAGAGTTCAAAATATGGCTCTGGAAAAGAACAACCAACTCCGGGACTGGGTCTCAGAGACACAAAAGATAAAGGAAAAAGGAAAACAAACCTCATGGGAGAGAAAACCTGGAGAAGAAACAAAGAAAAATAAAGAAAATAAGGCAAGAGCCAAAGCGAAAAAGGGGACCCAACATTTTGCACACAAAACGTAGGGACGGGTATGCATGGCATAATAGATACGCCTTTTATTTTTACTATTTTTGGCTTTGATACTGCCATAAAGTGGTTTTCACCATCAAACCTTTTTTTTCTTTTTATCTTTTCTCTTTAGGCTGAGGAACTTGATGTCCCCCTCTTTTATGTTTGCGATCGTTGCGCTGGTGGAAGAGGTGAGAGGTTCAATGGCATTCAAGTAGCAGGCCAAAGTGTAGTAGTTAGGAGTAGAAATGAGGTCTAGGGGTGCATCAGGGTTCCATTCAATGAGTTTAGGATGGACAAGAGGTAGGGATTCAGTAGGTTCTAAGGATAGCACCGAGTTATCCAGATCAAGGTTTTCAACAGGTAAGAGAAGATCTACGATAGCAATCTTTGAAGGGTTGCCTAGACTATGATTCATCCTAACACTTCTAGCAGAGTCATTGTTGGTAGTACGCAGATTTAATCTGTTTGACCTAGCGTTAGCATTTTCTCATGCTTCTCGAGTAGCCACACGCTCTAAAAAGACACTCATTGGCATGATTTGAATTATCGTACGTGGTGGAGGAGCCATCTCGAGTTCTTGAAGGTCTCTAAGATCACAAGTTGCATCATTTTCCTCTATTTCATGATCCCACTGTGCCCATCATTCATTTTTAAGATTATTACTGTGACTGGTGAATGTATGATTACCTCTTTTACTAGTTGATGTAGAGACATGACTAGAGCGCCTGTCGGAATCCCAGTCCTGAGTAGTTGATGCAAGAGAATTCTGGGGTTCTCTCCCAAAATTCTATTTTGTGTTATGTGGAAGAGGCGACCTTTCCTCCTCTTTAAAATCATCATTAGGAGTAAGGACGAGTTCTAGTTCAGGATGTTCACTCATAGGTTCATTGGTGCAAACATTGTCTTCATGCATAACATAGGGTGCAAATTTGTGAACCATGTCTACCTTGATATCCATAGTGGCATCAGAGAAGGAGTCCCACTCATACTCATTAGAGTCTATTTTAATTAAGTGAGGTACATCTAACAGATGTATATGAGCCACTGTTTTCCCCCGGTTAGGATGCTACTCTAGTAGAGTATTGTCTTACCCATATTCAAATTGGATAGGAGCACGATCTGTGTCTTCCAAAAAGTGAGAGAGAGTCCTTGGGACACTGAGGTAGTTATTATTCTCATGTTGTCGGTCCATTCCACACTGAGTGGACTCGTCCTTTGACTTTTGAGAGGCACGAGGAGAGGTCTCCTCAACAACGTGCACCTTGTCATTTGAGAAATGTGGTAATTCAAGGACATGGGAGGTGAAGACAAGTTGCCCCCAGTTAGGATGTTTATCTTTTGTTTCTAGGTGCATGCATGACTCTTGAGTTGATATCTCTGTGAAATTTGGAGTACTAGACCCATTTGGTTCAAAGGAAGCTCTGTAAAATGAGGGGACATATGGTTCCCCTTGATATGTTGGATTGTTAGCGGTGACATGCATAAATTGTTCTAAGGGGAGAGGAGTAATCTCGTTCTCATCTTTAGTATCTATATCATATACATCTACATGAGAGCTACTAGGATGATTGTATTTAGGAGAAGGACGGATCCTTTTCTCATGGTATCCCATGCCAATCTTGTCAACAGGATCTCAAAATTCAGCATGAAGGGCTTCTACAAGACCTTTGTCCTTTCCTAAAGGTCCTTTACCTATATATCCCATTTGGTTCATCACCTAATATCCTTTCCCATATTTATGTGAGCAGATTTCCACATGTTTTACTTCGTCATCTTTCTCTCCATCTTTGTACAAACATGCAAGAAAAAACTTTTCTTCATTCTCTTCTGAAAGAGACACTCATGCCTTCACCATTCTAGTTCCCTCATGTATTTTTAGTTACTTACCATTTGAAGGTGGGAAAGATGAGGACGACATACCATAAGATCTGGGAGAGTCAACTGGTATTCTCCAATGCTCGTGTTGTTAATCTTAAGCTTTGCCTCAAAACTTTGCATTAGTGCCTTTTGAGACACTTCAGAATTTTGTAATGCCTCCTTATTATGTGGAACCATATTGTCATCTTGCTTCAAGGTGTTACAGGAGTAGGTGTTGTCAACCGGAATGGACACTTCCACCCCATTGTAGGGAAATTTTATACATTGGTGATACGTAGAGGGGACCGCCTTCATATCGTGGATCCATGGTCTCCCTGGCAATATATTGTATACGAGAGGCAAATCGAGCACTTGGCATGTAAAATTTCTTTCAATATGACCAACCTTGATGGGGAGTACCATGAGTCCTTTGGATGATCACTCTTCCTCATCGTATGCCTTAATAGTGATCTTCCTTCAAGGATCAATGGTATGTTCAGAAAACCCTAGTGTTGTGACTAGCTTGAGGGTACAAATATTTAACCCAACACCTCCATCTATCAAAACACACCTGACCCAACTTTTGTGAATCAAAACCTCTATGTACAAAGGTTGATTGTGTGAGTGACTAAGGGATTTATCATCTTCTTCTGAGAAAGATAGATAGTGAGGAGAGGTCAAATGATTAACTGTGGTCTGGAACCGACCAACATCAAGGTCCTTAGGAACATTGGTTTCCACAAGCACAGTCTCAAGGACTTCCTTATGTGAAGGTGATAATTTTAGCAACTCTAATATAGAGATCTGAGCAGTAGTTCATTGTAATTGATCGATCAAGTTGTATTTTGTAGTAACCTACTTTGATGACAAAGGTTTGTTTGTCGGTGCAATAGTTTGTTTAGATGCAGATGTCACTCCCTTAAGAGTGACCTTGGATTGACCTCTAGTGACCACATTAGCAGAATTGGGTTCCTTATCCTTAATGGCAATAACATTGACAGGCCTGTTAGAGGGTTCAAGCATGTGGATCACATTGTCAGTATTGGCATATGTATGATTTACCGTGGCTCCTGGGGTTTGCGAGGATTCTCCTTTCTCATGGGACATCAAAGGTTGCTTGAAGGCCTTATGATCATCATTTGAGCTATGAGTACAAACCGTGATGGTTTTGTTATTAATTAGATCTTGTATCACATGCTTCATTTTCATATAGTCATTTTTCCAATGTCCTTTATTTTTATGAAACTCGCAGTAGTGATCGTCATTCCACCATTTGGGTTTTACCTTGGGTTCCCACGGTTTCAAGTTGGGAATTGTGATGATCTTGTTGGCAACCAATGTTTTTAGTGCATCTTCCAAAGGTTCTTCAAGAGGAGTGAAGTTTTGCTTGGGTCTGGGAATCCAAGGTGATTTGTCCTTCTGAGCATCCTCAGTGTTTTTAGAAGTGTTGGGAGTAACCAAACTATGCATGACACCCTGTATGCTAGTAGTGAGGTTAAATACTAGTACATTGGGTTTAGTCTCAGGTGAGTCAACTACACCATCGTTAACCACATTACGGTTCTTATTCTAGTATTTATTCTTGTCCTTGTTATTGTTGTTATTGGAAGATTTAATGTCTTTATTCAAAGTAAGATCCCCTTTTTTTACGAGAACATCCTCGATTCTCATAGCACTGTCAACCAAGTCATTGAAGGAGGTATGTTTTTGCATTTGTGCTGCGTAATTCATCTCAGGAACCAGATTATTGATAAAATGTCAATCTTTTCTAGTTCAGGTATTTGTCTAGGGTATCTTGCAAATATCTTTCTCCATCTTTGGAGAAATTTAACAAATGGTTCGCTAGTATGTTGCTTGGTTTTGCAAAGGTTGAGCATAGTAACCGTGTGTAAGATGTTGTAAGAGTAGTATTGTATAAACCTTTATACCAGCTCGTCAAATGTTTGTATGTAAGGTGTGATCTTTGTGAACCATTCCAAGGCTTGGCCACTAAAGCTTCACGGGAATAGTCACATCAGATATGCCTTCCCATGCATAAATTCCATACTAAGAGCGCAAAATTCTCTTACATGGTCTTGAGGGTCACATTCCCCATTGTATTTATCGTACTTAGGAATTTCAACCTTTGGGGGAAAAGGTGGCATGTGCCAATTCTTAGCAAAAGGCAATGGACATATGGATTCCAATGAGTATTTGCTAGGAGGATGTTCTTTCACTTTCTTGAGTTCCCTTAACTCGCATCTCATGTCGTGCAATTGTTGGTTGAGAATAGTGATAGGTGACTCTTATTCTTTTTGTATGAGTCCCTCAATGTCAAAAGTAGGTGGAAGCTTAACACCTATTGATGCAAGATGCATGAAATATTTGTCCTTGTCTAATTGCATGATAGTGTGCGTCATCTTTTGAAAGTGTTTATCTTGCTGACACTTCCTAATCTCTTTAGAAGTGGGCTCCTCTATGGAAGAAGAAGCACTAGTATGTTGACTCTGGTGGTCATGTTGGGACCCCCAATCATAAGCTAACATGGTTGATGTGTTGTGTGCAACCAAAGTTGAAGAGTTAAACAAGGGTATTGTCGGTTGTGGATTTGAAGTGTCCTTATGTGAGATCTCAAAATCTATCTTGGGTTTATGACAAGAAGGTAGGTCTTGAGCAAAGTCGTCTATAGCTTTTCCCTTGGAATTGAGATCAGCTTTTTAAATCCTTGTTTGCACCATGTATGACAATCTATGACTAACATTTCTAGAGGATCAAGCTATCAAGTCAATGTCAAAGCTTAAAGGATTGTTTGATGGAGAAATAGAGACTTGGTTGTTGAACTTGTACAAGGTATTGTGTGTTTGAGGTCTGAATACCTGCTAGATGACACTTTTGACAAAGTTGATAAAGAACCAAGAGCAAAGATCCAATATGATTGAAAGAGTTGTAAGATAGGATAAAAGACAATGACGAGCCTAACTACCAGATTCAAAAGATGAAAATATCGTGACAGGGTATCATAGCTGCTACTGCAAGAACGTGACCAAGTGATAAAGATCTTAATGCTGGAATGAGTTCAACTCGGGTCTCATACGACAATATAAGGGTTCCCAAACAACAATACATGAGTCCTCATATGAGTTTATGCCCTCTAGATGCGTTGTCATACAACAAATGCAATGACAAAAGACTCTGGGATAGTTTGCCACTTGTATGTAAAAGACTTCGGACAATGTTGTCTAATGTTTGAGGTGAAAATCTTGACGTGTATTGTTTTCTGTTGTCAAAGTGTTTTTGTTTGAAGGATATGTCAAGTTTCAAGGTGTACAAGCACATCAAACACAAAGTATGAAGAACCAAACACTTTCTACCCTATAGTCAAATTGGCTTAGTATCACAATCTTTGCCCATGCTTGATATTCCTTCACCTCACACAAAGTGATATTGGCTTTTTTCTGGGACTAGGCACGTTGTGGGTTTTGGAAAGAGACTCAATGCTCAAATTGCATAAGCTCCCCCATGCCACATTCATACTTTAAATGTCCTTGGGAATACAAATGTTGGGTGTAAAATCTTGGGGTGATCCGGGTAAAGTCCACTTGGATCAATCCTTGCACAAAGATTATGATACTTTCGGAGGTAGATCGGGTAGCCTCTATCTAAAAGGTGTTTAGTAACTTTATCCGTTCATGACTACCCCTTGTAGTTTCACAAGAAAAATTAAGGCATATAGCCCTACAAGCACCCAAAATGTATAGTCTTGCACGCAAGATTCAGACCTCTCGACACTATACAAGTTGAATGTATATCCCTTGTAGTCTTGTAAACAAGATTAAGACCAAGAATGGCCCTACAAGCACCCAATCAAATGTAGTTCTTGCTTAGCAAGACTGATGCAACGAGGCCCTACAAGTGAGGAAGCATTAGAGATAGAAACAACCATGTCCTCCCTCTCTTTGGATTGAAGGAAGCATTTGATTGTAGTGGGGTGGAAGTGGCCAGGTCTGCTTGATCCCCTCTTAGGTCATTCCCAAGAGATTGCTCCCTTGGAAGGCCCTCTAAAGGTTTATAAATGGATTGGCGACAAAAAGGAGTCTAGATTTCTAATTTTCCCTCAAGGGGAAAAGAGCATACTCTTCTATCCAGTATCATTTTCTCCACACACACACACACACAAGGCACACTTTAAGTTCTTTCCCAAAGATTTAATTGCTTAATACAGAGCAAGCGAGTCTAGGTTTTTGATCTTCCCAAAAGGAAAGAGAACATACTCCCCTAATACTTACTTCGAATTAGACAAAAAAATATCTCTCTAGTTAATCTATGTGCCTAAGAAACAAAAGAAAATGCTAACAAGCACGATCGTTTGGTTGATGTGATCTCAAGGCAACCTGCAAACACAACCATTAGTAATCTAAAATTCCCTTTGGCAAGCATCCTACAAGCACAAAACTGTTAGTTTATCAAAATAGTGTGCAAATGTGGCTTTGTCAAGGGAGTCTTTCTCAAAATGTTATGCAAAAACCAGTTAGGCTACAAAAACAGATAGTAAGAAGACCATAGAAGACATGCAAAATGTAATGTCCCCGTTTTGGAGGTAATTTGATTTAATTAATTTAATTAATTAAGTTGTCCAAAATAATGAATATTTTATGAGGATGACTAATTAATTATTTTAATTAAATAAATAAGTGGTATTAAGTTAATTATTTATAAAGTTATCAAATAAATAAATATTAAAAGGTAACTTTATATTTAATTAATTTAATAAAGTGACTTGAATTATAAAATATTTTTATAAAGTCACTTAAAATAAAATAAGGTTATAGAAGTTTCTGGAGAAAGTGGAGAAAAAAGAATAAATAGGCATCCTGGGCTTCATTCTCACCATCCAGATTTGTTATTGATGTTGTTGTTTGTTGTGGATGTGCATTGTGGAGCCTAGGGTTTCTGCAGTAGTCACAATTGGCCATTGAGAACGAAAACTCTCAATTGGTATGCAATTTTGAGGGTGTGAAATATCACTTGAATTATTGCAAAGTTGAGGAAGTTGCTTCAGACTTTCTACATGTACTTTAAAGCAAATTTTATGGCCTTTGGCCAAACTTTTGGTGGTATCGATTTGAAAAGATAAATTGGTGCATTGCTGGAGTCATTTTTGGTGTATTGAGACTTCATCAAAATTGTTATTCAAGGTTCAATCTGCATCTTTATCAATTCTGGAATAAATTACAGTCATATATATCAGCTTGAGG
>MU227208.1:1774297-1798660 GCA_018584345.1 Thuja plicata
TTGATAAAAAGTCACTTGGCTATAGGTGGATATTTCACATGTAGAAATCATTTAATGAGCATTGTATTGAGTCTTTGTATTGCAAATTGGAGATATAGGTTGCTGGTTGTTGATAAGTTGTCAATAATCATTTCCATATATTTATTCACACGTGGATTTAGTATGCATACCAACTGTTTGTGAATATACCAGTTGGCTGGAGGTGTTCATTTCTCATGCTTAGATCATATATATGCATTGGATATTGTCAAATTAAGTTGCACATTTGTGCTAGGACATTGTTTAGTCAATTCAGAGTCATTTGTAAGCATTCTCATTGATGCTAATTGAAGAAGAGAGTCATTGTAGCAAACTAAAATGTTATATCAGTCATATGACCCTTGCATGTGAGTTGTTTGATGAAATTCCTTGAGCCTCCAATTAACATTTTGAGGGCAGATTTGAGCAGGGTCATTACACAAAACATCAGAAAGTAAAAATTAGCTGAAGAGAAACCCTAGAAATGCTTGTTGTTTTCCAAATGATAAAGTACATAATACATACTGACATCAAAACTCGTATGACAATACATCAGTTGTCATACGACAAAATAGAGTCTCACAAAACCTCATATGACAAATCTAATGCTCTAATATGACAAAAGGCAAGAAATAAAATCTCATACGACAATATACCTGCTACCAGATGACAAAGTACCAATCTGCAATTTGTCGTATGACAGAGAACATAGAACATTACGACAGAAAGCGCAGTTTCATAAAAAATATGCATGAAATTGTGAAAATGGAGCAAAACGTAACTTTCACGGTGGGTGCCAAAAATGTGTGTGGTAAATTGTGTGACCAAAATTTGCAACCAAACACTTCAATAAACCATTATATCAAGGGGTTAGCAAAACATGAGATTCAAAGCACTAAACAAAAAACCCTTGAAACCGCCTTATTGCTTCCTAGTTGAAGCGAGTATAATTCTCATAGTTGTCCATCAGATTGGACATAGAGACATCGATGAATTGAATACTTCAAAATGGAAGATTCAATGCAAAGAGGATGAGAAAGGTGCATAAACTTGCATACTTTGCTCTTGAAAGCTTGAAAATGGAAATGCAAGAACTAGCAAACTAAATGCATGACATTATAAGAAATAGAATTAAGATGCAAGATTAAGCTATCAAATGAGAAGAAAAATGCATCTATATTAAGCTGGGAAGGAAACTAAAATGCCATCTAAGCAAAGAAGTGAAACTAACAATGCAAGAAATGCAAGAAACTACTAATGAAAGCAAATGACTACGAATGCTCTTAGTAAGCTCTAGAATGAAAATAGCATAATAACTTTACTCCAAATCTTTCTCTATATGTTTTAAGCAAGGGAGTTATCCCTTTTATAAGAGATTCCAAGAAATGAGTGGTTGAGATTAAGAGGCAAAAGAAATTGGTCAATGGTGGAGATGCAACTCCTCTCAATCCATGTGAGATGATAAAGTTATATTGATTGGTCAACTTTGTGGAGAATAAGAAAGCTTGGTATTTTCTCCCTTTTATTTGTTTTATTTGATTTTTTAGTGCACACCCATGTGTGAATGGGTTCACCTTTTGAACTTAGGACCTTTTGATTTTATCCCAATTTTTATTCTTTTTGGGTTTAAGCTTTGATGCTTGATTATTTGATTCAACAAGTTATGATTAAAATTATATAAGCAAGTTTGATTAAATGCTCAATAATTTAGAGTCTAGCGATAATATCTTAGATTTAGGATTTATTAAGACCAAATATTTGAGAAAAGGGGGCTATGGGCTTGATAGACCATTTTTAGGTGATTACAAGTGTTAGGATTGGGTTATGATCTTGTTTAGGATCAAACTTATGGTCAGAGCTAGGTTTTAATGTTCATGTTAGCGTTTAGGGTTAATGTTAGTGTTAGGATTAGGATTAGGGTCTAGGGTTAGGAATATGTTTAGGATAAGTGTTTATTCTTGATTGACATACTCTTTGTTTGGTGTCACTTGTCTTTCTTTTGCTTTGTGAAAAGTCTATTCGATTGGATACATATGATATATTTTCTTTTGAGGATCAATCTCAGTCATTAGCATTGGAAGTTAAAATTTTTACGATGAAGCTCAGATTGCAAATTTCTCCTATGAAGACTACCATTTTATTTGTATGTTTTTGCCTATTTGTGCTCTGGAGGCATAATTGTTCATGGTGTGTGTAGTTGTAAGGTCATTTCCTTAATTTTGGACTATTCACGATGTATATGGGTGTGTGTAGGTTAATAACATTTTAATGATGCAAAATTATGGTGGTCGACTGTATTGTAAGCCATATTTGGTCAAGATTTAGTGATTGGTGTTTTTATTTGTTATTTCCCCCTTGTCGTTATTAAAATTTATTGCAGACTAGATTGTTTTTATTAATCTTTTTTTTCTTCTATATACATTATGGAGTTCCAAGATGCTGATTTATGGTCTTTGTTTTATGTTTGGAGGGATTTGATTCATAGAATCTTATTAAATAATTAATATAAATTTAATATATAGCATGATTGTTATAGTTTCAAATGAAAGATGTTTGAATGTAAATAGAGGGAATTGTTGAACAAAATGGAAATAAACATATTAATTATTCCAAATAACCTCCAGATGCTATACGCTACCTAACAATTTATGTAATAGAGTAAACTCTTGTGGCATGAACTATCCAAAATCTAATATTGAGAGTGATGAGATTGTATATTAATGTCGAGCATGAACCCTTTTATAGGGATGGTTTTCCTTGTGAGTATACCAGAGGTGAATGGTATTAGGGGCTATTTGTTTTGCATATGTTTTTTTGGCCCAATGCATGGTACTTGTGTTTCTAATAATAGTTTGTGAGATTTTCTTAATGATCCATTGGTGTGACGCATTGTTTTAGTTTACGAGGGTTTGTTTCTGTTCGATTCTTTTAATCCCGAATTGATGATGAGTGTACCTTGTTATTTGATAGTGCAGTTTCAAAGAGGACATATGCTTGAGTTATATTATATCTGAATAAGGGTTTATGTTTTGGAATCTAGAGAGGTTCCTATGATATTCTAAGAATCTTTGAGGTTTCCTTGATGATTTTTTCTTTTGATTTTCATTTGGAGCATAGAGGAGGGTTTACTAGGAGCATTGTTAGGAGAGTGACTCACAATAAGGATCAGGGCCCTAAGTGGTCATACTAGGGTAACCGACTGTGAAGTTATAATCAAGTGATAATATAATAAAATGAACTAAGACGAGTTTACATATTAATAAGATAATTATGTTTCCTCCCCCATGACCTTGAGTGCTCATACAAACTAAGGATGGGCCAGAGAAGACCATGTTGCATGTGTGGCATTGAGTTGGAAAATTGACTTCCTTATCTTTATGAAAGGTTGTTGGTTCCACATGAGATCTCACCTGCGGGCTAGAGTCTGGAGAGAGACTACTAGGGTAACCTAGGATAGTGGGAAACTACGTGATGACACTCTTATATTTGTGTCTTAGGATTCTCTTCAATTTACCTCGTGGTTCATCTTTGGTATCTTGTGGTATCCCTGTTGGTATTTCATATGCATCCCATGTTGAATTCCTTAAGAGATTCTTTGTATTATGCTCGAGTTATTTTTGTGGTTCCCTATTTTGTGTTTGCCTGTTTCGTTTGGGGCCTTGTGTCTATCTCATAGCTTGGAGGGAGTGGACCTCAAGGTCCCACATGGTTGGGTGGAAAATATTTTTCCCAATGAGTTATCCTAAGCTTGGATGGTCTTGCGTCTTCTTCTCTGCAGTTTCTTGTTACATGTGGCCAGATGATCATTATTGTACATTGGATCATGATATGTATCTTCATGCCGATGCATTGATGTAATATTATAATCTCCTTGAGTAGATTATTGTAATATATTTATGTAAATATGTTTCAAAGATTATTTGTAATGTAATGAAAGAAGTGGATAAATGATGATTTGACCTTGAATTTTATTTTGGTTGTAATACTTAATTGAGCTAATTCATATTGTAATCTTTCCATTGTCTTATGATTATCCTAATGACTTAATCATACATGTTATTCATTGTTAGTAGCGACATCAGGGACCTACGAGGACTTTGTTATTTGATTTTATGTTTAGCACTCATGTTGTGTTTAATGAAATGTATCTTGGTTAAGATTCTTGTATCATGCAATTGTATTTGTAACGATAGTTATATATATATAAAATTTTGAGGAGAGAAGAAATGATGATTAGGTCTACATATTGTTGAAGTTGTACTACACAATTTTATAAGTTTCGTAAATTGTGATAGTTATGAAGAACATATCTCAACAACCAAAAAAAATGTTTGATATAAAAAATTCTTGAACTAATAGTTTTTAATGATCCTAAAAATATTTTATATTTTAAAAAATTCATACAATTAAAATTTTAAATTTATTTACATTCATTCATATTTAATTTAATTTAATTTTTTTAATATCAATTTATTAATGCTACAAATAATTATTGCTAATAATAAAAGTTATTTTTACCTCCTTACATATTCAAAATATGTTTTACCATAGACATAACCATCGCACTTTTTTTTTTTTTTAACAAGTGCTAACATAAATAAAAGTTAAAAAAACAATTCTTTCCTTTTCTAATTGAATTGTATATATAATTTTATTTCAATTGTTGAATGAAGACTAAAGAAATTACATGACTTATTGTTTAAAAACGTAGTCGAAGGAAAAAACTGAAAAGGTTTGAGACTATTTAGGTTGGTGTATTCATTAAAAAAGAAGGGGGAAAAACAGCAATGTCATTTGTGATTTCAGCCGTACGTCTGCTATTTAAAAACTCAACTCATTTCCAAAACCCTAGGATATTTAGTTTGCCATAAGATCTTCCTCTCCACCTCTAGTTAATTGCTGCAGATGAAACAGGGTGGGTAAATTCCTCTGTCCAGTCAAATAGGCCAAATTTGGGCTCAAACATATATCGTCTTTCATTTGCAGGCCCTGGGCATCGAATCTTATGCGCAGCGCCAAGTTTTTATTATTTTGGGATGATTTAGAAAAAATTGCAAAGATTTTTACAGATCCGTGAGGACTGTTTCACAATTTGTGGGAGTAGCCCGAGAGAGACTATTCGAACGATGTAAGTTTTTCCTATTATCTCCTTGTATCTACGAATCTTTGTCAAATTCCCAATATCGTCGATTAGGTCAATTGTTACCTTTATTTTGCCGCTTTCTAAACAAAATTGTTTTGAACAAAAAATGTTCTTGTGTTTACGGGTTAGTAATCGGTGGAGTTACAGCGGGAGCAACTGTTGTCGTTATGATTTAATCTCATGTTTCATTTTTATTCGACAGTAGATTTTAACTATCTAGGGTTTTGTGACTAAACTAGATTTTGAGGCAAAAAAGAAAAAAAGAAAAAAAAAGAAAAAGGTCAGCAATTCAATTAAAACTAAGGGTACATATTTTAACTACTTTCGGTGAATATTGTAACACTGCGAGCGCCTTATCATCAACAAACTGAGCAGGGTTTTAATCCTCATCATGAATACCGCCACTAATTAGTCAGGTAGCAAGTCGAGCAGGGTTCAAATCCTCATCATGGCAATGCCCTTCCTTATCACACAGCTTATCGATTCCTAGAATTGTAAGTAAAATCAATGATAGATTAATTACTTAATTTTTTATTCAATGGAAGGCTTGTTAAATCAACACTTCATCTACCTTTTTGAAGTCCCATAAATATTTATTCAAAACAACATATCTTTGATATTTACATTTTTTTTGGTTGTTAATTTCTGTAAGTGTTCAATAAAGATAGTAAGAAGCTGATAAATTTATCACTCGGCATTTGGTGGAAGGCCTTTTATTTTTGAAATTAACACATGGCTTTTGGGCTTAAGCTCAGATCTTGAGTTCTAAAAGTAATGAAATTTCTTGCTCAATTATGAAATGCATGATTTATTTCACTTCAATTCCTAGAAGTGTTCATGAAAACATGTAGAAAGTAGTCATTATTTTTTCTATACGGCGTACAGTAATCCAGATTTTGAAGTGTACAGTTGCATGCAAATTTTACTCTTTAATTTTTCTATTCAATGTACAGTTATCCAGGTTTTGAAATGTACAGTTATATGCAATTTGTACTCTTTAGCGTTCTCAATACTTGGAAGGTAATTGGCATGAAATAGCCTTGTTTTTGGGTGAAGATATAAGGAAGTGGTTAATCTGAAGTCAGAATGAGAATAAAATGCAATTGTATTAATAATAATTTTTTTGCTTATTAAATCCCATGTGAGGTTATAGCTTTCTATGTGTTCTAAGCTTAGGTCACATGGTCGTGTTTGTATTCAACACATAATTATTAAGTCACAACCTTACCAACTTGCCATTTGATCCTACCACGACAACTTTCATTGTACATGTCATCTTGGATGGATTCAGCGTGTAAATTTAACCCGGGTTTTTTACTTTTAATGTCTTGTATTTCTTTGAAAATTGTAGGACTAGAGTAGCGATACAGTGTGACTGAATTTAAATGTGAGATGGTGGTCAGAAAGGGCTATTCTTTTGGTTATATAATTCTTCATTTGTTGCAGCAAGTAGGTATTGTTAAGGAGCATAGCAACTTGCTTGGTGGCACTTACAATCAGGTTGAACTTTGCACTCTTGCACTTTCAAAATGGTGGAAGCGCAGAGGGCTCTGCTTGATGAGCTTATGGGTGCAGGTGAGTTGTTCATTTATGAAAACATTTGAATTTGTTTTCTTAGTTGGTTATTTCTTTGTAACTAAAGGAATCTTGTTAAACTACTTTAATTAGAAAATTTAAAAAAGTACTAAATTTCTTCAAATTCAGATTATATGCATACACATAGCCAGGCATGCAAAAAAAAATATAAAGAAGTAAAAGCCTTTTCAATTGTATATTAAGTTTTAACATCATCAAACATTACGTCATCTTATGCATTTCTTGGGGAGTATGTTTCTTCATTCTGGATACCACAGAGTTGGCCTCCAACATTTAATACACTTATTGTGTGTTGGACAACCATATTTCTTCTAGAAAATCTGATGTAAAATTGCTGATTCATAATTGGGTGGTAATTTTCTGTCATAAAATCATTGTTGGCAATGTTTTGGTATATAATTTCTGTCAGCCATTTATCATTTCTGTTAGTCTTCTGCCACTTGTAGGTGGTGTAATTTGTCCTGCCAAAATTCGACAATTCCTCCATGCAATTACAAGGCCACCTCTTGGAGTTGCTCTTCAAGAGCTACACAGCTGGTAGACAACATCAAGAGGCATTTTAACTCCAACTTATGCTACACATGTCAAGCATATTTCATTAATTGATAAAACCTTCCATAGATGATGGAATCATACAACATCTCAATAATGGTTTTGCCTGGCAACTAAACTTCATTTACTCAACCAAGCTTGCCACACTCAACTCCAAAGTTGCCAAGGCTGTACTTGGTTACCATCTCTATAAAATCCTCTTGATTCTAATCACAAATCACCTTGCACTCTTCAATGTTTAGTGAAACAATTCATGGTGAAGGTATTGTTTTTGTCATTGGAGCAAGTCTTTTGACCACCACTTCTTTACCTTGTTAGCTACTCTAGTGGTTATATCCAATTGACAGGGCCATCGACACCACATCAAGCTTTTTTCACTCACCCCAATAATACTCCAACATTTGTCCATTGAACTGATTAGCAATTCAGGAAAGTTGGAAACCAATAATGAGCTTCATACTACTTGCCCATATCTCAATTGACAATGAGTCTTGATCTTGAGCAAGTCCCAAATGAACTCTCCATAAGTTCAACGTTTACAACATCTATTCACATGACATTGTCTCACATATGCTTTTCTCCGAAGCAGGGAACTTTTGTTTGAATTTTATGCATTGTAACCATTGCAAACCCTTTAGCACAATAACATCTCCTCAATACAAAGGCCTTCCATGCAAATCAATAGCATTTGGAGGATTCTTTAATCTTAGACAATCCATTTCAGTTTCTAGGGTATTCCTTGTCAAGGTGTTCCAATTCTTGTTGGTTGTGGCTTATATTCAATTCACACCATGACAACTTCCATTCTCTCCTAGCTACAAGGTGGTTGAGACTTATTTGAAGTAGAATACTGTGAAAGTAAATAACTCAACTATAATGGCAGGTTGAGGAATAAGGTACTTAACAATTGGAACGACTATGAAGGACAATTAAAAATGAATCCAAAAGTAGGTTGACAAATGGAAATTTTTTAAATTTGTGAAAGGTAGATTGCTAAAATGAGAAGTAGATGGACTCCTCATAATTTTATCATTGGCATCATTTTTTTCTTTTGTGTTTTATTGTCACCCATTCATTTTGTGTTTTATTGTCTCCCTCTCTATTTTCCTCTCTAACACTATCACCTATCTGATTCATAGGTCTTGTTTCAGTTGTGTTTGGATTCTTGTAAGTAGGTGCATAGTTTATTTGAATCTATCACTTCTCCATTGAGATCCTTGTTGTACAAACATCATCATTTGCTAAAGGGCCTATTAATTGACCTCATGTGTTACACAAATATATACAAAAGATAGACCAAAATTTTCTCTGATTGACCTTTCACACCTCTTCAGCTATCCATTACATATTGCTGGTTTATTTTAATTTAGATTTAATTGTCATTATTGTTAATTATCATAGGTCCTAGTTTGTATGTATATTGTAAATTGTTAAATCAACCAATAATTATTAACATGGTAATTATGTGTTTATATTGCTTTTAAACTTAGTCATTGGTGCAGATGTGGGTACGAGAACTTGATATGTGGATGCGTGGATTTTTTTTAGGGGTTGGATGTGTTTGTGTACGTGTATATATATAAATATATATTATATATAAAAAATTAAAGAAATATACAAAATTTTAAAACTAAATCATTTGATAGTATGATACTTCATCATTGATCAATGCCAAATGCCAAATATAAATAGTAAATGTCAATTGATAGTTCAAAATGTAAGAGTTTGCCAATAACAACAACCACCCAAGGTCTGGAGGGCCAATGAATAGCACAAAAGAGAGACAAAATATGGACAAGAACAAATTGTATTCTTATCAATAAGCAAAATACAAAATTGAACTGTAGAACATACAAAAATACTTGATTGATTACATATAATGTAGAAGTGCCTACTTATATAGTCAATAAGAGAGAAGCACCCACACAAGGTGGAAGCACATGTCCACCAAAGGTGGGTCATCCTCCATTGTGCAATGAAGCATGTGCAACACGTGGAGGATGGTAAAGTGATAAGTGCACTAAAGGTGGAGACAACACACAAAGTGGAATGTGATAACAACTATCACCACCTAAAGTGGAATTTCTCCTACACCATGTGCAAAAAAGTTCCAAACTCCTAAGTGTCTCAAATATAAACTACTATGTATGCATTATTCTAAGTAAGCTTAAGTAAAGTGTAATTAGTGATTAATTAATTACACCGACCCAAAAATATTCAAATAAGCCATATCGTATATGTCTACGTTCACGATTCCAATGAAAATCATTACAATTACAAAATGTAGTTCATGATTCATCAATCATAAAAAGGATTATCAAAAATAATTATCATCTATTGGATTTTCAGTTGCTGCAAGCTCATGATCATTTGAACCCAAAGTGGTTCCACTCGCACTAGATGTACCATGTGTTGGTATGTCATCATCATCTAGAGCGACTCTAGCAAGATCCTCAACGATTGCATCCATGTTGGTACACTTAGCTGCTACCCCCCAAAGCTTCTTTGCCCCCTCCTTGTATTAGGGATCCTTACATGACAAAGACGCAAATTGGAATGAATATACACCAAGTCTTCAACTCTCTTTGCAGCCAATCGATTACGCTTCACTGAGTGGATAAAGGTGTATGTACTCCAATTCCGTTAAGTGTTAAGAATTTGCAACCTGGAGAAAACCAACAAAATAAAAAATAAAAAATTCAAAATAAATTAAAGAATGTTAAGTACTAGTAACTAAATTGTACAATACAAGTGGTAAAAAAACTTGTGAGAGGATCTTGATTGCAAGAGGTTGGAGGTACATATAATCTTGACCATGGAGGTACTACCATGTAGTAGCATCCATTTTGGATTGGTCATTAACACCACAAGGAATATGATTTCTTCCTGAGACAACAAGCCAAATTCTCTCCTAAGATTTGTCTCCACTTTTGGATTTTTGAAGAGTCTACTAAATGCCCACTTGTACCCATCGACAACTTTAGAATCTCTATGTGGTGGTTATCTCACTGGGATAGAAAGTACAACATTGCTATAGTACTTTGGAGATATGGCATATGCAAGGAGGTGTAATGGCGTGGTCGTCTTGATCCAATGGTGAATAACGATTGTTTCCACCCTTTTGAAAAAGGTTTCTTTGAGATCATTCTCTTTTTTGTATTACCACTTGTACCCATCGACAACTTTAGAATCTCTATATGGTGGTTATCTCCCTGGGATAGAAAGTACAACATTGCTATAGTACTTTGGAGATATAGCATATGCAAGGAGGTGTAATGGCGTGGTCATCTTGATCCAATGATGAATAACGATTGTTTCCACCCTTTTGAAAAAGGTTTCTTCGAGATCATTCTCTTTTTTGTATTGCCACTTTTATTTTCTCCAACATTGTGTCCTTGCTATCATAGACATACCCCAAGCATGGTGCATCTATATTAGCAAACTGAAGCATAACCATGATAGGGTCGGTAAATTCCAATACATATTCCACATGAGCCCACCAATTGTCATCAAAGATCAATGACTTGAGCTTTTGGGCCCTCTTTGAATTTGTCTGCTTCCATACACCCTATTGGTTGCTAATAACCTTTTGACCCTATGCCTCACACCTTCACAAGTCTCATAACAATTTTATGAGATGCAAATCGGGTCTCAACAACCTAGGATCATGTTAATAGTAAGTTAATAACACATTAAAAATATGTAAATAACACAAAAAAATATTTTATTCAATTCTTTAAAACATAAATAAATTAAATTTACCTTCAACAATTCCAATCTCGAGAATTTTTTGAAAATTGCTTGTGGCATATGGTGGTTTGTCACAAACATTTGGATCTCCTTGTCCTCTTGGTATATTTCTTTCACCCACTCTATTTCGGTGCCAAATGCTTGCATCACCAAGTTGAGGGAGTGTACAATGCATGGTATCCAAAAAATGTGCTCATATCTTTCCTCAATTAAAGCACTTGGAACCCTACAATATTGCATTGTCTGTAATTACTTGGACCACATTCTTAGGACCCACCATTTCTATTGACTCGATGAGGATTTTGGAAATGAACTCTCCATCTTTGACTTCCCCTTCACAGTCAATTGCCCTAAAAAACATTGACCCTTTGAGGGACACCACAATAACATTTATCAATGGATGGTTTCTGCAATCTTTCCATCCAACAGAGATAATAGAAACAACCCAAGAATCTCTAATTGGTTATAGTGAGAGGCCTCTACAAATTTCTTCTCTTTGCATTGAGGTGGTGCACACCTTTTCATACCCTCGACTTATGAAACCAAGAGGTGCACTATTGATTGCTGACACGATGTCCTGCCAATATGACAATCTCACCGAGTTGAATGGAAGATCATACCAAGTTGACTGGAAGATCATTGGCATAAATGTAACATGCAATTTTTTGTTCAGCAATATCTCTTGCTTCCATTTTAAACGCCTTGTCCAATGGACCTCGCTTGCAGGTGGAAATGTCTCCTACATCTTCCACTTTTGTAGAGGGTATAAGCAAGAAGGAATGTTTGGAGGCTGCAACTGTATCAATAGGTAAATTCATTGTTTTTTTTTTCTTTTTGGAAGTATAAGCACTTTGTTTTCCTTTTGCAATCAGTTTGTCAACATCCTGTTCTTTTATGAATCCTCCTATTTGTACAGGAGAACCCCTTCTTATTTGGGTCCTCACACATATTAATCTTTTTACCGCTAGGGTCTATAAAGTGAAGTTGCACTCAAGAATAAGAGCTATTATATTGTGTATTACAAAAAATACACTAATAAACATATCCCCAACCTCTTGAAACTTGTGAAATCCTTAACCAAGCCCAAGGGCACGAAACATCCATCTAAGACAATTTGACTACTTGGCCCATAAGCAACCAACTCAATGAATGCCTACTTAATTGAGGGGACCCGTATTCCTGCATCTGCCTAACATATTCATAAATAAATAGTAAATACAATAATATTGCATACCAATCACTTACCTTAATATTTTAGATTGACTTAACTTTTTCTGAGTTCTATTCAAATCAGAATTAATCATTTGATTATTGTTGAATGATTAATGATTGATTTATTGAATGAATTCCTTTGATTGTATGATTTGAGGTATTGGTGAGTGATAATTAAGTGATTCATGATTAGATGATTGATGAGTGATGATGTGATGAATTTTGCATTGATACATCAGTTAATGATGATTGGGTGAATGCTGATTTAATAGAGAGATGATTGATTGCTGAATTGTTTGTTTTTTGATAGATGAATTGATGATTGATGTGGATTTGACGATTGTTTGCTTGATCTTACTAATTGATTGTTTTTTTGATTTCTTGAGGGATTAATGATTGATGGATGAATGAAGGATTTACTTTGATGGATTCATGAGTGATGATTGATGAGTGTTCCTTCAATGGTTGGAATGGATTCTCCTTTGTACTTTATTGGTGAAAGGGTCACCACCTTTCATGAGAATTTAGTCACCTCTTTTCATTGTTGCCTTTGAGAATAATATATTATTCCCCGAATTGATCTCTCTTGGATATGCTTTTCAAATGAAACCTTCTCCCTTTTATATCTTCCAATATGAGGGAGAGACACCTCTTCATCATGTTTGCCCTTTGCAATGCTCACAATCTTTCACAATTACTGCCCTTGGAAAGAGTCACAAACCTTCATCATTTCTGCTCTTTGAGAGATTCACAACCTTTCACAATTATCACCCTTTGAAAGAGTCACAACTGGTGTTCCACGAAGTTTCGGGGATGAGGACAGTAGGGGATGACAAGACATGTTTCCGGTTTGTGTACTCTTTAGGGCCAATTTTTAGGAGACGGTAGGGGACGACTATTAAAAAATAGGGGTACACAGGGACGTATCCTTGCTCCAATACTAGGCGTCCCCGTCCCCTAGCTGTTTTGGGAACGGGGGACACTGAGAGGACGTCCCCGATACTTGCTCAACCCTTTGAAATGCCAAGAAATGTCCCGTTTTGTTTGGGGACGGCTAGCTGTCCCCAAACAACAGGGGACATTTCCTAGCATTAAAAAACAAAAAATAAAGTTTTTCCTTAAATTTTGTTGCTTTTATACCTTCGTATGAGAATCAAAACAATATATTCCCTTTCAGATTTTAAATTATGAGAATCAAATATATGAGAATCAAAACAGCTATTCTAATTTCAAATGTATGAGACTCAAATATATTCAATAAAATACACAATAATAAGTTACATCTGTTTAATTTTCTGAGCCATGCCAAGTTCGAGTCTCAATACTATGCTTGAAAACTTTCATTCTTGAGTTTTGAAATTAAAAAGATACACTTTTATTTCTTTGTATGATTGTACTTTATTTTCTTGAAAATGTTTACTATTTGGCATTGACCATAGTGGCTACCAATGGATGATCCACTTCTGCTTAGATGGTTCTGAGTTGTTGGATATTGATAGCCAAAAATGATGCCTAGTTTCATTGACTGTTGTATTTTGAAGTTTAAGACTTTTGGATACATGTTTGAGACCTTTGTATATTAATAGACCATTGTTTTTTGATATTTGAGACTACTGTTATGATGCTTAATTGAAAATTATTATGCTGTTATACTAATGCTGTCATGATTTATTTAGATATTGATATTGTTGTTATCAATTATTGACATATCTCTCTCATTCCCCTCTCTCTATAATATATTAATATATTTGAAAAATTCATTTATAAATATATAATATATATGAATTTGTATATCATCGTCCCCTGCCGCCCCCTAAAAATGGCGCTCTAGGAAACGTTTTGGAAGCACATCCCTTGTTGTCCCCTCGTCCCCATCTCCAAAACACCGTGGAACATAGAAACTTTTATGTATATAGAGAAATTTCAAATATGCATATCATAACATTGATAAGGCATTCATCATAGACATTTTAGAAGCTTAATACATAACATTAGATTTGAATTGAGATTTCACATGTGAATCGATAAGCAAATTAACAATATTCAAATGCTTTCATTGTCAATATATGGCATACATATAGCAAAAATGCCCAAAGGCTCCAAGTTCAAGCATGAAATGACATAACATATCAACATTTAAATACTATAACTAAACTACTAAACAATAAACATAGAAGTCTCCTCTTTCAACTGTTGTTCACTCTTGGACCAGCTGCTTCTTCTCTTGCTGCTCTTCTCCTTTGCAAATGTAAAAATGAATTTCTTTTTCTTTTTTCTTTGGTTATTTAAATGCTTAGATTAGGTTTTGGTATTGTTAAATGTGGTTTGGGTGTCATTGTGGGCCAGCCAGCCTTTTAATCAAATTTAAAATGTGTAATTTTTGAAAACTAGTTGTCTAAAAATGGCGTGGGCCATAGGGGGTGAGTCCTAGGAGTCTCTTAGCCGTCCCCTATGTCCCCGACCACTCTCAGAGCTGTTTCAGGGACCGTTTCTGGATTTCACAAAAAAAGGGTATGAGAGGGGGAACTGGAAAATGACGTCCTTGCGTCCCCATACCGTACTGGGGACGGGAGTGGGTCAAAAAACCTAGGGGACGCGTCCCCATGGAGCATAGGTCACAACCCTTCATCATTGCTGCCCTTTGAAAGAGTCACTTCCTTATTTTCTTCTTGTTCCTTTCTTCTTCCATTAATCCTTGCTTATCTCCTATGCTCCCTTCTTTCTTCCTTCCTCCATATCCTCTTTCAAATGATATTCTCTTGTCCCTTTCATATCTCAGGTTTGAGGGAGTCCTTTTTTGTTGATCGGTAAAAGTCCGTAGCCAAATGATTTTATTAATTAATTACTATTAAATATAGATGAGAGTTCACCGCGTTCATTGTGGGTGCTGGTAGGAAAGAACGGGGTCAAGAAAACCTCCAGCCTTGCCCGGGACCAAAGTCCAGAAATGTTACATAAATGAGAGGGCATTCCCTCTTTATAGTTAGCATACCAATGTATGCAAAATTAAATAAAAAGCTGCTCCCCATTACAAAGTGAGCGTTACATAGTAGTAGATATTGTCTTGCTATAATTCAATCTTGTAGAACTGGATGATATCTGCTACCATTTGATCTCTTGTCTTGTTGACCTTATGCCTAAAAGAGTGTACCTACTGCTAAAATCTTCGACTTCCTTTACCTGTACCCACTCATGCTTTGACTAAGATCTTTGTTAGTAGCACCCAACTAAATACCTAATATATTGGATGTTAGTATAATAGAAAGGACTACCAATCTTACCCTTTTTCTTATAAAACTGATTTAAAACACCGAGTGATCTTTCTAGAAACATGCCTTGTATAAAAAGAATATTAATGAGCAGAAACTGAATTTTCTCATTTATATTTCAACTATTCTCAGCAGGATGTAAAGCAGGAACAATTAAAACAATTAAAACAATTTCTGCTACTTGATGTTTGCACAATTTCTATCTGCATATAATAAACATAATGAGGTCAAAATCCAAAAATCCATGTAAGGTAATATGGCCGTCTAAATGTTGCCATGGGTCATCTGGCTGATGAAAATAGCTAATAATAAGTATCTGTGTTTATTTTAATGAACACATGATGATAAATACATATGTATCCATACTAAACTTAAAAGGAAAGCAAGAACTCCGCTTATATTTATAAATATATATTTCAGTATGAAAATGTGTAAAAATAAGTGAATCTCTCACACCTATGAATATATACCCGTGAATATATATATATATATATATATATATAAGTGTTTTTTTATAAAGGTATGAAACTTAGCCTCATGATATTCACCCCTTGTGAGTGTAATTAGTTGAGGGTACCAGGTAGGAGAAGATGCCGAGGTAGGGAGACGAGCTAAGACCTGAAGAAGGGATAGCCTATTCCAGGGTTTTTAACGGGGTAATCATCAGCAAAGACTTAATAGGGACCAAATTCTGTGAACACCAGGGGTACTATCCATCATGAGACCCTAAGTCCGAATACAGAAGCAATTTTTAGAAAAGGTTAGCCAATTCTGTAACAGGGAAATGTTTGATGCCTGATTAAATTAAACTTAGCCAACCTTCTTGCTTATGAGTCTCTATTAGTACTGCGAGGATCCTTGTCTAATTGGATACGACAGAAGAAATCTTGGTTAAAAACATTAAACTGAAACTTAACTATAGCAATGTTATATTTTAATTTTATTCCTTTATGTTTTTAATTTAAATTATATTTTTTATTCTTTTTATTTTAATATTATTATTGTTTACTATAAAATCCTATTTCAGAAGGGGGACATTGCACACTTTACCTATATCTATATCTGTATGTGTGTTAATGCAACTTTGATTGTGGGACAACTGCAAACTCAGGAAAGACAGATTGAACATTGCAGAAATGAGGGAAGTAATGTCAGATTTAGGAGAAAATTGCCCTCTTATAAGAAGGCAGTCAAGGCTAAATTCTTTTCCTAACATTGCGGTCAGTGAAGGTGACAACTCAATACAATTTTTCTCCAAAGTTTGATACTCAAAAATATGGATTTGATTTCAGCTGGCTTATAAGAGTCTTACTGAGAAGTAAAAGCATGATATAAAGGCAAGTGACTTTCTTAGAAGGGAAATTCCATGCCCTAGTACTCTCCCTGCACATGCAGCTTCCTTGCTAAGAGTCTTTTCTTCACTGATTATACCCTAGTACTCTCCCTGCACATGCAGCTTCCTTGCTAAGAGTCTTTTCTTCACTGATTATATCATTCAGGGATGCCCCACTCCTTATGTCAACAATGTGCCCCTTATCTCGACAAAGGGACTATTATCTGACATAAAAGAGGTCAACTCGGCCAACTGTTCTGGCATTGGTAGATCACTTTGATATAGGAGAAAGATCTCACATAAGACCATGGGTACCCCTGTTAATTTAATGATGTTGTCAATGCTCTGCCAAATTATATGAACCTTGAACCAAAAATTTCACGAACAATTGACTTAGTTTCGTCAACTAGATTATCTAGATTCTATATCTTGTTAATAGCTAGCCTCAAAATTTACCATGTAGGTTTTTTGTCAAGATTCCGAGGCCAATGGTATACTAATACACGGGCTCTCCAAATTGATTATAGTAGGTATCCTTTGCCCAAATGGCAGAGTTAAAAGTTAAAACTTAAATCATCAAGCCCCATCAAAGCCCCATCAGTGTTTAAACTTTAATTTAAGCCATTGACGCAAGGAGTTCCTTTCTCATTGATATTCTTGCCTTTTCATGTTCTTCTATTGGAACAAGTTTAAACAAAATGTAGGGTTAAAATGCTAAGGACTGTTTAAGCTAGTTTTGTATTTGTTGAATTCTGGTTCTTTGCTAACATAATTATGGTTATTACTTTGGATATGAATGTTGAAGAATACGTGGGCAAAAAATGCTTGAAATATGTACTCTTCCATAAAGTACAGACTTGCATGTATGTTTAGCTACCAGTAAGAAACTAGAGTATATTGAAGGCATTGATAGGAATGAAAAAGTAAAACTTTATCTTAAAATGCTTGTAATGTGGTTACAACCCAATTGCTTCCCTTGAATTGCAAATAGGACTGAATATGTTTTGTAGTTTCGAGAAATAATCTGATATACTGAAAATAAGCTGTTTTTGCAGCTCGAAATCTCACTGAAGAGGAGAAGAAGGGTTATAGAGAAGTTCGGTGGGATGACAGGGAGGTTTGTGGCTTTTATATGGTTCGATTTTGTCCGCATGATTTATTTGTGAATACAAAGAGTGACCTTGGTATGTATTTGTCACTTTTTTTCTATTTGTAAATTTTCCTTATTTCTTGTTCATTCCATTTTGTTATTGTTGTTTATGTTGATCCATATCTTCCTGGTCAGTTTCTAAAATTATTTATTGATTTCTTGGTTCAGGCCCTTGCCCTAGACTTCATGATTTAAAACTGAAAGAGAGGTAACTAGCTTGGCCTATTTACCGAGTATTTGCAAAGCAACATTCATGACATCGTAGCTTTGTAGAAGTCTGATAAATCGATAATATGTTTCATGCCCCTATCTCTTTTGCTTGTTTACAGGAAAATATATGTATTTGGAAATTTAAGTGTTCTTTTCAAGTATTGCATATTTACATTCCTTTGGCAAGTTTTACACCAATTATGTGTTAAACTTATACACAGGATGAGGTGTGGCAAATATGTCACAAAATATTAATTTTCTATATTTTCATATGAACTTATATTTACCTTGGATTTTTGTTGTGTTTGCTAACAAGACTATACATTTTTTAAAATCTTCCAACTGGTGACATTTAATTGTAATATTATTGAGGTATCGTGATTTTTTTATCTTGCCCAAATAAGTTTTTCCATGCTTCATATGTGTTGGTGTAGGATGGAACATAATATGAATCACAAGCGTGCATATATAGGATCTCTGGAGATCTGGATCATGCCGATTTAGCCCGTTTGAGGTAACTGTTAAACCATCAGGTCCTTAAAACAGGGGAGGGGTGAAATGTGATTCCTGTCTAGCAAATCTAATTCAAGTGGACGATTTATTTTTCTGTCCCTGGCCAATAACCTAGCATCCGGTTATTTAGATTGCAAGCCATTATAACAACCTCTCACATTATTTGATTATTACCCTGATTAGTGAACTTTTAGGGTTAAACTTGAGTAGCAAAGGGACTAATCACAGTATACATCTTGGCAATGAAAGTTAGTGCCAACTCCTGACTTAAAAATAGTCTTTAAAATCTTTTCTAAATGCGATGGCAATCTGCTTCCGCACTAATGATTAAACCAATCCATAGGTGATGCCAAAGTGTTATGATAAATGAATGTGAAAGAAGACAAGGCAACATCTTGTGGGAGGCGTACTTGCTTTTATAATTAGTATTTGCTCTATCCATATGGTGGTTATTGGCTAAGAATCAACCATAGAAACTTTTTTGGCATTTTGTGCTACTTAAAGATATGATGACTTAGAGGTAAAAAACCAATTTGTTCTTTGCAGAAAATGTGTGTGTTTATCCTTGACACATAATAATCCGTAGTCCACTCAACACATCAGTTGCATCAAATAACTCTGTTTTATTTAAATAAGAAGGCCCTCCATTCATATCAAGTGATTTGCCTTTTATGTCTTTTGATGTGTTATCACCTGTTGAATATCACCCATTTTGTAGGAGATACACCTTTCCAGTAATACAGCTACTATGAAAAGTTGCCCCAGAAGCTACAAAGTATTTGGGATTCTTGGCATTATATTAAATTATGTTGTGCCTGAAGGTTTTGGTGCACAAATTGGTACCAACTTTTCTAAATATCTTGTGTGGCATGTCTTGATGTAATTTAACAGAATATAATTCAGTGTTTTCAGTTGTTACGCTGCACCATTGATCTAGTTTGCCTCGAGTAATGATTCTGTTTCAACTACATCATGCAAAAGTCAATTCAGTTGCATGATATGCAGAAGACATTTGTCAGATTATAGTAATGATTCATAGACTTTTGGTATATAAATTGAAGAATTAAGCTGACATTAAATATAGACATTAAGAGTGTGAAGGTTTCCAAATTCCTTTTTAAGTTTTGTACTGTAGTATTTACCGATCAATGAGTCAAATCTTACTTGAGTTTCAGTTTACAATGTCATTTGTATGTTAAATATAATTGTTCATTAAGTGGGAATAAGCAGTAAAATGAGGATTAAGATAAGCTTATGAAAATTGTGAAGTGACTTTATTTATTGTGTTAGATCATTAATATCTTACTTTCTGTGTTGGTGATGATACAAGGAAAATGCTGAAATTTGAACTAACCAAAATATTTGCTTTTCGTAGCCCTATCGGCGATGGTCCCAAATGTGCATATTGTATGCCGACTTTTGTTCAAGATCAATTTGGCATACACCTCTTCTCTTATCTTTATGTAGGCAAAGTTTTAGATTTTCAATGTCATCAACGTTGTGGTATGAATGGCTGTTGTCTCAGGAATTGGTGATTGCTCATGCAAATGCTTGATTTTATGTATTTGTAGTATGTTCTGCATCCGTAATAGTGCTCCTTTATTTCTTGGGACATGATGAAATTAACAATGACAAATTACACAGTTGATACAAAAGAAATATTTGATGAGCTATCTTTGTTTTTTATACTCTTGATTTGATTAGCTATCATTGTTTACCTAAGTTACTGATTCGGGTGTGAATGCGGGTACGAGAATCGGGTGCACGGATGCGTTAGTTTTTTTTTGGGGGCCTTGGATGCATTTATATATATATATATATATATAAAATTTTAAAAATAATATAAAAATAATATATATTAAATTAAATTTTCATTTTAATACATTATAACAATTTAAAATATAAATGTTTTTAAAATCTTAAAATTTAAATTTATAAATATACAAATAATAAATTTCTTAAACACTAGACATTAAATATAAAATATATTTTAATTTCCCCATAGAGTTTGGTATCCATTGTGAGCTTATAATATATTCTTATTTATTTAATACCCTTTCAGATTATAATATAATCTTTTACTAAATATTTCTTCATATACAATGGGATAAAAAATCTCTTCCGAAGGCTTTTTTCCCGTTGATGGTGTCTCCTGCCATTCTTCTAGCGCGGCATGAGGAGACATTCATTTCCAACGCCTTTCATCGCATTTGTGGGTCAAAAACTCTAGTTCCAGTGCACAGTGAGGAGACTTATTCATTTCTGCATGAATTCGAGCCTATTCCTCCGGATACAGTGTATCAGCCGGCCAAATATATTTCAATTCAAAAAGCCAAATTTGGGCTTTGTTCCCTATGAACTTTGGGCTGAATTTGAACGATTTTTAAATATTTTATTAGAATTTGCCAAATTTCAAAATTCATACATGAAATTCGGCGAATGTTGTAACATAGTGGCTCTATTCTTCTCTATAATCTGTCTAATTTAGCTTACGTCCCTGCAAATAAGGGATTCGTTGTAGGATCAGCCAACTAATTAAAATCCCATAGTGCATACGCTTGTTCAATGTTGGTGAAGTTTATGCATTAATGATTGTAGAATATGCTTGTACAAGGCAAGGAATGTTCTGAAGGATTATTGTTCATTGGAAGGAGGAGCACAGGTTATGTGTGCCTGGAAGCCCACAGGAAGCGCTCTACCACCCTGTGGATGTGCTGTGGATCCTCTCCAGGGCATCCACAACGCATCCACAGGGTGGTGGAGCGCTTCCTGTGCGCCTCCGCCTCCGCCTCCGGACACAACCGCATCCGCATCTCGGGGGTGGGGGAGCATCTGGTAACGTAGTTGTTTACCTATATGGATTGAAATTAAAAATGTTGAAACTTAATGAAATACTTTTTTCCCTCTAATTTTTTTTTTTGCCAGATCTGTGTTTGGAGTATTTGTTCAATGAAAAGTTGGCTAAGCCTTGAATGAACATGTCAAAATTAAAATTACAACTAACAGTTAACACTTTAGTAAAGTTGTAAGTATTTGTTCTTGATAGTGGAATTATGGCTGTACAATTTTTTGCAGATCTGTGTTTGGAGTATTTGTTCAATGAAAAGTTGGCTAAGCCTTGAATGGACATGTCAAAAATAAAATTACCACTAACAGTTAACACTTAAGTAAAGTTGTAAGTATTTGCACTTGATAGTGGAATTATGGCTGTACAATACCATAATTATTTGTATTATGTTATAATATTACAAATAATGTATATAAAGACATGTCACATACAACTATTGAACATTTGTTGTTTTAAACCAGAACACGGAAGCTCTATTAATAGCCACTAAACAAACAATTTGACAAGATAATTAGACCTTTATTTCTTCCTTTTGGACCATTAGATATGACATATGAGCTGCTATTCCTAAAGCATATCTCAGGAAATTGACAAAGGAACACTCATAAAGATTAATTGTTATGTTAATCACTTTAATTATTGTTTGCAACTAGGAATTGAGGGTAGTGCATCATCTGCCAGTACCTGCTAAACCACACAAGAGCCACACAACTGTATATGATATATAATATTTGTAATTTTATGAATAATATGCATAAAGACATACATGACATGATTATTGAACATTTATTATTCCCGAGCAAGAAGTCTGTAGTAGTTCTATGGATGAGCATGCTCATTGCATCAGTATCTACCCTACTGTCATCTAACAATTCAATGGGATAAGCACACATTGCTATCCTCTCAACAAACTAACTGATGTGACATTGAGCTGCTTTTCTGATAGTATGTGCCAAAATTTGCCATGAGATCACTTCTACAGTTTATTCATGATCATTGTTGTTGTTCCCAACCAGAAGAGTATAGAGTGTATCATCGACCAATACTTGCTAAACCATAAATCGGCAATGCACAAATGTATATGATATCCAATTTTACAATTGCATTGTGATATTATATTTAACCTATATAAAGATGTACATCTCTTATTATTGATGAACATTTGTTATTTGTGAACCTGAACCGAAAACCTGTAATTTAGTAAATTAGCATGGGCACCTCCTGGGTAAGCTCCTCTACTCCCTACTAACAATTCAATAAGATAGCCATAAACACTAAATCCCAAATTGAGCAACAAGATATGACAAATGAACTGCCATTGTATAACCTCAAGATATTTACACACTTAGGCATTATACTCTTGTTGGTCCCAACCACAAGAAAAGTGAAAAGCACCCAATCGCCACATCAACCCATTCAATAAAGAAGCAATTGCTAGTTAAAAAAGAAGACACATATTAGAAAGAACAAAACAAATAATTTCTTGAAAAATGAAAGAAGTTTGTAATAAATAACTAAATAAGGCACTCACTATGGTATCTGTGCATTTGAATTCACATTGCATATTGCAAAAAAGGAAAAGTACAGAAGATGGCAACCAGCAAATGAAAGATAGGGATGTAATACTTGAAAATTCTAATCTGGATGGTTGCTTGGCTGCATTTGATTGAGGATTATGCTGCATTTGTTTGAGGATGACAAACATCCTCTTACTTCATCTTCTATATAAACTACAGAAGTTGCATT
This sequence comes from Thuja plicata, assembly GCA_018584345.1. Lineage (NCBI taxonomy): Eukaryota > Viridiplantae > Streptophyta > Pinopsida > Cupressales > Cupressaceae > Thuja > Thuja plicata. Next base: position 1,797,638 of record MU227208.1, read on the forward strand.
TTCTTCTGGTCTCTTTTTGGCTCTAGCGAGTTTGAATGTCACAACGTATCTGACAGGTCTTTTTGGTATGACATATTTAGGCTTATCTAAAAGATTATTTAAACTTTCTAGTTTATGACATGTTGGAACTTTCTAGTGGCATGGAAAATGACACTAAAACTGAACTGCATTAACCATCGAAGAAGAGAGTCAGTTGGAAGTTGATAGAGATATTATCTTGTGTGCAGTGTTAGATGGATTTTGATATGTGAACATCCTTAAAGTGTTTGAGGGCCTGTATACCTGCAAATGTGTAATACTAGTAGATGTGACATGTTTTTGAGGAAGAGCTGGTCTTGTGATTGAATGCGACATGTTTTTCCCTGAGAGTGGTAGTGGGGGGTAATAAGCAAGTGAGAAGCCTGTTTTCTATTGATTTAGACTTTGATTTTGACTTCATTTGTCTGGTGTAATGCTTCTTGGGCTAACTAATTAACTTATCTTAGACAGTGCATATATGTATTTCTAACTATCTTGTTACCTATCATAGGTGTGCTCTCAATGCGAAAAGGTCAATATTCCAATTGCTCTCTGTTTTCCTTTTGACGGATATACATGGTCTCTGATAAAGGTTATTTGTATATAGTATTCACTATGTGGCAAGGTCTAAGTGGTTAAGCACACATAGTGGCAGATGCATCTTTGGATGTGTGATTGGGCAACTAAGTCTTTAGAGGTTTTGTGAGTCTAATCTTGATGGGGAATAGACAATCCCAAACTATTAAATTCCTACAATGCCTATCTTGATTTCAATTTTATACTTATAGATGAATTGCACCTTGTTCAATTAGGTTGAGGTTAAGGTCGATGATGCTTGACACATCTTGTAACAGTGATAATGTGTATAAATTTTATTAGTATTCCACTCTATCCATGGCGCATCTGGGATGGGAACAGTGGGATGACAGGGGGCACGTTTATATATATATATATATATATATATATATAGAGAGAGAGAGAGAGAGAGAGAGAGAGAGAGAGAGC
>MU227208.1:1803108-1857460 GCA_018584345.1 Thuja plicata
TGCTGCAAAAAATTGGCACTAAAATTGGATGGATCAAAAAAATGTATGAAGATGCACAAGAGATCCAAATGTTTGTCACAAACCACCATATAACGCAAGCCATATTCAGACAATTCTCAAAATTGGAACTCTTAAAGGTAAGTTAAATTATTTAAAATATAAATGTTTTAGAAATGTAGTCACTTTAGTTCAGTAAACTTTCTGTGTTTTTAAATTTTAATTTTAATCTTGATTTTATTTTTAATTTTGATTTTAATTTATTATTGTTTTGATTTTAAAATAGGTTGCTGAGACCCTCTTTGCCTCCGACACTATTGTTTTGAGATGCTTTGTCGCGATTAAAGAGGCATTGTCTAGAATGCTAATTAGTGCTAATTGGAGCATATGGAGGCAATTTAATAGTACCAGGGTAGTTGCCATTAAGGCAATGATACTAGATGACTCTTGGTGGGATTGTGCTGAGTACCTTCTGAGCTTCATTGAGCCTATATTGAGGATGATCCGATACACTGACATGGATAGGCCTTAATTGGGTGAGGTATATGATGGCATAGAATCCATGATTGAGGATATTAAAAGGATTGTAAATGAAAGAGAGCAAGATCCTGAAGAAAAGTTCTTCAAGGAACTACAGATAATCATGGTAGAGAGATGGAACAAAATGACTACCCTTGGCATCTCCTTGCCTTTGCATTGATCCTCAACTTCTATAGTCAATCGGTCCTCAGGGAGAGTACCACTAGAGTTGCCCCATATAGAAATCTTGAAGTTGCTCAAGGGTACAAGGCAGCCCTTCGAAGACTCTTTACCGATCACATACGACCTACAGTGAGGCTGGATTCATGAGTTTCGCAAGCAGCGATGATTGTGGTCATGAGGCTCTTCAAGACAAGAACAAATGCTGATGCTCATAAATGGTGGTACTTCCATGGACAAATGTACCAGCAGCTACAACCCATTGCCATCAACATTTTATCACAAGTAAGTTCTTAACTCTTAAGTTTCTAATTTCTAAATTCTTGTTGATGAATATTGAATTTATATTTTTGATTTTTTAATTCAAAACTCTTATCATTTCAAAATTGAAAATCTTGATAGGTTGCTAGTTCATCATCATCCGAGAGGAACTGTAGCACATACTCCATCCACTCAATAAAACACAATAGACTAAATTCCAAGAAGGAAGAGATAGCTTGGTCTTTGTGCATTCAAACTTGAGGTTCACAACACACAAAGAAAATGCTTACAAAAAAGGGGAGGCAAGGCATTGGGATGTTGAACCAGAGTGTGCGGAGTTTGAAGATTCGATTGTCCACTTTGATGTACTTGCACTTGATGATGATGATCACGAGCTACCGAGTGAAGTTGAGGTTGATCCAGAGGCTGAGCCCTGACATTGCTAGTACCGATGCTAGCGACACTTTTTGTCCTTTTAATCTGCAACAGCAGAATGATGATGGTTTGTTTGATGGTTTTTGATGATATTTGATCACTGATGGCTGATTAGTAATGTTGACATAATTGTTTTTAAATTTTGAACCAAAACATTGATATGATGGTGTATTTTGACATTTTGTTATGTCATTTGGTGTAAAACGTTAATATATGTGGTGGTGTATTTTGCTATGTTGCTTTAATAATATATTAATTTTTTTTTCCATGTTATTTTCATTTAAGGATATAAAAGAGGTTAAGTTTCTATATAAATATTATTATTAAGTGTACCTTCCTGGAAGTTCTAAACTTATCAAAATTTTCACCTACTAAATGAATGAAACTTTATGAACTTGGAAACTTTGCTCATCATGTTCTATTGGCATCAATTTGTGCTGGGCACAGGTTCTGTGCAAAATGTTTCTGGTTGTGCTGTTGATTGCATCAACATTATAATTAAGTTTCCTGGGTATTGGTACCAGAATTCGCTGATTTTTGGTATGCCAGGTTTGGTTTGCCTTGGGCATGTCTATACAAAATATTTCTAAAAAAATATAAAAGATACAGACAATAAGTGAAAATAACCAGTGTCAATATAATTTTTATTAAAAATATTGAAAATTAAAACACTAATGAGAATTGATATTTCAAAATATGTCATGACATACGATATATCACATGGGTTTATATTATCTGTTCAAAAATGGAAATAGGCAATGGTGATGGATAGCAGCTGAGTTAGTTATAGTTAGTTGTTTGTGTTTTTATTTTTAATTTTGAAAAAAATATTTTGTTAATGACTCTCTATTAGACAATTGGTTATGACCCAGATTCTGTGTTATAAGATGAACTCTGGGTGCACTTGGAACAATACTAGTACCAGAATGAAGCAGGTGTTACTTGTTTAATGTGCACTGCACCCAGATAAAAATTATATATTGGTATTTATTTTTAAATTTTTATTTATCTGGAGGCTTATGTGCATGTGTGTAGTGGATTCACCATTTGAAATCTTTTTCTGTCCCAAAGCTTTAAATGCTGAGATGCCAAAATTCATTTTTTTTTCTTGTTAGTTGTGGAGAAAAATGTTTTTCAATCTTGATTTATTTTTATTAAGTAAACAAGGTAAGTGAGCTTATTACTTTTCTTGCTATCTGCCATATTGCATTAGTTATCAAGGAATCTGTACCTTCCTAGCTCATTAAACTTTGCATGACGAGTGCATGCTGTTTATTACTTGCGGATCTGTAGTTTAAATAATGTCTGATTTCAAATTGTAAGATATGCATTTTGTTTTTATAATAACCATAATAAAAATGAATAATTTCTTGCTTCAAATAAAACTAGTCACCCAACAGTAATTCTTCCTATGTGTGCCATTCAAATAAACATAGGTGAATCCAACCTTATTTTCTAGGCTTGGATTATGATTGGTTCATTTATAGCAGAACGATAATTACCCAACTTTGAAGTAGGATGTGATCAGAAACCAATATATTGATTGAAAATTCTAAGAAAAGTTACATAATAAAATCTAGGGGGAATTGGTATGTGTGTGTGTATTAAATATATGATTTTCTGATACTCTTTATCACTGTTACAGTGGTAATTGCTTGATTTTATTCAAAGAATGAAATGTAAATGTATAGGCAATTACATTGACTATGTTTCTTAAAGAAACAATCAATAACTGAGGACTTATTTAAAAAATTATCTAACTAGACTTAATATTACATTATTGACTATTGACTAAATAAATATGTAAATATTATTCTAATACGCTCCCTTAATGGTCAATCTGTCAACTACATCAAGCTGTCTCCAAAATTTTACAAACTTGTCCCGACCTAGAGACTTGGTGAGAATGTCCGTAGTTTGACCCTCAATTGAAACATATTGTAATTGTACTGATTCGTCTTCAACAAGCTCACGAATGTAATGATTGTGAAGCTCAACATGCTTGGTCCACTCATGGAAGACATGATTTTTGGCAAGTTTGAGCACCCCTTGATTGCTACAAAAGAGAGGTGAAGGACCTACTTGAGGCACGTGCATATCAAAAAGCAATCTTCGAACCCAAACTGCCTCACAAGCTGCTTTAACAGTTCCCCAATATTCAACTTCAATCGAAGAAAGAGCTACCACCTGTTGTTTCTTGCTAGTCCATGTGAGTCCACCTATGCCCGAGACTGAAGACATACCCAGATGTAGACTTCTTGTCATCAATAGATGCTGCCCAATCTGAGTCTTTGAAACCAATAGGTCTAGGATCATTGCTTCTGCCGTATAGAATCCCAAAGTCAGAAGCACCCTTCAAATATTGCAACACATGCTTCATTGCAACCCAATGTTCAACTCTAGGGGCTGTCATTAAGTGCGAGATGTAACTCACGACAAAAATTGAGGTCAACTCTAATGGCAGTGAGATAGATGAGGTTGCCCGCTAGTTGCCTAAATATTGATTCATCCACCAGAGGTGAATCTGATTTGGCAGATAATTTCAACCCTTTCTCCATAGGTGTTGATGCAAGTTTGCAGTTTTGCATCTGATATTTGTCTAGCAAATTCTTGTCATACTTTGATTGAGATAGAAAAACACTATCATCTCTCTGCCAAACATCAACACCTAAGCAGTAATGCAGAAGTCCCAGAATCTGTCATGACAAAGGATTGGCATAGACTCTGTTTGATCTGCTCAATCGAAAGTGCTGAACTACCAGTAATAATCAGGTCACCAACATAGACGCCAAGTAGAAGTATAACACCACTAGTAGTTTTGACATATAGATTGGAGTTAGGACTCCTCTGGAAGCCTTGCTTTCTCTAGTCTGCATACCTGGTGTTCTTTACCAACAACCTTGAAACTAGGAGGTTGCGTCATATATATTTCTTGCAAGTCACCATTCAGGAATGCACTCTTGATGTCCATTTGATGGCTTTTCATCCAAACTGGGCTGAAATGGTAAGGGCAAGCCAAATGGTACTCATTTTGGCAGTGGGGGCAAAAGTCTCCTCATAATCAATGCCCTCTTTCAGTGAGAACCCTCTAGCAACTAGCTGTGCCTTGTATTTATCAAGGGTTCCATCAAACTTGTACTTATCTCGATACACCCATTTGCAACCAATGGGCTTCTTCCCAGATGGAAAATCAGAAAGGACCCAAGTGTTGTTCTTCAGAAGACTATGGTGTTTTGTTTCCATAGCGTGTTCCCACTTAGGTATACCTTTAGCCTCTGAGTAGGATTGAGGCTCATAAACACTGTGAATATTGGCCATAAGAGCAAAGTTTATTGTATTCCGCTGTTTGCTCTTGTTTCTGCATATCATGAAGTTACATAAGTTACATAAGAGTGATTCCTTCAATATGACAAACTTCTTGATGTACAAAGCCCTCAAATATACCTTGCTCTACGTGAACGCAAAGTGGTATGTGAGAGAAAAGTGGTACTAGAGAGTAGAGTGGCATCAAAAGAAATGGTACAGAAAGGTTTAGAGTTCAATCTAATCCTACTTATAGGGGGCATCATAGAGCAAGAATGTATGATTGTGTGTTTGACACTGCAATTTCCCTTTGTTAAAATTATGGCTTAACAACATTTTACTAAAAGAAGAAAGAAAGAGAAGATGAAAGAAGAATATATAAAGAACATAACTATAGGGAACAGTTCTAGAAGTCTCCTTAATATCCCAAGCTTTGTTATCCTCAAATGTATTGCTGGGACTTTACGTCCTAGGATGCAAGAGGTTTATCTTGCCAAATGTTGTGTTCAGTGTATTATAGAAGGGCTTAAAAAGCACTTTTTTGCTGTTATGATGCATTAGATATCTTGAATGTGTTATCCTATTCTGCAACAAATAAACATGTAAAATGTTGCAAAATGTTAATTATTAAAGCAAACACAAACCCTACACTAACCTTAAACTGTGGAAAATATTGAGGGTTTAGGGCTAGAGTTTTAGAGATTTAGCTTTTACTTATTATTAATAAAGCATAAAAATGAAATCCCTAACCCTTAAACTTAACGCTAGAAACAGTATTCCTAACACTTAAAGCTAGGAATAGGGTATACTTACTAATCTAAATAAACCCTAAACCTAACATACCCCTCCCCCACTGCCCCACCCCGAAAAAAATAAAAAATAAATTTAGGGTTGAGGGCAAGTGTGTACTTAAGTAACAAAATAACTCTTACCGTAACCCCAAATTCTGGAATATTCAATCAGAATTAAGTTCTGGGATTAGGACGAGGGCATACTTTACTGACAGCCAAATCCTCAAGATAACTCCAAACTTAGGAAAAATTTCAGGGATCAGGGTTAGCTGCTGGCAAGTGTTGATTAATTGCTGATCCTATAAAAATGCCATCGATAGGAAGTTTTGCCTTGGAAATTGTCAGCTTTATCAGCACTATTTGGGATTATTTGGTGTTTAAAACTTTTGGGATGATACTTTCTTTTGACTTGGAAAATAAAATGCAAGGGTTAAATATGGATGGTCTCGATCCTAAATATTTAATTTTTTAATATTTTGCTTCTTATCAGGACATTTAATATTTGTTGTTTGATTATAATATTATATTCACATTTTAATCTTATCAGATTTGTAACTAACAAGTTTGTCGGTTTATCTGAAATAGGATTCTCTTGATTATCTGAAGAAGCAGTGCAATATAATTAAATGAAAAGTTTCAATTTATGTGAGAATGCAAAATGTACTTTATATATTGTTTGCTTGCCAGGCTGGGCAGCTGGTTAAGATAAGCATCATTAGGCAAAAGTCTTGTTGATGTGAGTTTGGTGACCACTCCAACATGCAGGATGGAACACTTAGTATCCTAGGGTAGAACACCAAATATTGAATCCCCTCTTGAATAAGGATGCTTAGATGCTAAACATATGACAATGTGTGATCAACTAAGACAACCCCAAGGTTCCTTCTAATGTTGGACTTAACTCAGTTTTGTGATGTGCTTCACTGGTAATCACTTGGGGACTTGTGTTAGTACTTTTGTGGAGGATCTATCAACTTCTTGAATGTGAATGGTATAGCAATTGAGCTCTTCAAAATTAAACCTATTAATGGTTTGAAATAAAATGCAAGACAATGTTGATGTTGTGGTGAGACCAAACCAATCCTTGCTTCTCCAAGTCAACTACACATAGGAGGGCGCAATCTTCTAAGGGTGCAAGTATGATTTTCAAACCACTTATGCTCATCAAACCCACAAATAATGAAAATCAATGAAGATCAAGTAATTGAAGTGAAGTGCTTGCAATTAGGGCCCAAATTAACCTTACACTGATATTTGCAATTAACAAGTAGCAAAAGGTATGGACACTAGTTTCACCATGCTTTCAATAACAACAATATCTTTCATTAAGCTATCCAATTATCTTACTTCATCTATTTTAAACTTCTAATCAACTTAAGCAAATTTAAACTAAGTGAGGAATTAAAAAGCCACGCAACACGACAAAATAACTTAAGCAATTCACTATGAAACCAACATTGAGCTTGCAATTACTTTGGCAGTATTTAGGCAACAATTTCTCCAATTCCCCCCTTTACAAATGATTGAGCAAGCCTTATATAGTTGCTCCAAGTACAATGAATGACCTAGATTAATTTGAGATCAACGGCCAAGATTACACCAACCCAACCCTAATGTGAATATCAGTTACAAGCATTAAATGCTTAATTAATTACAATAAGGCACTAACTTGTGGGCCAATGAGAAAATTACATAGCTTTGATGGACCAATGAGAAAATTGGTTAGGTAGAGATATTAGGTGGACTCCATATGTACACTTGTAATGACTGGATTGGATAAACCTTGACATGTGAAACTAGAATCCTCTGATTAGTTGAAGATAAGAAAGTGTCATCTCAGCATGCTTATCTTATAAACTTCATCAATTCCTTTTCTCCATCATCATAAAGAAGTCTCTGCATCTCTAGCACTATCTCTTCATACTGAACATTTTTAAGCCTTCAATTGACTGTGATGGTTCATATTTCCAAATTACTTCATCTTCACGAATTTTCTCCACCCTTTGAAGTTCTTCACTTGGAATTACTTGAACTTGTATCTCCCCTTGATCTTGTAGAAGTGATGAGGTGCTTCATGTAGTTGGATCATTCTAACTGATCTTGGATTTGCGAGGGAAATTCAAGATGGTGATAATCTTTCATTTGTAGACTTGTTCATTTTCCTAGTTCAACTCGTTCTTTGATCTCCATCTTAATAACTTGAACTTGAACTTGGGCTTGGACTTGCATCTTCATCTCCTCATTAGGTTGCCTTTGTCTTATCAATGATTTCTTCTAGGTCTTGAGATCTTTGCCATTGTACTTGCACTTCCACTTTGTATCTTGCTCAAAATCTTGAAGTCGAAAGTCTCCTTTCGCTTGTCCTCTCTTCCACAGTCATCTCCATTTCACCTTGCAAACAAGAAAATTATTGTGTTATATCTGTGAAATGGATATATGAAACCACCAACAATCCTTGCAATTTTTAATTCAAATGATCTCGAGATGCATATTTAACTCTAAAGTCCTTAGGCCCGTTTGTTTCGCGGAATTGAACGGGATTCAAATGATCTCGAGATGCATATTAAACTCTAAAGTCCTTAGGCCCGTTTGTTTTGTGGAATTGAACGGGAATTGGCATTTCCGAATTCCCAAAATGTTCAATTCCTTGTTTGGTTCCAAAATTAAAAATTGGAATAGGTTTGTGTGAATTCTAATTTTGGGTCATTTTGAGCATTCCACAATTCCTTCTCAGACTTGGAATTGGAATTGGAATTGAAAGTATTATTTTGGGAAGGAAAATTCATTCCCATTTTTGTTTCAATAATGTATATTATATTGCTATAAGGATGTATATATATACATGTGTATATATATATGTGTGTGTATATACACACATGTATATATATACACATGTGTATGTATGTATATATACATGTGTGTATATATATATACACGTGTGTATATGTGTGTATATGTATGTGTATATGTGTGTATATGTATATATGTGTATATATGTGTATACACGTGTGTATACATGTGTATATACATACATGTATGTGTATATATATATATATATATGTGTGTGTATGTGTATATATACACACATCTGTATGTGTATATATATACGTGTGTATATATACACGTGTGTGTATATACATACATGTGTATATATGTGTATGTGTATATACATATACACACGTGTGTATATATGTGTGTGTATATACACACATGTGTGTGTATACACACACGTGTATGCGTATATATACAAATGTGTATATATATATTATATATGTACATACACACGTGTGTGTATATACACACATGTGTGTGTATATACACAACACACACGTGTGTGTATATACACACACATGTGTGTGTGTATATGTGTATGTGTGCAAAAACAAAATTCCAATTCCAATTCTAGTTGTGCGGAACCAAACGCAAAATTGGCATCTTCTCAGTCATCTTCCAGGTGAACCAAACAGGACAAGCCCATATTCTAGAATTCGTTTTGAGAATAGCTCAATTCCAGAATGTATTCAATTCCAGAATTGACAATTCCAGCATGCACAAATTCCGCCAAACAAACGGGCTAAGGTTCTACAAGATTGATTAGAATTTTCTTATACTTGGAAACTTATTCTAATGATTCTACTATGCAATTCTAAAGATGCTAAGTTCAAATTTTCTAAAGAAACATTCAACACTTCATTCTAATCCCTGAATTCCCATTGCAAATTCGTTGTCAAGCATACCTTGCTATGATAAGAAAACTCTGAGTTTATAAATTCAGATCTGCAACTATTCGAAGCCTTGGAAGACCTACAATTTCAGTTTTCTAGTTTTTACACAAATTTGCAATGTTGCTCCCTCTAAATCTGATTTTCCTTGGTAAATTCGCCTTCTACTTGGTTCAGATCTGCACTTATTTCAAGTATTTCACCTCTAAAAGGAGGTCTGGTCTGCTTATTTTCTTGATTGAATTGTTTTGGGCATTGATATGAATTCAATACCATTCCTTAATAGGCGTTTGAGGTCTAGAGACATGTGCCTTGGGGCTAGACTGACATGGTATAATCCAATTGATTTGAAATTACTTGAAATATGAATTCTTCTATTTGACCCTTAGGCTGACCTGATTGAGCAATTCGTAGGACTGGGAAATGTGGGCAGGATTGAAGGAGTAGTTGGAAATCTGTCTTATAGAAGAGGGTGGAAATTTCAAGTACATTGGACAACCCTGCCCAAGGCATGGTTGGATTCCGACCAGCCTTTGGACACTGTTCCAAAGCATCTCCTCGTTGCAAACTATGCCTTTTTAAAACAACCTGCAGATCACCATTGCTTGATCAGACTTGAAAGTGTTTGGAATCCCTTTTGAATGCAATGTGATTTTCTTTCAATGATCTGGTTTCATTCTCATGCTAATTCACCTTCAGTTCTGATCTTGGTTTGAATCTAAATGCAGATCTGATTGAAATTGGAGCCTTCAAAACTTGATTGGACTTAGCCTTGTTGCCAGACTTGGAAATGGACTGAGATTTATTCAACATAGTGGATCGATTATGCTTTGAAATGCCTCTCTATTTTAGGGCGGAAATCATGAGTAAGTTGGACATGCTTGTCCAAGGTGAGGTCGGATTGCGACCTCTCCTTGGACACCACTGTCCAAGGCATGGTTGGAATCCATCCAGCCTTGCGACACCATCTAAATTTCGCCCAAAACATCCTACAATCCAGATTTTGCCTTTGTTTTGACAACTCAGTTCCTTCACTCTTGTTCGATCTTCACTTGGAAATCGATTTTTGTTTCTCCTCCATTAGCATGATTTGGCTTTTATCCACCTCAGACTTGGTTGTAAACACTTGAATTCTTGTTACTCGCCCAGATTTTCTCCTCAGAACACTTGAATTCTTGCTTCGAAGGCACCATCATTGGTTTTATCTTTGTTTTAACAGCTCTTTCCTTGTGACTCAAGGCAACGATTATAAGTTCAGACCCCTGTCCAAGCCAAGGTTGGGATCTGACCTGGCCCTGGACAGGCTTGTCTGAGTCATGGTCAGAATCCGACCAAGGCTTGGACACCTGTTCTTGCCTCTTCAAAATTTCTTAAGGTTTGCCATTTCATTGTGCAAAAATCATATTTCATTGCCTTAAGCCTTTTCAACCGATATTCAAGTTGGCTTCATCATTTATTTATCCAAATTACCATCAATCATTCAATTTCATATCTCCTTCAATGCTTTGGATCAGAAATTGCCTAAGTGTTGCACAAAGTTGGAATGCTGTCAACGTGAAATCAAGACAACACTTAGCCATTATTTGAACATTTTCAGTACTTTGTAGATCCAAGCTTTGACAGGTTTTGGGACTTTGCAAATGTAAGTGAATTGCATATAGGGGCAGATCAGAGTTTTGGCCAGGAGTGGGATCCAGACAAAATCAAAACCACTTCAAACTTACCTCATGATTAAATGACAATTAAGCCATGACTTAAACCTGAGACCTTGCCTAAGATTGACCTTACCAACCATGGGACCTCAAAAATTATTGCCAAATCTAAATTAAACTAACCAGTTACTCTACTGCCAAGCCAAAAGAAAAGGTTCCCCATTTGCAATGGGGTGATGGTGTGAAAAGGTCATAACAAGTCCCAGGTTCAAGCCTTAACTGGCCAAGAGCCCAAATTACCATTGCTTTTTAACTAAGTTACCGATTTGGATGCGGATGCAGGAAGCAGGTGCGCGGAATTTTTTTTTGGGGTTTTTGGATATGTTTATAAATAATATGTATATATGTATATATATATATATGCAAAGAAATGCTATGGGAAATTAATGCACTATAGAAAATGGCTTTGTGCTTTACAAATGCTTGTACAAAGGAAAGGTGCATTGATAAACATTGTAGTTAAAGGAGATTTTGCAATCAAATGTATTTATCTTACAAGGTAAATGAAAAAACAATACCCTTGTGGAATACTTGCATAAGGGAGGTCTCATACACTAAATTGGTGTCTTGCTTGGCAATGACCTAAAACACTACCTTCAACTTAAACTTTTATAAAAGTACATCAATATTGGAAACAGACGTACTGCATAAAAAATATGCTTTCCAAAATCTGGTAACAAGGGAGGGTGCATTAATTAACCTTTTATGTAAAGGTTAGATTGCAATCAGTTGCTTATCTCTCACTTCCTGTATACAACAGATTTAGTTTTTGATCTGATTGAAGAATAGCACAGCAAGCCTTTCTCATTCCATTTTCTGAGTTTAACTCCTATGTTTGCTTTTTCTTTTCTCTATTCACAAATATTTCATTTCCCATCACAGTGATTTTTCATGAAACAAGATAAATAGCATTGTTGATTATTGACCCATATTTTTCAAAAAATGTCAAAATACTGTTTGGTACGCGGATGCGAATCCGGCTGCCCTGGATGCGCTTCCTGTGAGCATCCACAGGGCATCCGGATCAGAGCGCATCCTTCCACGCATCAATCCCTGGAGGCTGCGAATTGGTAACTAAGCTTTTTAAAATAAATAAAGCGAGTTGATTGTTTCACATGATTGCCCTTTTTCTTGGAAAAGGACTAGAAACTGTTCTCTTTCCGTTCACATGATTGAGAAGCAGAAGGAAACAATTTGCAGTTTTGTTCTCTGCTACCTAGGATTTGGAAGATGCAGACCTAAGCCTTAGCTGTAGCTTAATAAATTAATAAACAAATCTGAGTGGCAAGTGGATATGGGTGGACTGTTGCAAGGAAAAACTGTACGCATGGTTCAGTTATAATTATAAATGGATTTTCTTCTTTCACGATCAGGGACGCAAAAGGTAAAACTTATATTTCTATCATTTGAAAATGATAATTATCTATTCAGCTTTAATTCCATAGCACTGTTTACTGGGTTGCCAGATTGTGGAAAAGAAAACTATAATGGCAGCCATCTAAAAATGCATATATATTTTTTGAATTCTTCTATTGTGCTTATTGTATGTACCATTGCTTGTATGCTGCTTACTAGCGTTTGATGGATCTTTGAAACAGTTTTGAGAAGTCTTCGAGGCATGATCTATATGTTCCTAGATTTGAAGCAGAACTTGCACAGTTTTGTGAGAAGCTGGTCAGTTTAAACTATATCATGAACAGAAAGCTTTCATTTCACTAAATCAAGAAAAGGAAGTTTACATTGTTCTCTTTCTTCAAAAGATTTTAGACTTTTTTAATCTACAGGTACAAGATTTAGACCGTAAAGTACGTAGAGGTCGTGAACGTTTAGCCCAAGATGTAGACGTTTCATCTGTTATGCCATTCTCGACAGAGAAATCAGAGCAATTGGCAACAATAGAGGAAAAGATAAGGAAACTGCTGGAACAGGTTGAAAATCTTGGAGAGGAAGGAAAAGTTGACGAAGCACAGGCGTTAATGAGGAAGGTACAACTAATTATATGCTAATGTCTGGGTTAGGTGTAGTTATAGATTTGATAGTGGACTAATATATATGTTATATTTGAACTGATTGATCTTTTATATTGTTCAAGGTTGATATATTGAATGTGGAAAAAACAGTTGTGACACAACAAGCATCAAGTGAGAGAGGACTAATACTGTCACAGGAAAAAAAGATGGCACTTTGTGAAATCTGTGGCTCCTTTTTAGTGGCAAATGATGCTGCTGAGAGAACCCAATCTCATGTAACTGGGAAGCAGCACATAGGCTATGGCATGGTTCGCGATTTTATTACAGAATTTAAGGTGACTTTTTCAATCTCTAATATTTTGGCTATGTTTACGATGACTTTTTTGTTTTTGAAGAATGATCAGCAATTAGAAAGATATATGACTAGTTTTATATCTCTGATTTATGTGAACAATTGGTTCTCAGGCCAGAAAAGAAAAAACCAGAGAATCTGAGAGGCTTGCAAGAGAGAAAGAAGCAGAGGAAACGAGGAAAGAGAAGGAGAAGGAAATGGAAAGAACAAAAGATAATGATTGGGATAGAGAAGGAAGTAGAGGAAGAGATGATAGGGACCGGTACAGGGAAAGGGATCGTGAGAGCGACAGAATAAGGGAACAGCGAGAAAGAATAAGAGACTGGGATAGGAATCCCTTAAGGTCAGGCCGTGGTGGAAGAGAAAGGGAAAGGGAGAGAGATCGGGATAGAGGTGGACATAGGGAACGGTTAAGGGACCGAGACCATGTAAGAAGCAGATCTCGATCTCCTTACAAACATGCCTCGCCTGGTAGACATTTTCGATAAGGTATTCAAAAACTCCAAATTGTGTAATTTAGTTACAAGCTTTTCTGCATGGCTACAAAAGATCGTGTTCAAGTTATGCATGGAGGTGACTATACTCTCTGTTATGTGAGCTTGTATCATCTGATTAGCCTCAAGTATAAGGTCAATATTAGTCTGTACTGTTTTTAAGAATTACCTGTTTCATTATGCAGAGTGCAGCATTGCCTTACCTTATTTTTAAAGATAGCCCTCTTTATCGAAGGCTAAGGGTTGCCTGTTATACATTTAATTCAACCTCAGTATTTTAATGAGATGTTTGTCAAGTATAAGTTTCTAAGTGAAAATTGATAAACACAATATGCCATTATTACTATTGTTTTGTTGTAGACTACAGATGAATTGCTTGGTGCTTCTGCAATTAATTAGTTTAAACTCCATATTAGAAGTAACAGAAAGATGGCGCTTCAAACTTATTGGGTAACACACTTAACCTTTTCTGCTTGTGAAATGTTGGTGTTTTCTTCCCTTCAAATGAATAAGACTTAAGATGCACAGAATGGCTAAACCAGTGAGATGGTTTTCACAGGCTTGACAATGCTCTGTATCTGATAGATGTGTGGTTTTTAATCTTTGATACCTGAATGAGGAAGTTTCAACTTTTCAGAAGGTAATCTTTGGTTGCTTCAAATTTTTTATTTGCATCTCACAATGCCAGCCCGTTCGTCCAAGGCATGCTTGCTTGCAATAAAATTTCACTCTGTCCTTTGCATTCCTCTTACATTTTTAGTGAGGAGTTTGCCTTCCATTGGCTTTCATGTACGTCTAGTCTTTCGATGATTTGGAGTGGTGACATTTCCCTTTGAATTGACACACCACTGTTGATGTGGTGTTGCTGGTCAAAATCTAAAGCATGTGAGGCTGCTGGAGAATTCATTCTTCCTGCTAAATATTCTATCATCGCTGTCCTTGAAAGGTAGGTGTCCTCTCTCTCTTTGAGTAAAAGATTATAATGATACAATGAGAAATGGAACATTGAATATGGAAAAATTATAGAAAGGATATATGATGTCATGCACAGATGGTGTGGATAGCACTTTACCCATCATTTACAGTGCAGCTTGTTAGATATAAGTTTTAAATGCTCATTTAGGTTTGTTCAGCATGCACATTACCATTCCATTTTCAGGTAACTGGAAATCCATAAGTATATTATTATTTGGAGGGTTGCTAATGGTAAATGGTTGTGCCATGAATAGCATATGTGCTGAACATGCTTGTAACGTATATCATGATAGTTTATTGTTCATTGGTGAGGCTGTGAATATATTTTGGTCAATGGAAATTAATGGATATAGTTTTGATGAGGAGATTGAACTCTCTGATCCATGGATATCAGTGGAGACTGTCATGTTCTTGCTGGAAAACAAATTGCTCTCTATCAAACTTTGACCTTGGAAGAAATTTTGTTAATCTGTTTGCCTTAATGGGAAAGAGCTTCTCTGTTGGTCCTGTACAGTGCATGTAAGTCTCATTGATAGACTGTAAGTCTCATTGATAGACATGGGAGAATTATATCAAGATCAAGGAATTATAAAATTTACACTTGACGTATATGTATGATAACCCATCTACATGCTTTTAGGGAAAGATTTAGATGCATTGTAGATTGTGAGCATATTGCAGAATAATTTTGCAGCAGCATAGAGGGACATTGGAGCACAATTATAAAAATTCATTTGAAATGGAATTGTAGCATATGGACGTTGGGGTTTTATTGGTTGAGAACTTTTGATTGATGAAGTTTAATGAATGAATTTATAAGTTTGTTTTCTACACAGTTAAAAATTGAAATTTTAAATGATTGAACTTTTTTGTTTCTAAAATGGAATAGATGATAAATTGCAATATACTTGTTTTTATTGTGAGCATACAACAAGGACTTGCATATCATCTGTTCACACAGTAGAACTTTAATGTCCCAATGAACATGTACTTATATAATCCATGGAAATATTGGAAGTTTTTTAGTGCATTTTGGGTCTAATTAAATTCTGTATTCCTAGCTTAGACCGATACAATTGGACATTAGCTTTGATCAGAGTGAACGACATTCTGCAATTTTGGAGTAAGGGTGATGCTTATGTTATAACTAAATTTTTTTAATTGGGCTTCCTCTTAACTTATATAAAGGAAGAAAAACTATATTGATTTTTAGAAAGAACAAAGTAGGTAAATATGAATGGACTGCAAAAGAAGACATTTGTGTTAAAATTATCTGCTGTTGTCCGTTTAATAATTTATATGGTTTCAAGATGACAGGGAAAGCGAAGCTTGGCTTGTCTGCACTCACAATCATTTCTAGCTGGCATAGGTTAATTTCTTGAGCACCTCTAAGGAGCCTTGCTTCTTTAATTTAATGTCCTGATGAATAGTACTCCATATATGGTGTTGTCTTAGGTCTACACCAAAGTCTCCTTGCCTTATTTATCTTATCTTTCTGCAATTGAAGGACCTTTCTCTTTCCTATAATGAACTCGTAAAATACTAGATGGATTCATGGTAGATCATGTTGATTGTTATTAAAATATATGACAGACTGTATTAGGGCATTCCTTGCGATTCTTAGAATTATCTTGATTAATTCCCGAGTTTTCTTCCTCTTTAGCTATTTATTGGCATTTTCTTGAAAGACTTCTTTTCACATGGTTTTCATTGGAGTGTTGTGAATCTAAATTTGTCTTTTCTCCCTATTTCTATAAACCATCTAATTCCAGAATCACGGAGACTGTCAGCATACATTTCTCATTTGCTTTGTAAAAATTAATGAAATATGAAAAAAACAGAGCAGCTGTTGTACTACAATATGTCAGATTAATTTTTTCACAATATTTCACCATTTGTTTTGTTGTATTGTGAACCATTGGTTTAGTAATTATCAATGTCTTTCTTTTTTAAAACCAAGACAATACATAGAGATATTTCAACGAACAAAGCATTGATGACTGAGTGATCTTTAGAACTGAAAATTGAAGGGTATGAATACAGATTGAGGCTGGTTTCAGTTTCAAGAAGTCCTTTATGCACTCACTTTACATGATAAGGTCTTGTCAATTCCAGTTGGTAGTTTTTAAATGAATGAATTAGTGTGAGATTAAATAGATGAACTTATATGCCTAGTAGTGTCTATGATGGAATCAATTATTGGGAGTTTAACTAGATGCACCATTAACTGCCAAGTGATGCCTTTTTTTTTTTTTTGGCTTAAAAGAAGTACCCGAGTAATCAATCTCATACTGTTAATGATCCCTGTAGAGGCCAATTCAAGAATGAGGCTGATATTGATTTTGATAAAACCTTTATGTGCCTAGTAAATATGATCAAGCCTCTTCGGTTTTTAGTTCTACTTGGTAGTTCAAATGAGCGAATTATTTGCAAAATTAAATAGATGCATTGTTTGCTTGCCACTGTCCATGATGGAATGAATTACGAGAAGTTTAAGGAGATGCACCATTATCTGCTTAGTAATACCCCTTTTTTTTGTGGGCACAAAACAAGTGCCACTCCACCTGAAATTATCAATCTCATATTGATAATGGTCCCAGTAAAGGCTAATTCAAGAGTGAGGCTGATATCGATTTCAAGAGAGACTTTATGCACTCGCTTTATATGTTCAAGTCTCTTCAGCTCTAGATGGTAGTTTTTAAATGAACAAATTATTGTAAGGTTAAATAGATACGAATTTCTGCCTAACATCTACAATGGAATGAATAATTGGGAGTTTAAGTAGATGCACCAATATCTGTCTAGTGTACTTTTTTTTTTTTGCTCTAAGCAAGTACCACTACACTTGTTTCAATCTCTGTTACTAATAATGATTCAAGTAGAGACCAATTCAAGAATGAGGTTGATTTAAATTTCAAGAAAAGCTTTTATGCGCTCACTTTATATGATTAGGTCATTTCTAGTCTAGTTTTAAAATGAATGAATTATTGAGGGTTTAATAGATACGATGTAGCTGCCAAAGAGTTCTCTATATGATGGATTGAAATATTGAGATTTCAAGTAGACGTGCCATAATATGCCTGCTAGTGTTTAGATTGGAAGAATAATTGGGAGTTTAAGGAGATACATCATTATATGTCTTGTAATACTTATAATACTTGTTGATGTGAGTTTTGTTCCACTACAACATGTAGAATCAAACACTTAGTATTCCAAGATAATATACCAAATACTCAACCCTCTCTTGATATAAGGTCATCTCTCATGCTAAGCTTGTAACATAAGATCATAAAATGATTTCAAGGTTTTTTTAATTGTGGATACTCGCTTAGTGAAATAATGTGATTTGCTAGTAATCACTTAGGGGGACTTACGATGTTCATTTAATGGATATTAACTTACTTGCACTTCTAAAGATTTGGTTTCACAATGTGCAATGAAAATAGAGTTTTTGCTTTTTCAACTTTTCAACTTAAACTTAAACTTAGCTTCCACCGCTACTTCTATCTCTAACTATGAATGCAAGAAATCATGGACACGACTTGGACTTTACCAAGTGAAATTTTATCAACGACCTCCACTTCACCTAGTGCAAGCTTCTAAGGATCTCAAATGGTTTTCATATTAACAGTTTCTCCTTAATCCAACTTTGAATCACAAACTAAGAATCCAATGCTAACTTAAGTGCAATAACTAGCATACCACACAAGGCTTCATCACAATCAACAAGGAGGCTAATGCCCTAGTATATTTGAGTCAAATAGAAAAAACATCCACAAGAAAAACATCCACGACTACTTTCATCTAACTAACTATTTCAACATGAAAATAAATTTACTCCAAGTGAAAGATTGAGAAAATCATGCAACACTCCAAAGCAACATTAAAAAATCCACCATGAGAAATCAACAATGAATCATCAATTACTTTGATAAGCACTATAGCAACAATTTGATCAAGTCTCTCCCTTAGCTAGCCTACTCTAATCTCCTAGACCATTTACAACCTTTTAGCTCCTCTACTCTAATGTTAATCAATTCCCTTTACAAATGAGAAGGCATTGGCCTTTTATAGATGTCCAATTACAACGCAGGGCCAAGATTGATTAAAGATCAAGGGCCAGGATTAATTCTTACAAACCCTAATTAGGGTACCAATTATATGAGGATACCACATCCTGGGCTAATAAGAAAATTACAATGATTTTTCCAACCAATGAGAAAAATCAAATATATAAAAACCAAATAAGGATCAATGACAAGTGGACCAATGAAAAGAGAGCACTTGTAGACAATGCCACCTCATCACCTTGGGAAATGTGCTCCTCATCCTCACCCTCCTTCACATTCAACAAACTTGGACATAATCTCATTAAATTGTTTCCATGTGACACTTGGCATGCTTTTATTGATCGAGGAAACGACTGCCACCTCATCATTCTTATCCAAAAACTTAATAAATACCCCTTAACTTGATGAGAAATAATTTGTTACCCCTTTTATTTGTAATGGCTTATACTTCAAATGCACTATCTCTTGAAATTTCTCCATCCCCTTTGCCTTATCTCAACCTTGATAGATCCTTCTTTCTTCACTGTTATCTCTTGCATCAATACCTTTTGAACTTGATCTTCATCTTGCCTTGAACTTGCCTTCCCACTTGAAATCTTTGAACTTGAGCTTGAAGCGCTCACTTATTGGCGAGATGATGGAGGATATGCATACCATCCTTGCTATGATCTTCTAAGTTGTTCCAAGGATGAAATCCAGTATGCCCTTTCTCCTTCATATCCACCTTCCACTTTGGTTTCCCTTCCTTTCTTTGTGAAGTCAAGTTTAAACTTGACACCCTCTCCTTGTCAACATGCAAGAGCCAATAAAGCATGTCATAGTCCACATGATTTGATGAAACATTGACATTAAAAATATTGCAAGCCAGAACAATGATCAAGTAAAATTGAATTGAATTAAGATGTTAGCATTATATTTCAATCCAACTACAACATTATAACCTTCTCCAAAACATGTTTTCAAGAGCCAAGATCCGACAATCGAATGAATCTAAATTTAGCTCAAATTTGATCATTACAATGCAACATCATACAATTACAATCCAAAATGATGTGATTGGGTTAAACATGATAAGATGTCATAATGATGCAAATAATAGCCCAGGTCAGCATGCTATACATGTATAATTCACTTTTAAATACATGACAAAACCATCAATTTTAGCCTCCCAAAGTTGGAAATGAAAGTAAGCTTCAACAAATGACAACTTGGGAATGAGGGTAGGGGATAAGAATGCTTTCATATTGACTTTCAAAACAATGAATTTGATAGCCCTTGAATTCTAATCTGACTAAAAAATGCTTAGATTTGGATGCCCCATCATGAGATCCTCATGAAATTATGGCTTGGAATCGCGACTACCTCCATCTAAAATCGAAATAATTCTTGCCAACCACCACACGCTCAGCTAGATGATGAAAATCACTTATTGCCATCTTAGATATGCATATAAAATGAATGACTTCACAATTAAATTTGAAAATCAAGGAGGAAGAATCAAAATTAAATTCAGATTGTTCTTGAAATGCATCGAACTTTGCACCAACATAGCATGGGGGCTATAAATAGATTAAATCCGAAATTGATGTAGGCCCCAAAAATCAAAATTTGAAAAAATGATCAATTCGCCCCTAATTAAGATTTAAACTTGCCAAATCATCGACCCTAAAAGTCACCTTGAATTTAGCACCATTTAGGCCCCAAAAAACTTTGAATTTAGCAATATGAGCTCAAGTAAATCAAAATTTACAAGCACGGGGTTCTTAAAATATTGCATTGAAATTAGCAAAATGTAGGCTTCAAATTTGTATCGATTTTACCACACAAGCTTCATGTATAGGGCCTAATTTATTTATTTTGCATTCAAAATTAGGTCTAGTCTAATTAGACCAGACCAACACGTTTTATTTAAGGGGTGGATTGCATTGAATTTTGTGCCCATTACCCCACACACTTCATCATAGGGCATGACCTATCCATGTAAAATATGATTCACTCCATTAATTGCCGCACACTTCATTATAGGGCTGCTTTCTCTTAGAAATTCAAATTTAGGGGGCCCATTTATCCAATTAAATACCCTTTGGTCCACACGTTTCATCAATTAGGGGCCTAAAAGAATGTGGCTTAGACATGGCCCAATTTCCTAAGCAAATTGCCACATATAAAGTGGGATTGGGAGCCATTTTAACCCATTCCTTTTGTGCTTTGCATGTCTGATCCAAATTGTAGGCATATCAGTTGCCTTGGGGGAATAAAGCCTCGACTTTTGTGACAAGACTCCAAGTTTCAAGGTGTGAAATGCAAGAAACACCTAGCCCACACAAATCTGGGCCCTCAATTAAATTGAAAAGTTGGAGGTCCCTAATTAAGGCTCAACTCACTAGAACTAAGTTGCTACTCCTAGGCTCATCCTTTCGTATTTCCAACTAGCCCTTAGATGGGAAGGAAATTGGAAGAACCAAAATGGAGCCGAGCTCAAAATTGGAAGAAACAAATGGAGCTAGGCTCAAATCAGAAGCAACCAAAATAGAGCTGGGCTCAAATTAGAAGCAACCAAAATGGGCTCAGCTCAAACTCTTTCTATCCCAACTTTTTTATTCCTATCTCCCAGACATAGCCATATTTTCCAAATTTTCTCCATCTCGACACTTAGCCAAATTTAGCAAAGTTGTACTCCCATCTTGATACTTAGACAAATTTAGCAATTTTCAAGATTTTCAACGAAGGCCACCTAACTCCAAAATTGTTGCCAAACTTATTCCAACACCTAAGCCCACCAAAAAAGAGAGGGGGTCCCCATTTGCAATGGGGCGATGGTGTAAAAACCACACAACAATACCCAACTAGAGTTATTAGTTTTAGCTACTGATAGTGATCCCAGGACAAACCAATATAAGCATGATGTAAGTAGGGATGGGGTTCCTATGATGTCCTTACTGGCTATAAGGACTTTATTAGGCTTTCTCCTAGCCTATTAGGGTTCACTTAGATACCCTACTTTGTATAGGATCACAATCCTATCCTTCCCAATGCACCACCTAGTTACACCAACTTAATTGCCTACTAAACCAATGGTTTTACCCTGCTGTCCACTTTGCATATTCACACAAAATGGTTTCTTCTTGCTTCATAGTGAATGGGGGATGTATTTAGGTGTTATTTAATCCCATTCCACCTTCTGATTGCAAATAAATTGAGTTTAGTGACCCACACTCTCCAAACTGTCCACTTTGTCCCAAATAGGGCTACTAGAATTAGCCCTATTTGGGAGGTTTTCTCCATTTAACTCCAAAATCTCCTTAACAAGGTGATAAATGGATTTGATATCTGGATACCCTCTATGGGTCTAGACCTACAAGATTTTCAAGGTCACAACTCCTCAAGCTGCCCGTACACTGGAAAGTCACAACTTGGTCTAATAATGAGGGTTTCAAGTTGTTTTAGACTATCTTCTCTAGGGTCACTTCAAAACTATAACAAGACTCCACTTGGGAATCCCTCCTTCTAGATTCTACTCCTTCACACATCCCCCTAATTGCTTCGAATCTTGGGTTGAAGCTTTCAATGCATTCAACCCACTACCTTTTGCTTTTAACCTTTGATGTTGCCTAGCCGGGTGCTATCAACTCACCTAGGGCATCATGGAAATGCTAGAAAAACTAGTTTCTGGGGCCCCTCCTCCTGCACACAACATAATATACATGTCCATTCCCATATATAAAAAACTGACAAAATTCCTATGGTGGGAATGGAAGTGGTAAGAGCATTTTCACGGACTGCCTGAAACCTATCAAAATGAACTAGTCCTAACTTTCTCAATGAATGAAAAAGGTCTGTATGGGCATGCTCAACATGGATTCAAGGTTAGATAATTAGTTTTAATCCATTTAGCCTTACATGCAACCAAAAACTCAAAACTGTACTACTGTGATACTAGAAATTGAAAAAGCTTCTACAATATGTGAGAATGATCTCTGATGAGATCGCAACATTAATGAGAAACTTTCACAAGACCATTACAGACATGGATCAATCATTAAAACATAGTTCTAAGCTTATCTTCACATGCATGCAACCAAAAAAGCACAAAAACAGTGTTCTTCAAAGACTCAGAATTTTCATTCATGCAAACTACTTCTCCTTCATTACAGATCCTTGCTCATGGTTTTGGGTAGGTTTTCCACATCCTAAGTAACCTCCCATCATGGATTGAGGCGTTACAAAACATCATTCTTTCATCCAACTCGATCTGCAACATATTCTTCAAATTGTCATGCAAAATCCAAAAGTATTCATAGCAACTTTTTGTCTTTTTGGCTTTTCCTATCAAGTAGGACTTGGGATCTTTTTGTGGCATTGCATAAGGTATGTTAATGATGTCTAGGCATGATTTAGCCTCTCGAAAATCATTCTACCATCTTTTCCCATTTTTTAGCACTTTTTGCCAAGTTGACAACTTTGATAAGAAATGAAAACTTTTGCAAAATCCTTCAACCTTTTATGTTTGTTCTCCAATTGTTTGCATATGACATAAAACCATCCTTAAAAACATTAAAAACATCACCTAAGATATTCAAATCGTCTTTCCACTCTAGGACTCATCTTTGCAACATCTCCTTGAAAGACACACAAAACAACTCCTAAGCAAACTATCTAGTCATGGATTGACCTAGTCATATCCATCTTAGGGAAATAAAACAAATGAGCTTCTAAGGTCCACACACACTCTCCTGACTTGGCTAGAGTCAGTACATGCCAGAATCAAAGAAAGCTAAGGGGTTGAGCTAGGTGTGCTCCTGCACCAAGGCATGTATGTGATCCAACATTCTTTGATAGTTGCATCTTTTGTTCTTACCTCGTGTTAAAAGATGCACTTTTTTTGGCTAGTAATGCTTAATTTGCTCAAATCGAGTACTGCTATCATGCACTTTTCACCAATTTTGGGGACGACAAAAGGAACGACTATAGAAAAATAGGGAAAATTAGAATCTGTACAGAAATGTAAAATATTCATATGTGCACTTATACAATTATAGAACCTTTAAATATAAGAATTAGTAGAATTCTTATGCCATTTTTTTTTGTTATTTTGAGAGTCAAAGTCAAATTTCCTTTAGAATTCAAAGTCAAATTTTCTCTAGAATTCAAAGTAAAAGTCCCCTAGGCATCCCCTCTCCCCAGGATGTTTTGGGGGATGCTTGAAAAAAACCCAGGGATGTGTCTCACTATTATGATACGTCATAGTTTGTTTTGATACGTCATAGTTTTTTTTGTGCAAATTTCCATTTTGATTGGCAACCTTGTTCTTATGCTTCCTTGGTTCAATAAAATGTTTTATCGCCTATAAACATTAAATAATATCTGGTGGATTTGGAGAGAGTAATATGATTAATTCTTAAAACAAGTTCATTCAATCATATTTTCCAAGACTTTGATATGTCAATGAATTACGGAGAGGGATGAGCCCTTAGGAAACTTTGGGAGGTCTTTTTGTATAAGAACTCCTGTAATGTGCATTGTATTTTATGGTGATGCTTGAACACTTCTTAACAAGGAACCTTAGGCACTTCATTTTTTAAGTACTGCATCTTTTTAAGAGAAAGTGTGCTCTTAGACAAAGTTCCTTTTGGAAGTCGCTAATACATTTGGGGGATTTTTTCGACGGCTATTTGTCAAATATTCAATGCCTATATGTCAGTTATTTGATGGATGTCATCGGTTGAGTTATTTCGTCACAAATTTCCATGGAGATGGTGACCGTTGCTATTCCGACATCCATAACCATCAGAAATAACCACAAAATTACACAATTTACAATAACATTTTCGACGCCATCCCTGTCGGAAGTATAGCATCCCCGACGGTTATCCAGTTACATTTCTGACAGTAACACTGACGTTAATCTAACATCGCCATCGAAACCTGGCGTGGAAAATATAGAAAACCCGATGGTTGTCAGAAGACATTTCTAACGGTAGCTGCGTCATTAGTACAACAACGCCTTCAAAAACTAGAGTCGCAAATGTAGAAAACCCGACGGTTGTTCAGAAACATTTCCAATGGTATCCCTGTCGTTAGTACAACATCACTGTCGAACATAGGCATCACAAATGTAGAAAACCTGACGGTTGTTCGGAGACATTTTCGATGGTAGCCCCGTTGTTAGTATAGCATCACCGTCGAACGTGGGTGTAAAAAATGTAGCGTTTCTGAGGGTTGTCTGGAGACATTGCCGACAGAAACCCCGTCATTACTATAGCATCGCCATCGAAACAGGCGTTGCAAATGTATATAACCATACGATTGTCTAGAGAAATTTCTGATGGTATCCCCATCGTTAGTCTAGCATAGCCATCGAACCTGGGCGTCGAAAATATCTATTTTCCAACGGTTGTCCGGAGACATTGTCGATGGAAACCCCGTCATTTGTATAGCATCATCGTCAAACTGGGTGTTGCAAATTTATATTTCCCAACGGTTGTCAGGAGACATTTTCGATGGTAGCTCCGTCGTTAGCATAGCATCGCTGTCGACAGAAGTCGTCGAAAATATATATTTTCCAATGGTTGTCCGGAGACAGTTGCCAGAGGTGTCGAAATATCAACAGACATGGACACTAAAGATAAAAAATATCAAGAGACCATTATAGTTGGTCTCTGTCTTTGGTCCATATTACTAAAAATTGGTTTACCTTTCATTAGCCCATCAAATATGGAGATTTGAAAGAATTTAATAGAATATTATCATGATAACGTATATTATTTAAGTTGACATTGCACAAATTTATCTACTTCACGCACTTGTGGACTACAAGGACAGTGATAAAGAAGCATCTCCTCTTGTGGCCTGCATTACTCAGGCCATGGGAGGGGATGCTTATTTATCAATGTCCCCACAGTCCATAAATGTAGGAAATAGATAAATTCGTGCAACGTCAAACTAAAATAATGTACGTTATACATGAAAATACCATCTATTAAATTATTTCACATCACCGTATTTGATGAGCTAACGAAAGATAAAACATTTTCTCAATCATATGGACCAAAGACGGAGACCAACTATTATGGTCTCTTGAGATCTACTATCTTTAGTCCTAGCTACTAGGTAAGGCTTGGAAGAGTTATACTTGTCGATCATCGAGAATAATCACCACCTTGCCTTTACGTACACTGCACAATATCCAATATATTACTAAAGGTGAAGAGAAGGCAAAAAATATGAATGGATAAACAAAATGAAAGATACAATAATATTATCTTGTTGTTTACCTTCTCATAATTGACCAAATAATTGATTCCTTCAGACCTCCAGTGTTGATGAGGTACGGAAGAATAACAGGTTTTGACAGTTTCATGAACAAAAGACTACAAACATTTTTTTTTGTCCTTGGGACCCTGAAATATTGAGCTTCTCTTTGTTTCGAGAATATTTTAACATTCTCTACTTAACAAGGCTAACCACGTGAAGGTGGAAGCTCATCTGGCCCCTCCTAGGAGCATCTTACGACCCCTTACGACACTTTAAGACCTCTAAGATGTATTCTTAAGGGTCATAAAGGGTCCTGGGACACAACAACCGAGAAACATAAATGTAGGCATCATGGTCTCAATTCTTTGGAGACACAACATAACTGAGTGGTATACCCAGATGATGTAATGCAACCACTACTCTAGTTCTAAGTTGACACTGTGGGGTCCAAAAATCATAGATAAGGATGGTTTTTGGATCCTACAATGTCAACTTCAAACTGGAGGAGTAGTGGTTGCGTTTCATCGTCTGGGTATACCACTCAATTATGTTGTCTCCAAAGAATTGTGACCATGATGCCTACATTTATGTTTCTCAGCTGTTGTGAGATTAAAAGTCTTCTAAGAAACATGTCGTGTCTATGTGGAATTGCGTAGGATCGTCACCAAGAAAAAGGTGTTTTTTGGTACAAAAGACTTAGCAACCTCCAAGGCCTTTTGCTTGAATGCATTATACCCCTGACATACTTCATGGAATCATTTTGCATCAGGATTACAAGGAAATATAAACCAAGATTCATATAGAGAAAGGTGTTGCTCTTGGAAAATGGTTGATGGTGATTGATGAAGAAGATTTGAAAATGATGATTGATCCAATTTAGATTGGTGCAACATTTTCAAATCTTCTTCATAATCATCATCATCAAATGAGCATTTTCAAATATTCTTCTTCATAATCATCAAATGAATATTTTCAAATCTTCTTCATAACAATGGATTATCATGATTCACTGTTACAAACATGTATTTCCTCAATGGGACTATGATGACATGGGTGATGCAGTCACCCTATCATGGTTAACAAGGTTATCAGATGATCAACATTATCATACAAATGATAAACAAAGGACAATCACATTGAAATGAGATGAAGGACAATGCTAATTTCAAAACCATAAGCATGTTGTCAAATGACAGAGATGGAGTAGTCAGGGACA
Source organism: Thuja plicata (assembly GCA_018584345.1). Lineage (NCBI taxonomy): Eukaryota > Viridiplantae > Streptophyta > Pinopsida > Cupressales > Cupressaceae > Thuja > Thuja plicata. Next base: position 1,830,360 of record MU227208.1, read on the forward strand.
CCAAGAGGCGACTACAAGATAATTGTTGCTATAGGACAACATACTGCTACATGATTACAATATTTAGCTATAGTTAAGATGCCAATCAAGACAATCACAAACATCACGGTAATGATATCAAACAATGATCAAGTGCATGGATCTAAAAGAGAAACCATGCACAAGTAATCAAAATCAAAGTTGCATGATAGACATTGTCAAAACAACAAGAGAAAACAATGAGAAGAGTTTTCCAAAAAAAGGGTATGAATGATCAAAGAACAATGTTGTCTTGGTAATAATTTGATTAAGATGCAAGTACAATCACATACATGAAAGAGACAAGGATACAAAATTAAGAGCAATAGTGCATAAAAAAAGGTGTGAGGAGGCAGTACACAGTGCCTTTCAGTTAAAAGATCAAAACAATGTCAATAATGTCAAACAAGACAATGACATGCTCAAGAGCACTAAAATGCTCAAAACTATTTTAATGCATCTCAACAGTGAATTTATAATGAGAGATTATGATAATGCAATCATCAATGATAAAGAAATTATAGAGCATGATAGAGAACATTAGAGGTAGATCGTGATACATATACTCAAAATTACATAGTAAGTACATTAAAAACCATAAGCATCCCATATGAATTATAAATATTTAAAAGTACATCATGAATTAATTGGATTAAGCATTGATCACATAACTATACATTTCTATCAAAAAATCAATATTAAATAGATTAAGCATTGATCGCATAACTGTACATTTCATTCATGTCATTGATCTTTTTCTTCATCCAACTTCTCACCATGATCATTGTCGCCATCATCATCATCATCATCATCATCATCTTCTTCAAGAAAAGTTGCGTTAGGAACATCATTGACTAACTGTCGATCGTGATCATCTACATCATCTTCTACTTGTTCAAAATCTTCTTCTTCCATCACATTATACCTTATCGACCTTCCTCTTGGATCATGTCTAAAAAAAATGACCAACCCAGTTTATGTGGAACCTCTGAGTAAAATACCTTCTCACATTGGCTTGGAAGAACATAGGGCTCATCTCCAACTAGCTCAAACCACCTTGTATTAATAATTAGAAATCCATTGTCGTGTTCAATAACATTTATATCAGGATCATTTTGATTAAGTTGTAGCATGTACCATCTGACGACGAAGAGAACTAACATGAATAAATTAAAGTCACACTCAAGTATATCATCCAAAATGTCATAATATCGATTTTGAGACTCTCGAGGATGTAATTCATTTCTAGATGAAATATTAGTCACCTGAAAGACTGCACTTATACCAGAATCACAAGTTTTCTTTGTGTCATCCAAATTTTTATACAAAATTTACGACCATTGAAAACACATCCTTGTAGTGTTTGACTTGCAATAATATGTCAAACATGTAAAAATTATTGCATCAGGAGTTGATAAACGTACGGGTGATTAAAAAATTTATACGTACCTAAAAATCTCTTAAACCATATGCTAAATCTATTTCCCTTTGCGTAACATTGGAATCTCCATTATGATGAGCTTCTTTAACCAATAAAGACACAACTTCCCATGTTAATGTATGACTAAAATGATGACATCGTTCAATCCATACCGTCATCCAATCTTGATTGTTTGCAATATACAAATGTACTGCATCCCAATTTTGAGCAGCTGTATAAAAACTAAATAGACGACTTACAACCGATTAATTTTGAAGATTAAGAATTAATTAACTACAATAACATCTTATAATTTATTACTTCTCACTTTCCTCAATCTACTTTTCCCCACCAAGTACTCCCCTTCAAATTTTCTAATGGTGTCGAGATCCCAAATGCGATCTATATGGATCTTTGCTGCAAGCTTAGGGAGATATTCAGTAATGTACATCATATTTTGGTATACCATATATCCCTCTACCATAGAACCCTCAGGACGTGCTCTTTGTCGAACCAAATCTTTCAAAAATTTCAAGTGCCTCTCAACCATCCACATTGACCAAGTGTGTACAGGTCCACACAATTCAATCTTCTCAACTTGGTGTATGAGGTAGTGTTCTTGTGCATTGAAAAAATTTGAAGGTAGACACTTTTGCATTTCACACATTAGATGAGGAATTATTCTCTTCTAATATTTTATATCTTCTTTATGAACTTCTTTAGATGATAACCACCTACAAAACATTCAAGACAAAAAAATATAAATACGAGACTTTACAATATATTGCATAACAAGAAAAATAAATTGCAAATATAATAAATATATACAACAAATTGAACAGATATCACTACTTATCTCATGTATTTTCTAAGATCATATATCACTTGTTTGATGTAATTGTCAAAGTCCTCTGGGAGAGATAGGGCTAGCATGTACTGCAACAATTATAAACTAATCATGTCATTCTTTTCTCACATAATATAATGAAAAGTACATGCAGCTTACAAATATATTATAAATACAAAAGAACACGACTTACCTTGATGAAGGTATGTCAATTATGCATTTTCAACCTAGCCCAAATTTACTTTTTTTTTGATATGAGATTGCTTATGTTTGCAATAAATCCTGTGGGAAATCAAATTTTTCGTATGACTTCTTTTATGGCATCATTTTGTTTCTCCATTAATAACCAAAGAAGGGCACTTGGATTAATACAGTCTCCATTTCTAATTGATTCAATAAAAATTTTCATTGCATGATTGGATTCATGAATGTGACTACAAATTTTGACAATTTTTTCTTTGTCGCGCCTTCCATCCAATATTTTCCACAATATCTCCATTACATTCTTTCTAATATGCATAACATCAAACAAATGCATAATTTATAGTTGCTCGTATTAGGGCAACCTATTAAATTATCTGGGATAACTTTCTAGTCCCTTTGGAAGGTGCTCAGTAGTATTGCCTTGACGACCTTCACGATCATTAATTACATAATCAACAAACAAAACACAATGCACATATATAAATTTCAAACATAAACCATTAGGTGGACCAATAGTACCTTGACGATTAATTCTATTGTATTCCAAATTCCATAGGCGAGGTGTCATTCTGTGTGGCTTTGATGTTGTCTCTTCTTTCCCATTGAAAATAAGTTTTTCCGTAATTTGATACTTATGATTTATGTGGAGAAAGTGCCTATGCTCATCGAACACCTGCTTTCCTAAACTTTTTGAGTGATGAGATTTCATTTTTGGACCACAAACTGGGCATGCAATTTTTCCCTTTGTTTGAAGACCTATAAGATAATGATACAATTTGATTAAACATGTTAATTTTTATAATTAGAATTATCATGTGCAACTTGAATTCACCATAACATACCAGAAAAATGTGTTAACCCTGGGGCATCATGTATTGTCCATACAAGAATTGCATGTAATTGAAATTGTCTTTGTCTTATTGGTCTAGAGATGTAATACATAGTGACACCATTTCGTCGATAAGAGACTCAATATGTACATTCATATCTTTAACTTGGTACTTACCTAGTTGAATGAACAACAACATTACATAATTATTGTGACCATTTTACTGTAAGATATATAATTACATGAAGATAAATATTAAATGATAAAATACCTAGAATAATCATTGCCAACATAATGTGCTCCCTGTTTATCGACATCCATGGAAGAATGTTATTGTTGATGAAAAAACATGCCAAATAGAGTAAACAGATCTCAACTCTCCAAATGGATTGACACTGTCCGCTGCCAATGAAAGCTTGAGATTTTGAGGTTCTTCCTTAAAGTGTGGCCACTTTTCCTCTATGTCCTTAAACGCTAAACCATCCACAGACATTCAAATAATGTCATCTTGACTCCTCTTGCGTGTATGGTAATCCAAAAATTGTGCCAAGCTACTACACCTGATAAATCTTTGCAAACATGGTATAATGGGGATGTAACAAAGAACCTTGCGAGACATCTTTTTTGTTATTTGATTTGTGCGATATCTACTCGTATGACATTTAGGGAATTCTGTTGCAAATTCATGTTCTTTATGATAAATAATATCATGATCATTGGGACGTGCATTTATTGCTTGATACTCCATTCTAATATCTTTCATAGTGGCACATTATTCTCGGTATGAGCGAGGGAGAATATTCAATGATGGTAACAAAACTCACCTATCAATCTACAACAAAAAAAAAGTTGTTAATATTAACAATATTATGGTACATGTTTCACCCTTTATTGCCTATAATGAAATATATGACATACTTTAGCATACGTGACATTGTTATGTTGGATAAACCATTCATAACCTTCAAGTTCAACAACAACTATACAAAAGAGAGAAGAGTTGTTTGGGAGCCTTCGTAAAGGGTCGTGTGTGCCTTCTCAAGTAGAGTTATATCATGGATGACATCAACGTCATCCTGATCATCACCATCAGTTGCACCAGTACCAAATGAGTCATGGATCAATGTATTAGTACGATCATCTTCAAATGTGTTATCGGGCACATGATCGTTATCTTCCATGGGATCATAATCTTTAACTTCAATATTCGCACCTCCACGATCCTCTACTTCCAAAACCATATTATCCATATTCACACCTCCATGGTCCATATCACATACTGCCCTGGGGAGGTTGAACTATATAAAAATGATGAACACAAATAAACTATGATAATGATCTCATCATCAAGTGCATTTCATATGTATATTAATTGTTAAAAAAATATAATAAAAAACTTACCAATGGATGATAATCAAACCCCTCTTCAATGTGACCATCCTCCCTACAATGTCTCTTAGCTATTTGATTAACAATATTCTAGTGTTTAAGCCCTTACAATTTTTGCAGGGACAATAACATTTTCTACCACCTTTTCTTTTGAAGTTAGACAACAATCTAGTGATTGTCTCCCCATTTTGTTCTTCATTTAGATTATCTAACATGATCCTTCTACATAGGGAAAAAATCAGGTCATGGAAACTTTGGTCTATAACCTTCATAAACTAAGAAAAATGATGCTGAAAGTACACAAATCTTCTTAGACCTAATTATATATAGAAATTGAAAATTTAGTTATGAAATGATGTCTTAGTATAGTATACCAAATTGAAATACTTCTACTATTGTAGTATTCCACCTCAAACTCAGTCCTATTGTGGCAAGAAAGAAAGATATTCAGATAATATACTAGTATTGTACTAGTATTCATATATCCTAACTTGAGGTTAATCTAAGTGAAGTATTGTACATTGTGGAGCCGATCCAAGAGGTCATTGATGTGCTGAGGGGGTACATGTATTTCAAATGCCAAATTCTTTAACAATTCAAATGTCTCAAGTAGACAAGATTCTCAATGGACCCGCTTTGATAATATATAGATACAAATAGGAGATTGGAGTTGATCAACCTTCACATGTGCATATAAGAGTTGATAAGAGAAGGTATATGCACAGGTGACAAGCATGCAGATTTGACCAAGCACTACTGGAAACTTGACCCGACAACAAATGGACTTGTGATGATTTTCACAGTAGTACATCTGTTGCCGGGTAAGCTCCCAGTGTAGTACTTAGGAAAATCTGCATGTTCATCACCTGTGCATATACCTTCTCTAATCAAATCTTATATACATGTGAAGGTTGTATATGTTGTGTGTGTGTGTGTGTGTGTGTGGCTTAGCATTGTGCCCTAGGTCCTCCAAAGTTGCTTACAAGCATTATAAGGACCTTTGTTTATAGTTGGAGCTTATTTGGTGCAGAACACCAAGGACAAGAAGGTATAGTAGGGTCACTGATGGATCCTAGAGGAGATAGAGTGGAGCAGGAGCACCAATGCCAAGCACAAAGGTCCTAGAGGAACACTAGGGTCACTGATAAATCCTAAGGGGGGAATGAAAGACAAACATGACCATGATGGGTCATTTGAAATGTAATAAGACCATATTTGTTCCTTTGATTATGCTTTTAACAATGTTTTGATTGGTATGTAAATCCTTTGTAAAAGGATAAATGATGTAAGCCATGATGGCATTTGGAGGCTAGAAGTGCACCTTGGGAGTCACTCGAGGACCCTAGGTGTAGATGAGATTTTTTAAAGACCTATAAGGTCCAAATGATTGTAAGTTGGCCATTAGAGCTATTTAAAAGTGTCAAATGCACTAAAAGTGCTAAATATGTATGTTACCCAAATTTCCCACCCTGTCCAATTTTGGCCTACAAGTGGAACAAATGTGGCTCCCACAAGGATTGAGCCTAGTTAGTAAAGGTTTCTGCCATGATTCCCGGTCTTTATCTTGTTCTCTACATTGTTTTTGGTCTCAGGCTAAACCCCCTAATTCTTGTTGAATCATTTTGAGGCTTAAACCTTAAACCCTTCAAGACTTGTTCTATTTTCAAGTTACTTTCCAAGTAACTTAAGTCTTTTTTTTCATGTGCTTTATCGTCTTGCCTTGTCTCCTAATCTTGCAATCATGACAAAATATTCTTCCTTGGACTTAGCGCATGCCGTTGATCAGGTTTGTTCATATTTTGATCGGAGGGTTGACATTGGATCTCATAATGTTTCAGACAAGTCATGGAATTTCTGGAGATCAAGTGCAGATCGTTGATCTTATTCTGATCGTGTGGATGATGCTAGATCTCAGACTAAACCAAGGGTTAATAAAAGCATTTGGAGATTCAAAGATATCTTTATCTATGAATCTCGTAATCTAATTAGGATAAGACAGGGTTTGTACTTTGCCTTTTTCTCTGAATCTCTGGATAGACCTGAGGTTAAGAAAGCCATTCACAGACTTGGCGAGTATCGTTGATTAAGTTCTAATCATGTGATGTGTGTGTGATCTGCGAATGAGACTAGGGTTAGCTAAAGGATTCAGCGACTCAGTTTATCTCCAGATCTCTATATGGACCCGAGTTAAGATCAAGTATAGTAAAGTTAAATGGACTAGCCAAGGTTAAAATGTAAGCCGTCGATGCTGAGATGATCTTAGGGTTGTTGTGTGATCTCCAAATGAACTCAGGGTTAGATCAAATATTTAGAGATCTAGAGATTGCCTTGGTCGCTAAATCTCCAAATTTAATCATGGTCAAGGCAGTTAAGACAAGTTAGGTTCAGAGTTGGCAAGGATAAAATATGGGCTGTTGATTGGGAAAGGGATCTACAGTTGGTGCTGAATCACTAGATAAATTTGTGTTAGGCCTTTCCACCCAGAAACTTAGTGCAGGTCATCGATGCATGTCTTGATCTTGTGGTTTTCTCTCAATCTCTAAATATAACCAGTGTTAAGGGGATTATTTTGCGACTTGGAGATACAAAGGGACTCAATAATAGGGTTTAAGATGAGTCAGATTCAAGTTAGAGGCAAGGATCACACGAGAGACAGATCCAACGGTCAACGCTTTCCCTCGATGGCCAAGATGAAGATTATTAATGTTTAAGTCATTGTGCCAGGATGCCACGTGTCTAGATCATATATGAGCTTAAAGATCAGATAAAGATAAAGAAAGAGATCAATGACTAAGTTTTAAACAAGAGAATCAAGTCTTATTCTGAGATGTTGATACAAACATTCTGCGCCACTTGTGACCATTTGGATTTGATTTTTAAATATTCAAATCTGCTTCTTAGAGTTTCATGACGGTGGCGACATGTTCCAGGTCACAGACAAAGTAGATGGATCAATTGACTTCTCTTCTTGAATTTATGGTTATGGGAGATATCTTCATGACTGTATCTGATCATCTGAGATATTTCCCAAGTGCATTTAATGACATAATTGATTATTTTAGGGTTTCTGCATTGTTTAATGGATATCTACTGTATCCCTAGTTCTACCCTAATATGATTAGATGGATTGAGTCACGAGCCTATGTTAGGTTATATATAAGTGGTTTTTAGGTCTTTTGGGAGGAGGTTTAGATTATGTAAGATTTTTTCTGTGACATTTTCTCTGCCCTCAAACTTTTCATGTGTTTGTAATTCTCAGTCTTCCAAGGATTATGCGAGAATTTACGTGGTATTTTTCCTACCCTTAGGTTCTCATGTGTTTTGGGATTCTTTCTGAAGCACAATTTATTGGCTAAGTATTGAATAAGTTGTGAGTTATTCCAACTTTTCTTTCTTTTCTGCATCTTTGTGTACTACTGTGGATGATTTGATAAGGCTAATCTTGTGGATTTTGTTCATCCCTTGTTATCTTTGTCTCATTCCTATGCCTATTTCCTGGAGTGGGTGTTTGTTTGAAGGTCATAGTCCGTGTCTATCTCCTTGGATATGCTATTGTTTGTGAAATCCTCTCTTTCCTTGAATAACCTCTTTTCATTTCAGACCTCTCTATGAAACACTTTTTTGCAAACCTATCTAGAAATTTATACTTGTCTTAATTCAGGATTTTCATGCTAGTTCTTGGTCATTATATTGTGATTTATGTCACTTTCGGTGCATCACCTTGTAGGTTAAAATTTTCTTTATTTCCCTTTCAGTTCTCCTTCTTCCCCCTTTCCTCCCAAGTTTACTTTTCATGTTTAAAGAGAAAAAAATAGGTGATTATCCAAGAGGAACCAACCTAGAATCTGAAGCTTTCACTTCAGTTAGCATAGGTCCCACAACCTGAAAGTGATTCCCATGTTATATTAAATCATTAGGATAAAACACTTAATAGGGTGCAAATTTGGTGTATAACAGTTCTGGCACGTCCAGTGGGACCACAAAAATAAGTTTATTTTCAAAGCTATGTTATCTCTGATATGCTGATAACATAATACAAACCTAGAAGTGGTCATTGTCTTGCATATCTGGTGACTCTCAAAAGGTCTACTGGTTTCAAAAGATCAATTGATGGTATGATTGAAATCTTTTATATTCAAAATTCCAGGTAATTGCATGAGTAGAGATGTCAAGTTATTATGGACAGACAGGTTACTCACCATCATATCATGAGAACAATGTTCAATGGGCTAAGAAACAACCATATGAAAACCATCCAAAAGTGGTTTTTATTCCAAGCTACCATATCATAGCAGGTTGTCAATATGTTCAACATCCCCCTAATCAATATGCCCCTGCACAAGTTTATGAGAATGCTCTCCAATGGGAAGCATCATGGGAACAAAAGAAACAACAAGAGAGTCAAGAGAAACAGGTTCATCATGATTACCACCCACCCCCCTTCTCAGCTTGATTGGAAACATAATCAAAGTTATAACCAGTCCCAAGGAGACTATTTTATGCCTAATCAACATGAAGACACTTCCAATCAGCCTCAGAGCTCGGACTTTGTTGGAATGAAGGAGGAGTGTGAAAGGATGAAAAATATGTTGCTTGTGATTAAGAAGTTGTCTAAAATCAAGTGGCAGCAAGACATGAAAGCTCAAATTTATGAGCAGGAGTTAGTTTCCAACCGAGTCGTAGAGATTCTAGGTGATGAGAAACAAAAGAACCAATGGGAAGAGGAGCTTGATTTCCAAATTGTTGTCGGGGAAGCAGAGCTGAGATCACAAATTGCTGAAACAAAAGGCTCTTGAATGTAAGGTTCCAAGCTTCAGGACTTTTGGGCAGGGTGAGTCTCCTAAATCTCATGAGGTTAGAATTCCAAGCTAGAGTACTCCCATGTTCCAAGAGCCTATAAATGAAGAACCTATAGAGTGTTCATTTCCAAGCTTTAGTGACATCCTTCAAGCACATAAACCTGTTAGAGAACAATTATAGCCTTGTTCAAATCAACAACAGCCTGAGGATTATGTTTGGAAAGAGCAGGTTGAAAGAGAGCAACTAATGTTAGATATGGTCTTCAATTTTCCAAGCTTCAAGAAAGGTATGCCTTCCATGTCTGCATCTTAACACTCTCAATTTCACATCCCAATTTTTAAGGGAAAACATTCTTTCCAAGAACCTATAATTGAGATTCAGTCTACCACTCTACAAGAGCACTCTGTTCAAGACAATTGTTTATCCCAAGAGACACCTTAGGTCTCTCAAGATACTGAGCTACCATGGAAACTTTCATGGACTCTACCTCATGGCTGTCAGATGCCAAGTCTTTTCAAGGATACTAGTAAAGCATCAGAACAAGGACTTTGGTGGATGAGCCTTCACGTGATGAAGATGAGATAAAATTAGAGGTGTTAGTGTTGAGTGATTACTGTGACAAGTTGGGATAGCAAGGTGAAGAAATGGATATTGATGCTCAGCATGAGCTCTTGGTTGATTTATTTTATGAGCTTCCCCTTTTTGTTGAAGGAGAAGACATGCCATTACCTACGGATGAAGGTCAATTAGGAAAAAAATATCACTATCAACAAGGGATTGACAAAGAGGAAGATGCCATGTATTTGTTTGATGAGCTGCCTAGTTTTGCTGAGCAGGATGAGGCAAATATGGTCATGACCACATCTACAATTTTGCAACAGCTGGGGGGAGTAGGCCATTATGATGATAAACCATTTCACGAACTTGCAATTAAAGAGGAAGCTTTCCAATATGCATAAGTTGACAAAAACCTTGGGGAAAATTATTTGGGGAGCATCATGGAAGATTTGTGTGTGGAGCTTGATAATAGGAAACTAGTTGTTCCTAAAGGCCTTCAGAGAGTTGATAGTTTTGATGAGCTCTTAGCCTGTTTAACAAAAGATGATAATCCCCTGATCATGGAAGAGAAGTTGACATGGCTATTCATAATGCATGACAAACATGAGGATTCTGAAAATAACAAAGAGAGCTCCATGTATGTCATCTCAAGAGGCTACCCCATCAGATACTTGGCCCAAGAGGAGTTTAATGAAACATCCTCATATGATCAATTTGAGGTGAGTGAGTTTGATCCCATTTTTCAAGAGGCAATTCTATAATTTCTGACATACTTTTATGTGCCTCCTGCCTTATTAACTATCCTTATGCATTCAAAGAAAGATATCCTAAGGAGAAAGGCTAGCTATTTTAGCATTCCAGTGAATGGTTTTGTTTGACCATTTTTTGTACTGGTTAGTTTAGATTATGTTAAGTTTTCCTACTGTCCTCAAAGTGCTTGCGCACAGTAGTTTTTTATGCTTGTATATAGCTCTTTCCCTATTTTTTTTGTTGTTTCCTCCTCCCAATTTCACTCCTCCTACTTCCCAGGTCTCTTTTGTGCCCAATGCATACTTATTTCCAAATGGAATGACATAAGGCTACTGGTTTTATATGTCTAGCATGCAGACATTAAAGAAAAATCACAAAAAATGTTACACAAATTTCCCACCCTATCCAATTTTGGCGTACAAGTGGAGTAAATTTGGCTCCCACAAGGGTTGAGCCCATCTTGTAAAGGTTACTACCATGATTCTTGGTCTTTATCATGTCCTCTGCATTGTTTCTGGTCTCTGGCTAAACCCCCTAAGTCTTGTTGAGTCATTTTCAGGCTTGAACCTTAAACCCTTCAAGACTTGTTCTATTTTCAAGTTACTTTTCCAAGTAACTTAAGTCTCTTTTTGTCATGTGCTTTATCGTCTTGCCTTGTCTCCTATTCTTGTAATCACAATGGAATATTCTTCCTTGTTTGGAGACTTAGCGCAGGTCATTGATCAAGTTCTGTTCAAGTTTTGATAGCGCAGGTCATTGATCAAGTTCTGTTCAAGTTTTGATCAGAGGGTTGACACTGGATCTCGTAATATTTTAGACAAGTCATGGAAGTTCTGGAGATCAAGCGCAGATCGTTGATCTTAATTTGATCGTGTGGATGACGCTAGATCTCAGAGTAAACCAAGGGTTAAGAAAAGCATTTGGAGATTCAAAGATAAATTTATCTTTGAATCTCGTATTCTAATTAGGATAAGACAAGATTTTTACTTTGCCTTTTTTGTTGAATCTCCATATAAACTTGAGGTTAATAAAGTCATTCAGAGACTTGTGAGTACCATTGATTAAGTTATAATCATGTGATGTGCACATGATCTCCGAATGAGACTAGGGTTAGCCAAAGGATTAAGCGACTCAGTGACTCAGTTTATCTCCAGATCTCCAGATGGACCTGAGTTAAGATCAAGTCAAGTAAAGTTAAACAGAATATCCAAGGTTAAAATGCAAGCCGTCGATGCTGAGATGATCTTAGGGCTGTCGCATGATATCCAAATGAACTGAGGGTTAGATCAAATATTTAGATATCTAGAGATTTCCTTGGTCGATGAATCTCCAAATTTAATTATTGTCAAGGAAGTTAAGACAAGTTATGTTTAGAGTTGGAAATGATAAAATATGGGATGTTGATTGGGAAAGGGATTTACGATTGGCGTTGAATTGCTAGATAAATTTGTGTCAGGCCTTTCCACCCAGAGACTTAGCGTCGGTTGTCGATGCATGTCTTGATCTTGTGGCTGTTGCTCAATCTTTGAATATAACCAGTGTTAAGGGGATTATTCAGCGACTTGGAGACACAAAGGGACTCAGTAATCAGGGTTAAAGATGATTCAGATGCAAGTTAGAGGCAAAGATTCAATGAGAGACAGATCCAATGGTTGACGCTTTCCCTCGATGGCCAAGATGAATATTGTTAATGTTCAAGGCTTTGCGCCAGGATGCCACGTGTCTAGATCAGATCCGAGCTTAAAGACCAGATAAAGCTAAAGAAAGAGATCGACGACTATGTTTTAAACAGGAGAATCAAGTCTTATTCTGAGTCATTGATACATACATTCTGTGCCACCTGTGATCATTTGGATCCGATTTTTAAATAATCAAATTTGCTTCTCAGAGTTTCAAGATGGTGGCAACATGTTCTAGGTCACAGACAAAGTAGATGGATCATCCGACTTCTTTTCTTGAATTTATGGTGATGGGAGATATCTTCACGACTGTATTTGATTGTCTAAGATATTTACCAAGTGCATTTAATGGAAAACTTGACTATTTTAGGGTTTCTGCATTGTTTAATGGTTATCTATTGTAGCCCTAGTTCTACCCTAATATGATCAGATGGATTGACTCCCGAGCCTATGTGTTAGGGGAGGTTGTATATAAGTGGTTTTTAGGTCTTTTGGGAGGAGGTTCAAATTATGTAAGAAGTTTTCTGTGACATTTTCTTTGTCCTCAAACTTTTCATGTGTCTATAATTCTCAGTCTTCCAAGGCCTATGCAGGAATTTTTGTGGTATTTTTCCTACCCTCGGGTTCTCATGTGTTTTGGGATTCTTTTTGAAGCACAATATACTGGCTGATTATTGAAAAAGTTGTGAGTTATTCCAAGTTTTCTTTCTTTTCTGCATCTTTGTGTACTACTGTGAATGATTTGATAAGGCTAATCTTGTGGATTTTGTTCATCCCTTGTTATCTTTGTCTCATTCCTGTGCCTATTTTCTGGAGTGGATTTTTGTTTGCAGGTCATAGTCTGTATCTATCTCCTTAGATATGCTATTGTTTGTGAAATCTTCTCTTTCCTTGAATAGCCTCTTTTCATTTCAGATCTCTCTATGAAACACTTTTTTGCAAACCTATCTAGGAAGTTATACTTGTCTTAATTCAAGAACTTCATGCTAGTTATTGGTCATTATATTGTGATTCATGCCACTTTTGGTGCATCACCTTGTAGGTTAAATTTTTCTTTATTTCCCTTTTAGTTCTCCTTCTTCCCCTTTTCCTCCCAAGTTTACTTTTCATGTTTAAAGAGAAACAAATAGGTGATTATCCAAGAGAAATCGGCCTAGAATCCAGAGGTTTCACTTCAATTAGCATAGGTCCCACAACCTGGAAGTGATTCCCATGTTATACCATATCATTAGGCTCAAGTGCTTAATAGGGTGCAAATTTGGTGTATAACAATGTAAATTTGCCCAAATTGGCAAAATAAGGCCTATGAAGGCTCATATGGGGTTTAAGAAGGGTATAAGGTATTTAGTGTTAGGATAGAATTGTAAAAGGCCTTCAAAGAGTTAAATACAATGATAAAGGAATGGAGATTTGTCAAGTTGACAACTATGTTGTCAACTTGACAACAATATACTAAATGTAACAATCATTAAACTGAGTGCAAGCAGTTTGGCAGGGAGTTGTAATTGTCAACCGATTAGTAGAAGGGTATTTGGGTAGTGTGAGCGTGAATGAGAGTAAGAGAGGAGTGTTAGGGAGTTTGGTAGAGTGTTTTGTGTCGAAGGAAGCAATGTAATGAAGTTTAAATCAATAAACTTTTAATTCCTTGCAAACTATCTATTCCTTGTCATAAGGACACAATCATTGTGTTCGTGTTCATAAAATATTCAATCTATACAATATTTGTTTGGAATAGATTTAAATAGTAATGTTTTAAATTTTTATTCATTTCCATGCAAAGGCTGTGTTATTTTGTGAAGTTTTGAACAAAGAAAGTCAATTTTGTATTGACTGTTCCTAGACAGGGTCTTGGTGTGCAACCAACAATTGCTTTGAAGACACCATAATTGTATAAGACTCCCCCACTTATTGTGGTTAATGTGACTTGTGGGGATATTCTAAAACATGTATGATATGTGCCATATGTGTTTGGTTGCAGGGGTATGCAGGGATTGAAGATGAAGATCTATTATTGGAGAGATATTGCTGATTGAGGGTACATGGTGGTTGGACCAGTCAAGGTCTGAGAGTTCCACCCAAAGGAGGGCCAATTTTTATGAATTGGTATGTCATGATAGGTTACTTGGATGTGTAGGATCCATTGGTAGGATTTGGAAGTGTTTGGAAGCATCTTGTTGACAAAGCCCTAGGCTACTGCACCTAGGAAGGAGGGTTTGGTGTTTGGGAAATTAAGAGAATCTCATAAATGGGAAAGCAGATTTCGTGGTTGCCTGCCAAAATAAATTCAAAAAAATTACCTGTTGATTTCAAACTATAGTGGAATGTCACAACACATTACACAAGGAATGGGAAAATTGAATACACGTGGTGATGAGAAGAATTGATAGAAATGCAAAGTTTAATAAATATAAACTCATTCCTAAATGATTACATTTTAGGATAATACAAATCCTAAGTGATGAAATGTGTAACTCAGATCTAATGAAAATGAAGTAGTCTAGACTGGAAAAAACAACCCTGTAATTATGAAAGAATTGGCATAAGCACATAATTAAAACAAAATATTGAAAAATCTTGATTACAAAAATTAAATAACAAAATCTAAAGAAATAAACCATCTTATATCCATAGAACATACAAAAAGGAAGGAATAATACAAAAACAAAATTTTATGACACTAATGTCGCATATTCATAAATTTATAGACTACATTTCATTTTTCTCACAAATATATAGAAGGTCGTCCATCATTTTCAGAAAAGTGACCAAGGAATTTACCAATATTTTTTCATATAAAGAAAAAATCAACTTCATTTCAGTCCTCGCCATAGAAAATCTTCCAAGGTATGTTCCGTTAAATGCACACTACGAATCCTTTCTTTCTTCAATGGTTTCTTTTCAACATATTTATTAATGACTCTACATAGGTCCTAAGATTGGTTGACATTAGGATGCTACCATATGGTTACTTCAGATAAGTTTTCTCATTAAAAGCTAAAAAGGCTCCAGGTTTCCAAGGAGGACCATAGGTCATGAACATATATGATCTGCTTGTGAAACATTGGATTCTAACTTTCAAATCCACATGGACAATTTTGGGTGCAATCATTCTTGGAGATAAAAATGCAATATTAACTTAAGGAATATATCACTACATTGGAAAGATCAGATGAAGCAATTCTTAACCATGTCAGATTCAAAAATTTAGTATGTTGATTGTAGAAAGTTCCTAGATAGGATACAATCCGTGTTATCAGGAATGGCATGGGAACAACCAATATATTTCAAGGATATACCTTTTAGGTGTAGAAAATTTCATCAAATCTCTTCTCTTGTGAACCCTAGAACTTTAGATGAAAAGAAACATTTGTGAACATAGTGGTAGTTCCTACAAAAAATAGACAAATTGAAACTATTTGACAAAACACCAAAAATTTGGACTCAAGAAATGAGATGATTGCAAGATACATACAAATGAGTTTTGATAATCATATCGAGCATGTAAGAAAATACCATGAGCTAAAAAAATGTACATGCAAAAGGTGGAAGCATTGATATGACAAGCAAACTATTTGACAAAATAAACTCATTGCAGGAAACATGCCTCCATTATCCCCTTTCCTATTCTCCACATCCTCATATTCAATATGCATGTAAAAAGATGGAACATAGTTAAAGCACGTGGATGATTTTGATAATTGCATCCAACATTGGGAGCACAGACAAGACACATAAGCTGTGGAGTATAGACAAGACACGTAAGTTGTTTGAAGATGTGGAAGCACAGTCAAGGATAAAGCTTATTTTCTCTAAGGAAAATAGATAAAGTCCACATTGGCTTACGTTAGATTTATTTTGAAAATGAATAAAGAGAGATACAAATTGTATTTATTGGTGGTTTAGCATCAATCATCCATACCATGGATTTTTAGAATGTTTGGTTTCCAACTTGCTAAGCTATACTCAAAATATAATATGGATAAATGATTGATTTCTTAAAATTCAAATATGTTTGATTTCCCATCAATTTTTTAATTTGGGTCCACGAAGATAAAATTTGGCATGTAGGTACACAATTCAATCCCATTAGATAATTGGCTTGGTTAGCTAAAAGTATTTCCCTTTTACATATTTCACTTTATAATAATTTTGTTGTAATAATTAAGTATAAGTGTATAGTCAATATGAAATTAGAGTTCACTTAAAACTTTATAATAGTATTTCTTAAATTCACACGTGTCCTTGCATACCAACTTCTTTCATTTGGGACTGATTTGGTGATTATTCATGGATATTTGAGGGATAACCAATAAATTTTGTAAAAACTATCTACAAACCCTAATTGACAGGGGTTTTGAGAAAGAAATGCTTGTAACTCCCATTTACACCATGGGAAAACTATAGAAATGGGTGGAATAGGAGATTAAAGGGTCCTCTAAAGGATCATAGTAGTCTTAGAGTAGAAGGTGATGTCTGTAGAAAATAATTTGATGCCTAGGTCATATTTGGAGTGGTAAAATTAATCACTTTCATATATGTGATGGATACACTCATGATGATTGGTAATAATCTGGGTAAATTTGTTCGAGTTGGGGAAGGAGTGGAAAACAAAGATTTCAACATGAATACAAGAATACAAGAATATGCATTAGATGGAAACCTATTCCTCTGCTTCCTAAAGAAATAAAGCTTTGTTCTAATGCGGGGATGTGGAAACAAACCATTGAAGTAGAAGATAATGTGGATATTTGCAAGTCTCGCAAAGTCACGAGCCACATAGAGTCAGAATGCTCAAAGTTCCTTAAAGGGAAGATGGGAGTGAATGAAGCATTTATTTAGATGTTAAAAAAATTGGAGGGTGATAAGAATCAATGAGAAGAACATGTAGAAAATAAAATATTAGCAGGCTCAGACCCTCACAACTTGAAAGGGCTTTAATGTGTCTCACCCAAAGGACTATTCCAGATCTACCCCAAATGGTGAGACAACAAGTATGGACAAAATACATCGAGAAAGGGCTTTGGTTAGCAAACCAAAAGAACATGAAAAGGACAATTATAGAAATGCTCCAAGAAACAAGAATGGGGAAGTAATGATGATAGGTATTGTGGTGGAACAAAAGAGGGCACAAGAAAAGATCACTAGAAACTTGTATAAATATTTTGAAGAACCAATGTTTAATAAAAGTAATCTGGATTTAGGGGAGCCTCTTGAATTATAGGGCAGAAGTATCCTTCATTCAATCAGTGCTCCCATCATAGACACAACCGTTAGTTTTTTTCTTGGAAGAAGTAAGTTTAAAGAATTTTATTGGTGAACTAGGAACGATTGTTCAAGGAGAATTTATTAAAGGACTTTTAGAGCAAAGAAAATTGAATGAGGAAGAAAAGATACAACAAGAGGTGTCCAAAGAAAGGGTTGACTGTGTTCAGTGCAAAGATAGAAATCCAAAGATTCAGTTTAAAGATGTTCATATGTCTCCAAGTTGAGATCAAAGTTGGGTGTGTGAAGAGGCTAGTCAAGGCCTTTTCCTGAATTCCCAAACAAAGAAAGGCTTGTCTGATTTTCACTCGGATGAGGAGGAAGATGTTTTGGGTATGAATGACGAGGAAAGAAAATTAGAGGTGAGAACAATAAGTCAATCTAAAGAAAAATATGCAAAGTTTAAGATTGAAGAAAAGAAAAGAAGAGGTCCATAATTACCTAAGGTGAATGTCTTGTTTTTTATGTACCTATCATGCCATTTGGTTCTTTGTTGTTGGATTAATGTAGTGTGTTGTAGAGTTGTCTTCGTCATCTTATCTAGTGCATTGATTTGCACTACTCTATCTGCTTGCGTATGTCCAAACGATTGAAGTTGGATCTAGATGGGAGTGCCAAAGGACATAGTAAATTGAGTTTGAGAAAGAGATTCTCCCTTTCCTGAATGCCATGAAGGTCCTTTTATGGAATGTCTAGGAATGTAATTCCCTTGAAAAATATCATTTGATCCAAAGGGATCTTGATCAAATGAAAATAGATATAGTTATTTTATAGGAAACCACATTGAAGAAAGAAGAGTGTGTATGTCTATTGAAGGCCGAGAAATTTTGGCAAGGGGTATTTGTGGAAGCTGAGGGTGCTTTTTTTGGATTGGGGCTTTTATGGAATCCAAGATCAGTAATTGTTGTTCAAATTCTGAGGATAGAAATTAGCAATTAGTCAAGGTTAGAGTGTTGGTAAGTCAAAGTAGTGTGTATATTTTAAATATTTATGGACCAAATAATATTCCCCAAAAATGATTATTGTGGACAATCCTGTCTAGTAAGATCTAGGAGATGCAAGGTGAAGTGATCATTACAGGGGGATATTTCAATGTCATCCTGTCTATGAAAGACAAAACTAGATTCTTAAGGCATTTAGGGTTTTCTTAAGGTGAATTTAAGAACTTTTTTATTAGGATTAGTTTATTTGAAGTTCATTTCTCTCATGGGCCATTCACCTGGACAAATTAGAAGCAATGATTCTCATACATTGCTAAAAAAATAGATCGATTCTTTTTATCTAGAAAATGGGAAAAACTTCAAGTGGTTATTTAGGAAGAGATAATGATGCAGAGGTAAGGTAGTGGGATCTTTTCAATCAGATGGGTTGAACTAACAAGGGGAATACAAGGTTCAAAACACCCTTCCCAAATGGACTCAAGGTGTGACTTCAAACCAAGAACTTGACTCAATGGTTCTAAAGAAAAAAGAGACTTAATTAAACCAAACTCAAAAGGATTCAATAGGTTATGGGGTCCTAAAAAATTATTATTCACAAAATTCTTGGATCAAGCAAAGAGACCTAATTGCATAGTATTAGGCCAACAACAGGCTTCCAAAATTTATAACTTAAGAAACTTTTGAAATACTTTGGAAATAAATGGGGTTTTTTAGATACCCATTACCAAGGTTTACAACATATGGAAAACTTAGTATAGGTTACTTTGGACTAAATATCACTGTTAAAGCACTGTGCACTGCAACTATGCACAAAAATGGTGATTTTACAAAGTAACTACTAACTCCACACAACCTAAAGATATCAACTCTTGGAAAGTGTCTCCTTATGTCCTCTAAGGAATAAATATGAAAGGAATTAGGTCCAGACCTTTAGAAACACCAAAAGCCCCAAATTAGGCCTTCAAACCCTCCAAAACTAGGGCTTCTCCAGTCTGGATTCTCCAAGCACTATCTCCTTAAATTGATGGAACAAACACCATCCAATGACCATGCTATGAGGGATTATAACATAATATAGTTCCCTCCTTTAGGTAGAATGGCTACTGCTATAGCCAAGGAGCCAAATTCATGTCCATTTACCCTACAACAGTTAATCGAATGGTGATCACCTGCAACTTTTGATGGTTATTATTGAATATTCAATGTTAGAAATATATAATACATATATGTGATTCATACCCAAGTCACAGTGGTTACAAAAAGAGGATGAATCTCATTTCATTCTCTAAACCAATGCCCAAAACTATGCCCTGTCATGGTACAGTCAAAACCTTTGTCAGAAAATTCAATACAAATGAGTTGAAATGAATTAAAAGAGGTTTTAAAACACTCATAAATGTATATTAAATGCATTAGACTAACTGATACATTCAAAAGATCAACAAATTTGCAAAAACAAACACTTTTATTGCTTCAAACTTCCTCAGTCCGTACAATCTCTGTTTCCAGGCTGTACTCCCTCTTCCCCTACCATGGATAGATCATATAGGATGCCTAGTTACCATATCAACCAACTCCAATTGTTTTTTTTTTTTTGATTAAAAATGCATTTATGCATTAGAAAGTCATTTCCCTCTTAAATGAAGTGATCATTAAGATTCAAATATTTGAATTCTTAACTTACATATTATTAAAATTTAAGCATTCTAACTTATCAAATCTTGGGCATTTCATCTCCTAATTTATTCTAGGACCTAATTGACCCTACTAATCAACTTAGATCCTATGTTGGCACTATTGGCCACCCTTACATCAATTTTGATCCCAAGTCCTTTACTTGGACAATTAGGACTTAACAATATTTTATTGCACTCCTATTACAAATTGTCATTATTGGTTCTAATACACCCCAATCTACCCGTAGGGATGATTTTTCCCTTCTATCTCTTCTTGGATCTATGGTGAACCTAGGTGTCTTCATAGGTGCTCCTGCACCATACACCCCACCTTGGAAAAAGTTATTGTCCTAAGAACTAAGGGATTGTGTCTTCTTGCCACACATCCTCCTTGTAGGTGGTCATCTCCTTTGCTCTTTGTGAGTCCTCTGGTCAGAATCCAATTTTGTCCTCCTATCCTTTACACATGCATGCAAAGAGTGAGAAAAAAAGAAGAAATGAGACCAAGATCAATTCTGTCATCATGCTTCAGAATGGACTGCTGCAAACAGTGATCTTGTACTTCTACAAACTATTCTTGTAACTACATTCTAGGATCAAATAGACCCTTCCTTGTGTCCTTCAATGACACCACTGCACTTTTCTTCATTGAGTGTTCCAAAGGACACCACATTGTGCCAATAAGGAGACCATCTCCATGGTCTATTTTCTTTTGTACAGTAAATACCTTATGGCTGTCCACACACTTATCCTTCAAGACCAATAAAGTGATCTTAGGCTATCGCTCTGTAGTGACAATATCCTCATGCCTTGGAACCTGTAAATCAACATATGTTTTTGCACCAAAGACAATGATACCACCAACTTCTTCTACTTGGATTGGAAGAGGTGTAAGGGTGAATTTCTTCCCTCCTTGTGCACAACATAATCATTCTTCAAACCATAATGAATGGTCTGCCTTGAAGCCTGCCATGGTCCCCCTAAGATGATGTAGCAACATGTCATGGGAACTATATCACATAGAACCCTATCAACATAACCCCCAATTGAAAAATCTACATATGCTTGCTCCTTAATTACAATATTTTGATCATTACTGACCCAAGAGGCCTTATATGGTCTTCCAATGGGAAATTTAGGCAATTTTAACTTATTGACCATCTCATAGGACACTAGATTATCAAATAAACAAGAATCTACGATAAACTTACAAACTTTACCATAACATTTACAATTTGTTCTAAAAATGGATACATTGGGTATATGTTTAATAGGTGAACTTCCCATCAAGAGACACTCACCTTATTTAGGGTATGCATAACCATAGTATGTTCCTTCATCCTCTTAATGTTTACTATCCTCTTCTTCTTGAGCCAAATGGACCCTCTTGTTATTCTTCTTAGCTTCTCTTGCAGGAAACTTGTAGAATGGGTGCCCTTCTTCACCACACTTGTAGCATTTTCCAAGGAAACCCTTTCCTCTACAACTTCTTTGTTCTCCATTTTGATTTTTGAATTTTTCCTTATCCTTCTCAATCTGTCCTTGGTTTGGATTCACTCCTATGCCCTTGTTTTTTTTCCCTCTTGAACTGCCTTGCCTCTCTTGCCTTCATTGCCAACTTGTAGAAATATTCAAGAGTCCTTGGTGTGGCCATGCTCATTTCATCCTGGATATTGTACCTTAGCCCTCCAAGATATCTAGCCACCTTCTCTTCCACATCTTCACCATGAGAGGCCCTACTGTCAAGCTTGTGAAATTCCTCTTTATACCTTTGGACATCTGTGTCCTTCTGCTTCAATCCTTGAATATTCTTGAAGAGTTGAACCTTGTATTACTCAGGTAGAAACTTCTCCATCATTTTTTCCATCATTCTAGGCCATGATGTGATCTTTGGTAGGATTTTCTTCCACCTCTTTGCTTGTAGGTAGTCCAACCATAACAATGCATGACCCTTAAGCCTTGCTTTTGCAATATTAACCTTGTGTTTGTCTTCAATGTACTCACAGTAAAAGTGGTTCTCAATAACACTGCACCAATCAAGGAGAACTTCCTCATCCATCTTCCCATCATACATTGGGATCTCTATCTTGACTTTGGATTCTCCTCCTTTGACTACCTTCAGGATCTTCACTAGTCTAGCATCCTCAGGATCCAACCTTTCTTCGACAGGTTCCTGTTCTACTTCATCTTCATTATCATGAGGGTATGAACCCCTCTTCTCAAAAATATTGGTCAACCTTTGCAATCACTTCTTCCAATCTCTTGTTATTTTTTGCTTTCTCCATGACCATCCTAGCAAGCTCCATATTTGTCAACTTTGGAGGCATGTTTGGAGCCTCTTCTTCAAACTCTTCAAACTCCTCCTCAGACATAAAAACATAACCTTCCTTCCAAAGATCTTACTTGGATCTGATACCACTTGATGCAGAGGTAAGGTAGTGAGCTCTTTGCAATAAGACGGGTTGAACTAACAAGGGGAATACAAGGTTCAAAACACCCTTCCCAAATGGACTCAAGGTGTGACTTCAAACCAACCACTTGACTCAATGCTTCTAAAGAAAAAAATAGACTTAATTAAACCAAATTCAAAAGGATTCAACAGGTTATGGGGTCCCAAACACTGGTTATTCACAAAATGCTTGGATCAAGCAGAGAGACCTAATTGCACAGTATTAGGCCAACAACAGACTTCCAAAATTCACAACTTAAGAAACTTCTGAAACACTTTTCAAATAAATGGGGCTTTTTAGATACCCATTACCAAGGTTTATAACATATGGAAAACTTAGTATAGGTTACTTTGGACTAAATATCATTGTTAAAGCACTGTGCCCTGCAACTATGCACAAAAATGACAATTTTACAAAGTAACTACTAACTACACACAACCTACAAACCTTAACTCTTGGAAAGTGACTCCTTATGTCCTCTAAGGAATAAATATGAAAGGAATTGGGTCCAAAACTCTAGCAACACCAAAAGCCCCAAATTAGGCCTTCAAACCCTCCAAAACTAGGGCTTCTCCAATCATGACTCTCCAAGCACTATCTCCTTCAATTGATGGAAAAAACACCATCCCCTGACCATGATATGAGGTATTCTAACATAGTATAGTTCCCTCCTTCAGGTAGAATGGATACTGCTATAGCCAAGGAGCCAAATTCATGTCCATTTACCCTACAACAGTTAATCAAATGGTGATCTCCTACAAATTTTGATGGTTATTCTTGCATATTAAGTGTTCTAAATATATAATACATATGTATGATTCATACCCAAGTCACAGTGGTTACAAAAGGGGATGCATCTCATTTCATTCTCTAAAACAATGCCCAAAACTATGCCATGTCACAGTACAGTCAAAACCTTTGTCAACAAATTCAATACAAATAAGTTGAAATGAATTCAAAGAGGTTTTAAAACACTCATCAATGTATATTCAATGCATTAGACTGACTGAGATATTCAAAAGATCAACAAATTTGCAAAAACAAACACTTTTATTGCTTCAAACTTCCTCAGTCCGTACAATCTTTGTTTCCAGGCCGTACTCCCTCTTCCCATGCCATAGACAGATCATATAGGATGCCTAGTAACCATATAAACCAAATCCAATCGGTTTTTTTTAATTACAAATGCATTTAGGCATTAAAAACTCATTTCCTTCCTAAACTAAGGGACCGTTAAGATTCAAATATTTGAATTCTTAACTTACATATTATTAAAATTTAAGCATTCTAACTTATCAAATCTTAGGCATTTCATCTCCTAATTGCTTCTAGGACCTAATTAACCCTACTAATCAACTTAGATCCTATGTTGGTACTATTGGCCACCCTTACATCAGCTTTGATCCCAAGTCCTTTACTTGGACAGTTAGGACTTAACAATATTTTATTGCACTCCTTATTATAAATTGTCATTATTGGTTCCAATACACCCCAATTCACCCTTAGGGATGATTTTTCCCTTCTATCTCTTCTTGGATCCATGGTGACCCTAGGTGTCTTCATAGGTGCTCTTGCACCAGGTACTCCCTATTATAGGCTCTGATCACTTCCTATTTATGTTGAGGCTTCAAGAGAATGGTGTCCCAATTTGATGTCCATTCAAAATAGAAAAAATGTGGTTTAGAGATGACAATTTTAGAAGTCTAGTCTCAACATGGTGGAAAGATTCTCCTAATGATATGGGAAGAAATCCTTCATTTAAAAAAAAAATCCTAAAAGGTCAGATTAAGGAGTGTGGAACATATCTCAAAATATTACCTAAATTAATTTAGAATATTACCTAAATTAATTTATAAGCGGTTTCATACTTTGAAAATTTGTTAAAGGTTGTTGGTGGCTCTAGATCCTTTAATCAAGTTTTGGATATCATACTGGCTATTATTAAGGAGAAACAAAAAAAAATGATTTATGAATTGGACAATATCAAAGAGGTAAAAGATGCTTTCTTCTCAATGGAAATGGATAAAGCCCCTAGCTTTGATGACATTTCTATAGTCTCTTTTCAAAAAACTCTGGGATGTGTTTGGCAATGACTTTCTGGAGGTAGTATAAGAATCAAGGAGAGAAGGTGACATTCTTAAAGATTTCAACAATACATTGATTACAATAATCGCTAAGAAATAGGAGGTTCAAACATATGATGACTTCAATCTTATTTCGTAATGTAATACATTTTACAAGGTAATATAAAAGCTAATGGCTAATAGACTAAAAAGAGCTTTGTTTGATGTCATCTCAGAAGAGAAGGGTGGTTTTTCTTTGAATAGATCAATAGCTAAGGGAATAATTATTATTTTTGGTCTATAGTCGAGGGAATTATTATTGCTCATGAGGCTACGATATGCAATAACAAAAAGAATGTTTTGTTAAATAGATATTAGAAAAGCATACGATCGGGTGGACAAAGAATTCCTTCTAAAGATAATGGAAATCTTTGGGTTTGATCAGCATTGGATCTCATGGGTTAAAAGTTGCATACATCACCCACGTTATTCAATTTTGGTCAATGGGAGTCCTCAAGGCATTTTTTAGGCCTCGCGAGAACTACAACAAGGTGAGCCATTGTCGCCCTTTTAATTTATTATCATGGTTGAAGGCTTGGGATGTCTCACCAGTAGCAAGAAAGGAAACAACTTGTGGAGGGGGTGAAGATTGCCCCTAGAATTGAGAATTATTCTCATCTACAATTTGTTGATTACACTTATTAATGGGAGAAGCATCTTTGAGAGAAGTAAGAGTAATGAAAGAAACCTTAGAAGCATACTGTAACTGTTTTGGACAATCTATCAACTGGTGTAAATCAAAATTTTTCTTCTTCAACACATGCCCTGATAAGAAGAGAGACATCTCAAAGATTCCAAGAGTAAATATAAAACCTGGTAAGTTTCTTGGCATACCCCTATTTCAAGGTATTGGGAAGTCCTTCATTTGGAATAATCTTGATGATCGATGTAGGAAAAGGCTAGAAGGGTGGAAGAGTAGATAGATATCTTCAACGGGTTGCATTTTAATGTTAAAATCTATTGTTTCTGTTATTCCTCTTTTTTCAGTATCATGTCTTAAAGTTCATGTTAAAATTATTAAGGCTATAGAAAAGAGTATGAGAATCTGTGGAATGGAAGCCAAGATCAAGATAAGATCCATTTCATAACATGGGGAAAAATGTTAGAACAAGGTGTCAGGGGGTGCTAGATTGAAGAATTGATAGCTTATGAATGAAGTAATGGAGGCAAAGCTAGTTCCTAAAACAAATGCCAACAACTTAGCCATTGGTGCTGTCCTGAGTCAAGAAGGGAAACCTATAGCTTTCTTCTCTAAAAATCTTAATGATGCTAAGAAGAGGTATTCCACTTATGACCTTGAAATTTATGCAGTAGTACAGGCTCTCAATAAATGGAGGCACTACCTTCTATCGAAGGAGTTTTTTTGTCTATAATGACAACCATGCATTAAGTTTCCTAAACTCTTAGGAAAAATTGGGTGTCAAGAACATCAAATGGATGGAGCAATTGCAGGCCTACACATTCACTATAAAACACAAAAAGGGACAAGAAAACAAGGTTGTTGATCCCCTCAGCAGAAGGGTTGGTCTAATTAAATAAATTCAACTTTAGAGCATTGGATTTGATTCATTGAAGCATATTTATGCAGGTGATCCAGATTTTGGGGAAGCATTTAAGGTTTGTTCTCAACTTATAGGCAAGTATCTGTATAGTTGGAAAATGGAAGCACTTCCATTGTAGACGTGTTTAGCCTTCAGAGTAAGTGGTTTGGGGTCATGGCAAGCACCTTGAATGGGTTCTTGACTTTGACATGGCTTCCTCCCTGTTCTGTTCCTCTTTCCACTCTTGTTTGGCCTGATTTCTGCATTCTGGATGGCAGACTGGTGATTCTGGGCTTCAGGGTCAAGGTTGAAATTTTAGGTCTATGTCGACCTTGACCCTGACCTAGGGTTCAGATCCTGAGGTCTTGCAGTTTTAGGAGGTCGGCCTTTGCAAAGAGTATTTCCCGCTTCTGGGTCGACTGTTTCGGGTTCTGAAGCATTGATTCTGAAATTATATTTAATATAGGTCCTCTCCTAGGGGTAAAGAATTTAATGGGATTTAATTCTCCTATGTAGGCCTCCTTGGAAGATTGTGCCCTAATTTCATATAAAAGGGAATCTTTCTCTCTCATTTTCTCTAAGCATTAAGAACCATCATCAAGTGAGCTAAGTCT
>MU227208.1:1867588-1877894 GCA_018584345.1 Thuja plicata
GGGGGGGTTGGCAACACACATTGTACTTATGGCTTTGAGAGAGTCTCTTGAAGTCATTTTTTGTCTTTTGCTTGCTTTTCTATCTCTTTTTGGAGAGGAGCTTTTCCCACTGGGTTTTCTCCTTTGTCTCCGGTTTATAGAGATTTCCTTGTATTGGGTACCTGATCAGGCCTTGTTGCTGGGACCCATTTCCTGCTTTCATAGTTGTGCTAGGTTAGCTTACCTCCTGAGCTTCGCTTAAGGGGGGGTGTTAGAGTAATTATATTTTACACTTATTAATTAAATCACTTCGGTTTAATTAATTAAGTAATTTATTACTCTATTTTCTTAAGCTATCTCTTAGGTGCATTATAATTAATATCTTTATTAATTATAATGTGCAACCTAGCTTTTTTAGGCTTTAGGGTTTTGTTCACCTTTATAGGTTGAACCTTGTAAATCTTTTTTCAATTAACTCGGATCATAATTTTGCTCTCATTTTTGAGTAACTTCTGAGTTCTGCCTTTTGCTTCTTTCTGCTTTTCTCCTGTAACAGGTTATTTGCATGTAGGTATTCTTGGCATTCTATGGATTTGTATCTCTCAAATCCTATAATTAGAATTCCTCTTAATTCAATTAAGGAAATGTATTACATACAATGCTTAATTAATAACATGAGGAATATTTTTTTGCAATTTAAAGAACTTGGAATAAAATTGCAGCTTGGAATTGGATTCTCAGAATGAATCACATCTTATGATAGATGTTAGAGGTGCCAATGTATAATGAACATATGTAATATTAAACCACAGTGCCAAAGTATGAAGCTAGGCGTCTATCAATGAAGCTTACACGACAATGTCATCCATATAAAATAAGCAAAATGAAAGCCAGTTGTATCGCGTTACTGACTCTAGGTGTTATGTAAGGGAGTTCATGGTTATTGACTGGGTAACTAACTTAGCAGAAGAATTTAGACCTAGTGAAATAGCAGGAGCATTTAGAATGGGAAAGATAAAAGCTTATTCAAACGAACGCCGCCAAGGTAGGAAAATTTTGGCCTGAACGTCAAGACTAAAATCTACTCCAATTAGGGTTCCCCAATGGCTCACATCCAGAACTAAATTACATTATCCATATCTAAGGCTGCAAATTCAAAGAAAGGAATGCTTAACATTATCCATTACCAAAGTTGAATACAAAATCCTACCTCAATTTGGCTCCGAATGACTCCACGCTCCTTTTCTCCTACAATGAGATTAACATCCAAATGAAAACCTGACTTCGCGCTTCTTTGCTCCCGCTACGAACTTCACATCAAAATGATTTTCTTTTCACTTTTTTTCATGTATAGTCCGCCGAAGTCACAATTCTGACTATATAATTAAGCATCGTCAAAATGGTGAGTTTGTCAAGGACAATTATTAAAAAAAAACCCAATTTCACAAAAAGGTCTATCCTCCGTCAGAAGTTGCCATCCGAAAACAACACCAAATGTATTAGTGAGTGAAGCGTGATGGGCGATAGAAGTCAACCAGTTTGTCAATATTTTATAATTAGTGTGGATAGACAATTGATAAATATTAAGAAATACATGTATGTAACATAAATAATTTATTTCTGCAAGGTCTTCACTATTTTTGGGGTTTCAGTACTAAGAATTTTCAATTGGTCAATTCTTCTAAAACACAACGAAGGATTCAAGAGTTGTTGGTAAGAAGTAGATATAAGTACTTGTGATCTCCAAATTGTTGCATTTGAAAGGATTGATGGATTTAGTTTTGCGAAGGATTTATCTATTATTGTTAAGCAATTGATTAGAGATTTTAGAGGCATGATAGGGAGATTTCTTTTGGAAAATAGTACTCTTTTTTATGCATGAGAAACTATCTCTTCTCGCACTAATGCAACAATCAAATTCTTAGCTATCGATGATGTAGTTAGACTCTTGCTTAGTGTATATTTAGCGCACTATAAAATGTATGATTCTAAATGTATGTATGTAGAGAAAAATTTAGTACGTAGGAATATTAATTTAGTTCTACAGCTCTAAAATCTAGTATCATGTAAAACATGAGCTAATGTGAGCTTTTATGAGTTGTTTGATTCAAAGTGTGAAAGATTGGTGCTATATCAATGTGTACTCGACATTTAGTGGGCGGTAACATTAAATTTAAAACTAAAAAAAAATCATTTAGTAGACTAGAACATGATTGAATAAGTGTACTTCATTCACTTGACATGAAGTTAAGAGGTTTTACATTTCTTTACTTATTAAAGCAAGGTGGTCAACAAATTCATTTGGTAATGTTTGATTGTTGGTATTATTTGGGTGTTCTTAAATATCATTTGGTCGATAGTCAATTATGACGGTGGTAAATGGATATTCTTGATTTAGCTGATAATGAATCAAATGTGGGCCATGCAGGCCTTCTAATGTGGTTGTGCTCTTTCTCATTGAAGGCTTGATTTTGTAGTTGGAGCACATTTCATAATGTGAATGGTATTGCAAAGAACTATTGTTTCTTTTCAAAAAAATGTTGGTGCTCTTAATTCCATTCCATGAAGCAATTTTGAGCTAAAGATGGGAATTTTATTTAAATTCTATAAAACATGATTTTGGTAAATGTATAAATGATGTAATACTTTCAATTCATAATTCTTGTTGGAAATGATATTGAAGATCATGCCCTATTTTTAGCTACTTAAAGTGCTTGAGAAATATTTATTAACATTATACCATTAACAATGTAGAACTAGAATAATGTTGTAAACTTAATATAATCAACATCAATATTTAACCATTCATTTCAACGTGAATATCAAACAAACATAAATGATACATTAGTATTTAGATTTTTATATTAGAATGGATACACTTGGAATGCACTTTAATTAATAAATGAAACACACTTGATACAAAAAAGGGATACAATGTGAAATCGTACACATGCCAAAACCTTCTAGAATATACTACGCTATACTTGTGTTAAACTTTTGTCTCCCAAATAACTTCAGAGTTCTTTTCACAATGAAATTTTATATGATTCATATTGCTTAAAGATGTATTCTTAATTCATAATTTTGATTCTTGTTATGTCAATAATTATTAATTCAATAAAAGATGTCAGTTGGGATGCAAGGCAATTGTATGCGTATCATAATATTACCACATATTACTTGTATCAAAGGGGCAATTCGAAACAATGTTGTTTTGTCGAGATTTGAGGAACTAGAGTACAAATGCAATCAATAGTTATGAGGTAAAATTAATACAATCTTCTAATTATTTGAAGAAAAAAAATTCATTGACTTCCATTTAGTGTGTGAAAATTGATCGTCCATAAATGAATACAACTGTGGATAATTGTGCTACACAGTTACATATTTGATGCATTAGTTTAAAGATTGCAAAATGGGGTTTATGGAGCTCTAATTGATAATATTGAGTGCATTAAGATTGTTTAGACCATGCATTAATGATCTTAGGGATTATCTTGATTCGCAAAGTGAGTAAATTAAATTAAGATGGTTGGTTTATTGAGTAGGTTTGGAGATAATGAAACCTTGATTTTTCATGATACGGTTCCTTGAACTTGACTTTATTTAATAATTTTATTTTTAATGTAATGACAAAGCCTCAATTTGGTATGATAAAGAGGTATATAGAGCTTGATTGTCTTCAATTGAACACATTCAATAAAATTCAATGTAATAGTTCATATGAGGTTTCTTGAGTTCTCATTAAATTGCAATTAGATATGAGTATGGTTGGATTAAGATTTATTAGATCCAATAATACATCTTATAAACAAATTTTATGTAGTTAGTTCTTTGGCATAGCATAAGGTTAGGTAAACCCTAGTTTGAAATGCTTATGTGGGTAATTAGTCACCAATCAAGCACATAATGGAGTAATTTGGTTGAATTCATGTTTGGAGATAATCAAAGATCCAATTGGACATGATTGTGTGTGTGAGGATGTATTCTCTATACTAATAAAGCACTTAATTTACCATAATTAATACACACATTCAATGTAATTAATTTGTGTGTTGATTGTCCCCAAGATATTATTAGGCTTATGCGTGAAGGGAATTATTTGATATGAAAGCATGGACAAGGTTCTATTAACTAATTTAATATGATTATGTTGATGAACTTAGTTAACACTTATTAGTTATCCAATGTAGTTGGTTGAAGTTCTTGATAAGTGCTAGTTAATCACTAATTATATAAAAATATGTGCACTTGATGAAATTGTTAAATGTAATTGGTACATCAGGTACACAATTGTAACTAAATGAGCCTAAACTTGATATTAGTGGGTACACATGGCTTCAATAGTAGATGCAAACTTATAAAATTTAGTGCAATTAAAAACTTTTAAACCTTCAAATTGAAATATGAAAGTAATTGAAATTGAAACATAAAAGCAATGCAACCACACAAGAAACAATGCACAAGATTTTACTTGAAAACCTAGAACGGGAAAACCATGGTGAGAAATGTTGCTAGGATCTATTGTCCTAATCCAACCTCCTAGTTATAAGAATTACAAGATTTAAGGGCACCGACGTAAGGAATCACCAAATCCCCTTTTATGAGAACCAACCCAACCAAGAGTACATTTAAATGATATGAACACCAACTCAAACTTCTCAGGAGCATCAACTCTAAGACTATTACAATAGATATAGTTCATTACAAATTTTGTGATCAAACATTTATGCTTTGCATAAATTTTTGATTTATCAAATTAAATCTCTTTGCAAACTAAATGTAATATGAAAATAATATGCTATTTTCTTCTCTTTTATATGAATCCCTTGTCTTAAATTTTAGAATATGATCACTTGATAAAAATAAAATTAAACTTTTATTTTTAACATAGATATTCAAAATCAAATCATTGTTAAACAATTTTGAGAGAAAAATATCATTGTTATACCTACCAATCACCCTTAAAAATTACCTTCCTTACTCCCTTGTCAATCTTTAATCCTCAACAAAGAATGATATCTAAATGTTTGATCTACTTCTTTACACAACACTGGTTACTTCTAAGACTTCACATATGCTACACACTCATTCAATACACACCCTCTTATTAAATTCTTCACCTTTCAATAAAATTCACCTTTTTATATTGATATTATCATCAACATATATTTCACAACACTCGCAAACTATTGAAATGAAAGTAAATATATAGACTGCCACAATATGATCGACTAATTGCATATAGTTAGGAGGTTTTGAAGAAGTTACAACCAACTTCCAACTGTACTCTAACTCCCAACTATTCTCTAATTGCCAATTGCCCTTAACTTCCCTTTCCAATATGACTTTTCATTGTGTCTACCTTCTTTGAAAATCTTATAAATGCATTGCATACCTTTAGCCAATTTGATTATTCTTCAAACTAAAATGATAATCTTTAGTTACAAGTTTTGAATCAAGAATATATTCTAAAACTTTATAATTTTTAAAAACTTATTTTCTGTCCATTCAATATAAGAAGTTTACAAATGTAGACAAATGAAATTAGATTACAAGAAAGGATTCTTTATCAGATTACAAAGAGTTGATTGTTGAGACAATAGTTTGATAAAAAACCACAACCATTCTATATTTACTGAAAACACAACTGCTTAAGACGACATGATGATCTGATCAGTATTGCCATTAGTTTGCAATTAACATGAACTGTTACTTACTGTGATTTTCAAATATTTTATAAGGGTCACCAGTGAAAATTTTGCAAACCAAAGCCAAATGAAAACACGCATGACAATCATCAACAACCTCACAAAATTTTCTCGTAATGCAATTTCTTCAATTCTCCAAAGTAATCAACACAAGTAATATTTACAATACTGAATGTTTAATCATTATATCTATTTATTTCAAAACCTAATATATGTACCCCTTCTTTTGACATCAATGAAAAATATAGGTTTTTCTATCTAACAATCTCCCACTTTGACATTGATGTCATAAATTGCAACCAAACTTCACCCTTTATTGACAAACTTATTCAATCTCCAACCAAACAATCAAAACATTACATCTTTCAAACCATATCACAACAATTTGAATCTTTTAAACCCGATCAGTAATTAAAATATGCATTTGCAATTAAATATGCAAGTAAACAACCACCATACACTTAAACAGTATCTTTAAATTTATCCCCCTTTGATATCAATGAAAAAGGGCCAGGGATATAAAAATTTGTAAGGACAATGGTCCCCCTACGAAGATGCATGTATATAAACAAAATTAGAGAGAAGAAAAACTATGGGCTTCCATCTGCGTCAAAGCCAACTTTCATTAACCTGTCCAAATAAACAACATTTACATTTTTACGTCTCTAAGATCTTAAGACATTACTTTATGTTCTTTTCCCTTTAGTGACCAACCTACCTAAATTAAATTCTCTAATTTCACGCCCTTGAGCATTAAAGTTTGCCAAATTTCCATTGTCACATAATTGATTGACACTTAGCAAATTATACTTTAATTTCTCTACATACTAAACATTATGCACTTTTAAAGTATCATTAATGCTTAGGGAACTTTTACCTTGAATATGTCGTGATGTTTTATCACCAAACTTTACTAAACCACCATTCCAATCAATAAAGGTAGTAAACTTACTCTTATCACCTGTCATGTATTTCGAGCACCATTGTTTATTATCCAAAAGTTCTATCTATTCACATGAGGAGCAGTCTGAGCAATCATGGACCTTTTTGACTTCTTGCCTTCTTTCTTCATCCATACTTTCTTTGTCTCTTTCTTGAAGAGCCCGTTCTCAACCATTTTCTTTTCTACAAAATCCATATGAAAATTCCTTGAATATGACCAACATTATGATAATTAAAACAAATATATCAAAAAATTTCAAGGAATCAAAAGAATTTTGACTGACAAAACTAATTTTTCTTCTTGGTACAACCCTACAATCACTACTTTATGACCAAAGTAATTGCAAAGATTACAATAACCATAGAAAGAGTAAAACCTATTTGCTATCATTTTTCTTATGGGAGGGTGCCATTCTAAATATCTCTTGTCTATGATCCTTAAAAAATCCATCACTATTGTCCTTTTCATTGAAAACATTACTAAAACTATGATCTTTTTCAAAGCCCAAACTAGATTTACCATTATTTAATCTTTGTTTGGATAACATGTCATCTAACAAGTCTAAACTCTTCTCAAACTTAATTTTCTATCATAAACCATCTTCAATTGTTTAAGTTTATTCCTCATATTGACTGCTTCATTTTCTAACTTTAAACAATTTTCAGATTTCAAAAAGAGTTCAAAAATTGATTACCTCTTCTTTTCTTTTAACTTCTTCGATTTCAATCTTTAAATTGATGATCATCTGGTTTCCCTCTTAAAATTCATTAGGGCATCACTTTCCTTCAATGCTGACATATTTTGTAGAGGATTCCCCTTCTTCAATCTTTTGATTTCTTCTAAGGCACACAATAGCTCTCCTTCAAGACTTAATTCACCTTCTTCGACATCATCTTCATTAGTCTAATCTAGGGAACCAATTGCCATGAACACTACTTCACCATGAGATCTATTATCATCATCTAAGCTTGAAATTTTTTCTTCTATGCACAAAATTTTATTCTTCTTTGAGAAGTTTCACAGTTTGTAAGAAGATTGGCCTTTATTCTTCTTTTTGAAGTCTTCCCCATTGTCTTGATCATTTTGGCATAGGGACAATTTGTAGAAAAAGCCCAATTTTCTCACAGTTAAAGCATTTGAAGGGTATCTTCCCTTTGTACTTTCCAAAACCCTTATTGAATTTATTTACAATCTCTTCAAGTTCTTCATCCATATCTCTCTCTAACTTTGAGATTTCTTCTTTTGTCTTTTTTTTTTCCCTTAAAAACAACTTCTCTCATCGTATCTTCTTCACCAACCATACTTATTTCCTAAGCTATTAGAATACAATGTAACTCATCAACTGCAATCTTGATAAGATTTATTGCTTCTTCTATGGAAGAGACTTTTGCAATATACCTAGAAGGTAGAGATCTTAAAACCTTTTGTACAACCATAGAGTCTTTCATCTTTTCACCAAGACCCTTGATTGCATTTACTATCTCATCAACTCTAAGGAGATAGTCTGCAATTCATTCTTCTTCATTCATCTTCAATCCTTCACACTTAGCCTTGTAAGTTTGCAGTTTTTCTTGCTTCATTTTATCATCTCCTTCGTATATATTCTTTAACTTGTCCCACATATCCTTGACAATTTGACAAGCATCAGTTTGACAAATTTAGCGTTAGATAATCCACAAAAAATAACATTTTTAGCTTTAGCATTGTTCTTATAATCTTTCTTATTAGAATGATTAGTTGGAGGATCTTTAGGTATAGTATAACCATTTTATACTGACATCCAAACATCAAACCCTAGATAAGACAACCGACTTTCCATTCTTATACTGCAAAATGCATAGTTGGTGCCATAAAAAAAGGTGCCTTATTAGAAGAAGATCTCTCATGACAAGCCATGTGTTTTATACTCAAGATCTAATTAATCTGATTAATTCTTTTCCAAGTACTTGGCTCTAATACCAATTGAAGAACACAATTCTAATCCTAAAAGTGGGGGGGGGGGGGGGGGGGGGGGCGTGAATCAGTAATAGATGAAAACTTATTAACTTCAGTGCAATAAAAAAAATTAAACCTTCAAACTGAAATCTAAAAGTAACTAAAATTGAAACAAGAAAGCAATGCAACCACACAAGAAAAAAATGCACAAGATTTTACGTAGAAATATAGAATGGGAAAACCACGATGAGATATGCTACTAGGGTCTTTTGTCCTAATCTAGCCTCCCAATTGAAGAATTACGAGATTTTAGGGCACCAACCAAAGGAATCAACAAACCCCTTTTATGAGCACCAACCCAACCAAGAGTACAATTCAATGAAATGAGCACCAACCCAATCAAGAGTACAATTCAATGATATGAGCACCAACTTAGAGTTCTTAGAGCACCAACTCTAAGAATATTACAATAGATACAATTGATTACAACTGATTATAATATTATTAGTACTAATATTATGGATTGTATATGATGAGGATATTGTTATCAATTGTCTCAAGTTTGACTTGGGTATTAATCATGCTTGAAAAAGTTTATAACTATTGTGTTATGACTCTCGATGTTCAAAAGGTTGTGTTTCCTTGCTAATAAATGTTGTGTTCCATCTAAGATGATCCAATATATTATTATGATATTTAATGTCATGCAACCATATCGTAGTGGGACCTCACTAGATCAAGGTTTTTGTAGTGTTGTTGCATCATGATATTTTGACTACTACTATATAGGGATGTACACTCTTTACCATTATTTTATTCTTAAATTGAGTTTGGATTGCCTAGAAACTTTGTACCCAAGTATGTTTGGATGTCCATGCATTAAGAGATATATCTTGGATAATAGTATTATTGATAAATTATAGCTAATCATTATTCTCTAGCATGAGACAATTTTAATGTACATATAACCTTGCTATGTTTACAAGGAAGAACTAATATTAGTTTGCTATGGTTTAATTAGCCCCCCTTACATGAAAAGTCATATTACCCTTATCTGTTAATTGGACGAGGGGTTTTACGTGAAGAAATTGGAAGTGTATGTTCTTTGAGGGAGACCTTGTGAGTTGAACTACATGCAACATTGATCTCATTTGGAAGCATATAGGTAGTTTTCAGATGAAAGATGTTGATGTGACCACAAGTCCGTAGGAGATGGTTTCAAGGGATCAATATAAGGCTTGGAGTTGTTCCTAAACTTTTTTTTAACTTCCATCTTTAGTATACTTCAATTTGAGGCTGAAATTTACATTAGATAGTTACAATGAGCTAAGGAAATTTGACAACTCATATCTAGCTAGTAATCTAAAATTTGGTTAATAGGATTTAATAAAGTAAACAATAGGTATTATTATTGGCAATAGATGGTTCACTTGTAGTTATTTCCTTGGTTTTAGGTTAAGCTTGAGATGACATTCCTTGAGATTGCCTATACCATTTGTAGGAAATATCTTAAGTGTTTTTTAGTAAAGTTGAATGTTTTGTCCTTATATCTGTCCATTCGGCCAATAGCCTCCGCCGCTGGTTCGTTAAATAGATAGACTATTGTCCACCACTGGTTCGTTAAATAGATAGACTATTGTCTTTAAAAGAATGGTATCAGAGCCATAGAGCCTCTCCATATGCTAATAATCCTCACTCACATCTGCGAGTCAGATACTGTCCATTTCTAGTCACAAAT
>MU227208.1:1883626-1908768 GCA_018584345.1 Thuja plicata
TGACAATCAACATGACTGGAATATTCGCCATCGGTTTACTTTATTATGCAAATGGAGGCCACTCACATGGGAACAGATCTTTGATCATGGCGAATTGACACCTCCACTACCATCACCGACAGACAGCGCATCTTCAAGTTGCTCTGGATAACTTTAAAAGGGAATCATTGTACAAGCCGTCACTGTCTTTAGACATACCGCTTAACCCGGTCATCCGGTTCCCGGTAAAGTTTACCTGCTAAGGTGTTATAAATAAGCCCTTTGCGGAAGCATTGGGGCATCGAGTCATTAAGTCTTAGAGTTCTTAGCGAGTCTTAGGAATTCAAGTAGAGAGTATGCTCTTCTCTTTTAAAGAGAATCAGAAATCAGACCTTGAATATGTCCAGTGAAGCTGAGTCTTGCAAACAGCTTCTAGTAAGTCTTATTGTCATAATCTTTATCTGTGTCTGTATTGCTTTGTATATGTTTTTCCGTCATTAATAGATAGAAGCTGTATCCATTTGGCCAACAACCTCCGCCGCTGGTTCGTTAAATAGATAGACTATTGTCCGTCGCTGGTTCGTTAAATAGATAGACTATTGTCTTTAAAAGAATCTAATAAATAATGTGTTTTGGAATTGCATGTTTTGAATAACCATTTGAATGAAGCTAGTGAATTTCATTAGTTTATAAGTCGATATTTGTTTGTGTATGTGTTAAAGTAGAGGCTATCTCAAGTGAGTTCAATGTGATTCTCATGTGTTCGTAAAAATTCGGTCCTAGATCTATAGGACTCATGTATAGGTTTCATGAATCTCTTGATTGTGATATACATATCTAGGTCCATTTGACTAGCACTTGTGAACCCTTATGATGCATAGTTGTGCATGTAATCATAATACTCCCATATGTTAGAAATGAAAATCAAAACTAACTATTATGTTGAGAAAAGGTAGTCACCTATAGCATGATAGTGATTGATATTAGCTTCTACCCATATGGTGAAGGGGCTAGTTGACAATATCACCAAGTCCACAAGGTGGTATATGTCAAATGCTACTCCTTAGGAGGATAGACTTGTCACCAATGGCCTAGGGGCAATAGACTTTGGAATCCACCGACTCGATGAATCAATTGAATGCGAGAGGTGGGTATCTTATTAATGATCTTACATGATGTATTCATTACACTTCCTATCCAATGACCATCGCAAATAGTATGTGATGTCTACCATCATTATAGCTAGTGCAAAGGACTGAAGGAAAGAATGAGACTCACGGAGTGGTATGTGATGCACGAACACTTCTTTTCTAGCTAAGATGCATTAAAAGGGTAGGTGTTAGTCACTCATTGTGTATGTATCATTCTTCGTGTACATGTTATGACTCACCATGCAATTGCGTGAATGGCCTCCTATACCATGCACATTGTTGTATTGTTGCCCTTGCTAGTGATAACATCAAGTAGTATTATCAATGGTAACATCAAACAATATTAGATGTTTGATTGTTGTCACATATGGCGATGGATTAAAAAAGGTGGGACCATAGTGTAATATAGGATGCACCAACATTCTTTTTGCAAAAAAGATATAGTTATGAGCTTATGCATTCATAAACCAAGTGTGGGATGATGCATACAATAGGTTGCATCTATTTCCATTATGTCAATTAGTTTTTAATCTAAACATCTAAAGTAAGTTTGGATCCTTTACACTAGATATGTGTGATGTTTGCTTAAACTAACCACTATTGTACTTGTAATATGTAAATGAGCTAATTACTATTGTACCTATGATGGGTGTATGAGTAATCATTATTGCATTTGTGATGTTTGTATGAACTAGTCACCCTATGTATACACGATGTATGGTTGAACTCATCACTATATGAACTTGGGATTATGGGATAATATGAACCATATACATATATGTACGCGTGTGTTTGTATGCTAATCATTGATATGGAACCAACGCTTGACAAGATGTGTTGTTATCATTCTAATGTAACCAAACTAATTTAAAATATTTAACTTAATTAACCATTTTGATTTTAAAAGGAGAAAAGATCTCACACAAAAGAAAAGGATGAACTCTCACTATCATTGGTGTACAAGCTACAAATCCAAGGTGATACATAGATTGAGTCATCATGATTGAACCTTATGTGTTTAAGTTTGGGTCTAAGGATGACCCTTACATTGGGAGCTTACCACTTTTGAAATGTAAGCATATAAACTTGAAGCGATTGTCATGGCAATGGTTGATTTTGTAGTTGTTGTGAATCAAATTTTAAAAAATAAAATGGTAACTGAGGGGTGATTTTTACAATTTCATTTGGCAAAAAATGAAGCATGCGTCGATAATTGACAATGCTTGCAAAACCACATCTAAGAATACACTGAAGACCTGAGTTTAGTGATGGCGAGGGGGTGACGATGAGGTGGGTGGCGCAATACATTAAATGAAACTTTCTCACACAATTGAAAGCTTATACTAATAAACATTAAAAACATGAAAATGATTGCATTGAAATTTGAACATTGACAATGGTGGGTAGAGTTTTAGAACTTTGGGAGCAAAGCAAGAATAAGAATTGCATCTGAAACTTTGGCATACTAAGTGAAGTTTAAAGTTTTAAACTAATAAATATTAAAAACTTGGAAATGATTGCATAAACAAAAAGAATGATGGGTGGAGGTTTGGGGTCAAGGGATAGTGCCTCTTGTGAGGTTCAAGGGGCAGAGCTCCCAATGGGATCAAGGGGCAGGTATGGGAGATTCCTAGGCATCCCTGGGACAGTCAAAGGACCCTTGGGAGTCCCCAAGATATCCCAGGGATGTTTTGTTGTCCCTGATGTCTTGGCAGTGGTGGCAGTTCAGTGGGGGGAACATCCCTGCCCTGTCCCAGTATCCCGGAGACGGTGGGAAAATGGGGGCGGATGCATCCCTACATTTCACTAGAAAACACAGTAGTGAGGATCATCTAGCATTCCAGCACAACTTGAAGATCACTGTTCTATATAAAACACCTTTTCACACATTTTAGTGGTTATTTTAAAGAAAACCAATAAGATGTCCGTTAGAAACTGGCCTTACTACAAAAGCCAGTGATGATGTAACATGATAACAGGGGTCCACATGGATTAATTTCTAATTGGTTATAATAGATTAGTCGTGATTGATTTGTATGCAGATAACTTGCTAAAATAGTCTTGTCATGATTGATTTAATGGCAGATAAATTTTAATAAGACCTGTTACGACACTAATGCCACATCTTCGTGATGTGCTCACGCAATAGAAAATTAATCTGTAAGACGCTTTAATTCTATGGTTTCTGCTATGCGGAGATACCACTTCAACTGTATAAGTTTGTGGACTCATTTTAATAAGCTTATTGAGAAGCTTCCTTTTAGCATAATAATAATAATGCTTAAATGTATAGGGATAATTTAGTTTTACCAACAACAAAAAAGAAAGTTTATTTTTAGTCTAGGAGTCGTTACAGGTAAGTGGATCCAAATGTTACCCACAATCACCAGCAAAGAGTGATCATAACAATAGAAAGGACTGTCTATAAACAAACGAGAAAAATATGGAAAATGTAGCTGCAAATGAAGTTCAATGATACAATGTCCCAGTCATATTACAGAAATAAGTTAAAATTTCCGCTCTCACAGGAACTTAAAATGTTAAAATTATTATGCATTGCAGGAAGGTTAACATGTGTTCTGATATACAATGCAAATTACACATGCACACCAAACATTACTCCTATGGAAAGTGGGGGGTAATGTAATACAAAATTAATAATTACCTACCGTCAATAATAATATTGACTACCATCAACACAATTATAAGACAATTGAAAAATACATTTAAGATGTTAGCATAAATGGGACTGCTATATAATCTCCTTCTCTATAACATTTTTCTTGGGAAAGATTCAAAAATGACTCTCAATTAAAAAGTAACTGACAGTGGGAAGTAATGCCAAATTTGAAGAAATACTACTGAAGAGGAAAATGGCTGTAATGTACAACCAGTAGATGTTATTGGATATTTTCTGGACAAGCATCAACCAAAGATTTCAGTAACTATATTACAGATATGAAAATTACACAATCTGCAGTACTCTGCAATAATCTGGACATACATATGTAAAACGGCCACATCACGAGGTGGATAGTTTGTTCTTGAATATAGTTGTCAATTTCTACACTTTAGAATATTCAATGTGGTTGTTTCATTTTTGTCTCTACAAACCAAGGACGGCTATTATTTAAAAAATATGAAATTATTAAATATATGTAAACATTGTGATATTGCTATCAGGATTCAACTGTGTAGTTTTTCGAGTCAAACTCATTGAACCATGTTTCATGAGTAGTGGTTCACAAGAACCCATCTCTCATGAGAATGAATGGAACACTTAGCACTCATTGCATCTAGGTGATTCTCACAGAGGTGAAGGACGGGGAGCGTATGTGAGCATCACCTAGATGCAATGAGTGGTAAGTGTTCCATTCATTCTCATGAGAGATGGGTTCTTGTGAACCACTACTCATGAAACATGGTTCAATGAGTTTGACTCAAAAAACTACACAGTTGAATCTGATAGCAATATCACAATTTGACTTGCTGTGAAAAATATCTCCTACTTATCAATATATGTAAACAATT
This sequence comes from Thuja plicata, assembly GCA_018584345.1. Taxonomy (NCBI): domain Eukaryota; kingdom Viridiplantae; phylum Streptophyta; class Pinopsida; order Cupressales; family Cupressaceae; genus Thuja; species Thuja plicata. Next base: position 1,888,288 of record MU227208.1, read on the forward strand.
TTAAATATCACAGTACACACCAAAGGTTAAAAGCATTGGAGCAAATGAGCAATTTGGATTAAAAGTAACAAACGAGTAGACTAATGAAGAAATAAATAGAATAGATATCAGTCTGTGAGACGCCATCAGGCTGTGCCAAAGATACAAATGGCCACATTACTACAAAATAATTTGAAAAGAGCGCTTATTAGTCTCATTAGCATTGGTGGCTGATATCTCCTGGTCATCAAGTCAGAAATGCTTCTGCAAATGAAGTGCAGCTGCGCATATCAAGGTAACTGTCTCCTAAACTGTGGATGTATTTAAATAGATAACTTGCATATAGGGCAAGATGCTTGTTTTGCAAGCCAGGGATCAATGCACTGCAATCAACCATGCCAAGAAGTAAACAACAAAGTAACAGAAAGTCATCTAAATAAACATGGCTATGAGAAATTAACTCATTGATATCAAAACAAACTTCTGACACTACTGAGAACATGAAAACTGGTAGCCCTCAATACAAAAGTAGATACAATCTCTTAATGAGAAAGAAGATACAAATTACGATTTAATTTTTACCTCTTTATGATATTTGTGCATGCATAACAAATGCCGAATAACCTCTCCAGCTTTTGGCATCTCCAAGCAAATGGAACAAACTTCATCTGAACAATCCTTCTGTAATGCAACAGGACATTCTTTGGTAAACTTGAAGACAAGTATAGCGAAAATAGTATTTGATAACCATTTTCCTTTAATAATGGGGGAATCGAATTCACCTGTACAGTTGATATGGGTAAGCAGTCTATATGCCGTGATGATGCACCCTTCCAATTATTATTGTCATCATCAAGTGCCAATAACATCTCGTAATCATTCCTGATAAAAACATTTGAAATTTTGACATCTATTAAAATCTGAAGGCCACTTATACACTATAAACCAAGATGTTCATGAACGCAAAAGCATCCACCATGACTGTAATGCATTACAGAAAAAAAATCAAGACATATGGTCACTCCCTTGTAATACAGGGCATCATCTTCACTGTAACTGCATGCTTGCAGTGATCAACTCTTCAAGTGACTGATGGATAGATCATAAATGAACCTAGAAGGTGAAATAAATCTCATCCCGGCTACAAGAAACAGCTTAAGTTATCTACTAGTATAGGTATCTTAAATTCAACTATCTAAAAGATGTCCAGAGATTTTACCTATTTATTCTTACCAACAATTTTAACATTTCAATGTATTTAAGATATCTATGCTAATATTATAAATTAAATAATACTCATACTCACTTTATAAAAAATTTATATCACACAAATGAATAGAAATTTTTTATGCTGATTTATAATATAGAATTTAATCTAATACTAAGAAAAAATAAGACTAGTTTCTCAACAAATTAAATATATGTAAACCATTCTTTAAAAGATAATATATAATTAATAAAATAGAAAAATAATTTTTTTTATAAGTCATTCTTTAGATTTTACTTTTTTAACCTTAAAAATAATTGAAAAAATATTATCTTAGAAGTATTAAAATACTATTCATCAATTAAATTTTACTTTATTTTTACCATGTTACATTTACATATTTCTTAATTATAAATAGTTTTTACTTTATTGACTACAAAATTATTTTATTAAAACACTCATGCCATTACACTCTACCCTGTGCTGCCACTGTAGTTATGCCTCAGCGTAATGAAGTTCCAACCATAGTTAAACAGACCAGATACCAAAAAAGTATAGAATAGCACAAACATAAGAAATATATACGTAAGATACCTGAACTGTTTATGTTGATTAAATAATACAAATTCAAAAATAGACTATAAAAAACTGTCAAAAAACAGTTCAAAGAAGTGATTGATGAGTTCAAGACTGGTTTTAAATTCTGATAACTTATTGTGGTCATCTGCATTGAAGTATAAATTCTGGATCATGCCCAGAAAACTTGGTCTTTGGCCTGGTAACTTTACAAAAAAATGGAAATTTGAACTATTTCTGATATGCTTTCTTCCTTTCTGTGCAATTAGACTCCACAACAGGCTGAAGACACCTTTAGGTTGAACACACCTCGCATAACCACCCCTAGTTACTACCACTTTTTTTAATTTTGAATTTCATTAGACCTTCAATATCATCTTGATTGATCAAACAACGTCGTCCAAATTAGAAGATCTAGTTTTATAACCTTACTCAACCATAGCCAGGGCAGTAGCCTACAGCACAAATGTACAATCTTGCTTCAATAAAATAAGCTCACATAACATTACAAATCCCTAGACCCAAACCTAATCCTTGAGGGTTCATTCGAGATTGCCCTACCTACATATACCCTTTTGGGAAATGGAGGCACTGTAATTCACATACCTTGATAGGAAGACTTCATTAATTGAGATCTTTAAGCTCAATCATTAATTGAGCTTATCATTGTAATTCAATTCACATACAATAGTATAATAGCCAACGCATTCTAATCAAATGTTAGTTCTACGCTACCAATGCGCCAGTACACAAAACCAAATAGTGACCAACTTATACATACACATAAACATGAGAATATGTGACTACTTTGTGCATACATCATATATACAAAATATGGTTAACTCATGTATACATCACATACACATTATACAAATAACTTAAACATCACATGTAAAATAGTGACTAGGTCATAGAAACATCAAATATACACAGCGTGACTAGCTAGCAAAACAGTTGCAACCTTACTACAAGCATCCTACCTTTAGCTGGTTCCCTAACACATAATCCCTCAAAAGCACTCCAACCAGAAAGAGGAACGATAGTGCTTCCCCAATGACACCGTGGATCCTATCCTTTTTATGAAATCAATTCCACTTATGATGACAAGACAAGCATCCAATAATACTTATTTTTGTCACTGTCAAGGGTACAAGTGTAACAACACACAATATGAGTAGTCATTAATAAGATTTCCAAGCCCATTAATCATCTATGTCATCATAGAACTAGATAACTTACATAATCAATGTCTTATGATTTTATCGAAAAATCCAAGACTAGTGCCTATAATATCAAGCACCTGGAATTATTTAATAATCAAAAACTTCAAAATCATACCTTAGGTAGACACTCCACTAAAAGCACGTACATTTTTTTTATACATCAATGATATACTCAACTCTTGAAACGAGTACCTTCTAGCATCTATCACCTGCGTGCTCTAAGTGAAAGTCAACTAACCCTATGAAATTGGGCAGCTCCTAGCATCTATCACTTACATGCTACTGATGAAAGTCAGCTAACACAATGATACAGCTTGATACAATCAATTATATACTCAACTCTTGAGATGGGTAGCTTCTAGCATCTATCACTTGCATGCCACTAGTGAAAGCCAGCTAACCCTATGAAATTGGGTAACTTTTGGTATCTATCACTTATATGCTACTGATAAAAGTCAGATGACCTTATGACACAACTCAATACATATATTGGTCGAGCATACTTCCTAACTCTTATCATGTCACAGCAATGATAAGCTTATCGTGGGTCATAGGTTTAACAATTTAAATGATCATCTCAAGATGGGTGGAACAAGATATGCTAAAAGTATAACTATTCTCTACCTATGCTCTCATAAAGTCCCTTTGTTAACCCTATTTGTGATGCCAAGAAGTCAACTCCTATATCGAGCTCAATTCAACAATTAAACGATACAAAAAATTGATCTATCTAAACATATGGTCGTAAGGTTTACAGTGTACACCCTAATTCAATCAGCCCGATCACATTACCCAAAAGGGATCCATTAAACTATGCAAAGGTCCCATAGGCCTTGTGGTCAAAATCCAAGACACCAATGGATATTGAACCCACATGAGTTGGTCTCTATCCAAACACATAAATAAACCAATACAAACTCATAAAGTAATCAAAGTCCATTCTCTTCATTCAATTGTTATTCCAAAACATATTATTTGTTAGACAAAAGGTTAAACCTAACAATCATAAAGCTTAGCACACAATTATCCCCAAAAATTATTTAGGGGCAAAACACCATACTAATAATGGCCTAGTTAGCAAAGGCTGTCATAAGGAATTCCATTCCAATCCCTAACTCAACACAGATCCATGTACATAATTAGAGAAAGCAGACCATCCATTCTAAGTGTTGTTCACACCATAGTTGGAAAACTCAGACTCGACAAAAACTCGGCAAGGCCTGAAATTTTTTTCGGGAAAAACTGCTTAAAATTTAATTAGAAATGCATTTTTTTGCAAAATTCAATAAGAAGATGCATCCAATGAGTCAATTAATGAGAACACAAAAGAAACAAGCTGAGTCTAGATATATCTAAATGCAAAGTGGGTACAAAATCACATTCTCATGAGGAATGTTGATGGCTTGAAGCAAACTAGTAAATAGTTTCTGTAAAACTAAAAGTAAATACATCATTACAAATTTACAATTACATCTTCCTCTTCCCAGCTCTAGTAAAAACTAAGGGAGAGGTACAACTAGAGGGTCTAGTCCTAGAAGCCTGCACTGGGTGTGACTCTGTTGTCCTAGAAGATGTATTCTATAATTAACTGGAAATTTTTAAGTGAAAAGTAATGAAAAAAAAAATCTTGACTAAAAAAATACATCCCATAAACAAAACTATGATAAATTGGCGATCTTACTCATTGAAGTCACGTTGAACTCCAGCAAGGAATCGATGAGTGGCATTGGTTTCAACCTGTGTCACAGGATTCGTCGAATTTCATGCTTGAAGTTCGAAATTCGGCGAACATTTTATATAAGTATGAAATTCGCAAAATTCGTGTCTAAATTCGTACGGAGAAAGCGTCAGATTTTTTATCAGACTCTATTTACGCAAGACGTTTTCAGAAGGGTTTCTTATAGGTTTTTAAAGCTAAGGCTTAAATTTTTTCCGCCGCCAATTCGCATAGCCAGTCCAATCACTTGCGAACAGCTATAGGGCATTTCATTTGTGCTGTGACGAAAGTCGACGAAAGAGTCAAAGGGATGAGCCACGGGCAACGCATCTTTGGCACAAATTTCTTCAACGGAGTTTCTTTACACTCGAAGTTCTTCTGTGCGGATTTCTTTTGCAAATTTCGTGTATTTGCTTTGGCTTTTTGTATTTATCGAGAGGTTGACTATTTGTATTTATTTATTCTTTAGCTCTTCCCCTGCTTTATAACATTTTAAATATGTATGATTGACTTTATAAAAAATTAAATATTTATATTATTTTCATTATAAATTATATTAAAAATTAAATTAAATAGATTTAATATTAATGCTGTGTTTTTTAATTATTAAATTATCATTTAATAGATTCACATTTTATTTTATTTTATATTTTTACTATTAATCTTTAATAATTAAAATTTAATATGTAATATATTTTAGTATTGTAGATCTATAATATTATATTTTAAATTAAATCTATATGACGAATTTAATGTCGAATTTTTTTCCGAATTTTTTCTCCTGTCGAACTTTATCCGAATTTTATAGTTGCCGAACTCGAACTCGAACTCGAACCTTGTGACTTAGGTTTCAACAGCATGTCCCATTGCTTCCAATACATCTACTCTCTGGAAATAGGTAGCCAAAAATTAAAAATGGCATTCATTATACAAGATCACGGAGTAGAAAAACATAATAATTATATTCCTCAGATATCTTACCATTGTTGTATTCCTATGTGACGGGAAATGGAATCTACTGCCATGAAATGGTCGCCTTGATGCTTGGTGCCATCTTCCTGAAAGTGTATCTCTCCTTCTGTGTAGTGGAACAGTTGAATAACCAACTGAAAAGGAAGCTAGTGATGGATGAATTGTCAAAGAATGGCTCAGTTCCCTCTCTACCCCAGTTCCAAAACTCGCCTGCCAGGTTTCCATGGTTTTGTATATCAATTTTTCTTTTCATTATCAAAAATATGCATTCCATGACAAACAACTTAGCCAAAAACTTTGTACAGTTAAGTTTATCAAACATCTCCAAAGCAACTGAAACTGCAATCAGAGACATCAGAAGCAACAAACAAAACTAACAAAACCTTCATGAATGCAAATGTTACCAAGACGACATCGAATTCTTGATAAGGCAGCACAAGTTGAAAATAAAACTACCAAAACAAATGCTAGACATTTATGATAACTGTTCTTTAGTGTAAATATCTTCTGGCCATGTTTTGGTGATCCGAGTTTGATTGGATAAATATAAAGTTTCAATTGGGCTATATACAAAATGTTAAACGCAGGTTTGTTGCAGAGGGAAAAACTGCATAAAGGAGACATCTAAACTTAAATACTTTACATATTTGGATTTCTCTCAAAAAATATGCATTTCCAAAAAAACAACATACCATTTTGGGTCCATGTATTAAAATTATAGCCTTTGTACGTTGTAGGACATTGCATCAGTGACAGTTACAAATGGGGCCAAAATAATTTTACCATTTCAGTTAGGGCCAAAAAAGTCACAATGTAACAATGCGTGGCAGACAGTTTTAACTGGGATTGAATTTGTTCCATGTATAACAAATAGTATAGCTGAAGATTTTCCAACTGAATTGGTCCTTTTTCTGTCTCATTGTATGGTAAATATTTCAGTGCTTGTTGTCAACTCCTGTACTCATCCTTGGGCATTAATACACACATTGAGGCATCTGCCAAGGTGGGTGGACTCATTGATAGGCTCCAATGTATCACATCCATCCCAGAGGTTGTGGCAATCAAGGTTGCAATCCATCGCCATGTATTTTAGAAATATATTGTATATTTTCATAATGTCTTATATTTAGGTGTTCTTAGGCCTTTGATAAGGGAGCAAGCTTGGAAATTTCAATAATTCACTATGTTGCAGGTGTGATAGGCTTAGTTGGAGGAACCAGGATGTGTTTGAGTTACATAGTACATCTACAGTGCCTCCATAAAGGAAAACACAATTGTATTATTGATTGTTAGGGGATCATTTACATGAATTTTTTATTTCAAATGAGATTTTTCCAGGGTAAATCATGTGTTATGTTGTTTTCATGTGATGTTTTTTCTATTTCTTGCTTATGTTGTTTGCTCGCAAGTTTATACACATCTCAGAATTCAACTACATAACAATGGGCCTCATAGAATCATTAACAGTTGTAAGTTTAATGATATTGATTCTTTATTGCACTATGGATGTGTGGATCTTGATTAGTCAAATATTTCTAGTGGTTGTGTTGAGCATGGCAAAGGCCTGATGTTAGTAACTCATACATGATATTAAAATACAAGTATATTTAAAATTTAAAAGCTATTAATATTTTTTCATGAATATAATTTATAATTAACATTGAAAAATACAAAGATTCCTCTCTAGCTACCAGCTTTCTTTAGAAGAGTTGTTTACATGAACTAGGAAGAATTGGAAAGTTGAAGGAGAATATGAGCGTTGACCCTATCCTAAGGGTTTTTTATAGCAAATTTTGCTAATGCATCTTGTAGAGATGGGAGTTTTCATGGAGGTCCTTATTTCTTTCATGCAAAAATCCTTTTCATGAAGCAACGACATGGGATTTAAATCTTCAAAGGAAAGCCCCAATACGCACATGTATGGATATCCATGTACACCCTTCTCCAAGAATTCTAGTCTCCCTAAATCTTTGATTTGATCGACAAATCTTTGCAAGTGACAATTGATATCTCCAAGCTTTGCCATGGTAGAAGTCAATCGGACTATGCTAGAATATTTGTTGAACTAGATCTCACTTTCCTCTATCCTAAGAGTATAAACATGAAATGTGAAGATTATAAATGGTCTTAAGCACTAGATTGTGAAAGTTTCACCTTCAGCTATTGAGGTTATTATGATCATGATCATCTCATTCATCCCCCAAGAAGAGAATAGTGAGAATCACGGATCCAAAAAATCCATGGGTAATAAAGGTATAAGAGATGCCAAATAATCTTGGAAACAAAAAGATATGTAAGGAAACAATGAAGAAATGCCAGAAAAAGTTTCACCTTCAGTTATCGAGGCTATCATGAACATGATCATCTCATTCATCCCCCAAGAAGAAGCAAATACTGAGAATCAAGAATCCCAAAAATTCTGGTGTAAGGTATAAGAGATGCCAAATAATCTTGGAAGCAAAAAGATAATTAAGGAAACAATGAAGAAATGCTAGTAGCTTACGATTTTGAGGAGGGGTCTAAAAAGACTCTTGGAGAAGCGGCCAAATACTACATCAATCCAGAGCCTCGAAAGACAAGATAAGGGAAAAGACCCTCATTAGCTTACTTTTTCAATGGGAATGAATCAAGATAAGTTTGAGGTGGTTCAAGAATATCTAGAAGGTTCTAGAACAATGTAGGAACTCATAAGAAAATCATTTTATCAAAAACAACCGTAGAAGAGAAAGGGAGATTTTGGCAACAATAAGGCGATGAGACCCTAAAGGTATGTAACATTACATAATGAGAGAACAAATTCCAATTGAAAGATGACTTGGCAGGCACCAACAAGTCCAGCATTAATCGATGAAGGTTCTCTCCTAGAGAATAAGGGGACTTAATTACTCCTCCAAGAATCATTTGCTTCAAAGACCACTTGATAGCCATAATTCCAAGAATGTTTAATTACAAAAAAACCAAGTTGGACAACAAAAATCAGATTCAAGCCCATTCTTGATCTCTAGTGAAATGATATATTTTTAGTAAGGAGGCGTCCTCTAGCGAGCTTGCTATTCTATATAACCATTTAAAGGTTTCCATTAGAGATTCTCTCTTTTGATTTATGGATGGTTGTTCAGGCTCAAATTATCTCTTCTAAGCTTACAAAGGAAAAAGAACATGGTTACCTGGAGACCCATCCCCCACCCCCTTAGACGCAACTAGGAGACATGCTTGTCTCCAATACCAAAGACATCTTTGAAAAATTCCCGACACAGAGGGTTCTTTTGGCTGCCAGCTTCGTAGTCTTCTAGCCAGAAATTGATGTTTCTCGCCAGAAAACTTAGGGAAAAATGTGTTAAAAGACAAAAAAGGAAGGTATATAAATAAATTAAGCCTGCATGATGTTTCATGCTGATATTTTAGATGATATAAAAATCCATGCAGAGATATAGTTATTAGAGCTAGTGACAGTGTAGACTTTTTGAGAGGGACATAAACAGTTGTATGACTAATTTCCTATCATTGTAATGGTCTAAAGAGAAATTTGCTTTTACTATTTACTATTAATTTTTTCAAAGTTCTATGTCATGAAATTTCCCAGATATTATTAAATTACATTAAAAAAGGGCGTCTCCAAATACTCCTATTTTTGAAAATCAGTTGTACCAGTATCAGTACCCATCTCCAATGTCCTATGAAAAATAATTATGTTGATCTCAAATCTACTTTGTTTTGAGAGAGGATCCTAGAGTCCAATACATTGTGGCAAAAGATTTTAATACCAAACTTGACTCCTTTGAGAAGAGTCCCACAAGACCAAAGAAATAGTCAAAAGTTTTACATTATTTTTACGAGATTTGGACCTTCGAGATGTTACAAAAGAAAAGGATTGGATATTACTATGACTAGAATTCATTGATTCCTGCCATCCTCCATATAGTTTCACTCTAATATTATTTTCTATTGTAAGGTTCTCTTAAAAGCTACATCTAATTGTTGACCTATTTCTATAACTTTTGACAATTATAGATTCCCAAAAAGATTCCCTTTTAGGTTTAAACATTGCAAATATTGCTAGAACATAAGAAACTGGATGGAATAGTCTCTACTTTTTGAAGAGTCCATGGTCCATATCCTTTTTTGGTACCAAAATGTAAATCTTCACTGAAAGCTTAAAAGCTATGAAGCTTTACCTCAAGGAATAGAATAAGCTCGTTTTCAAAAACCTCTTCCAAAGAATGAATGAATTGGATAACAAAATAGCTTAACAAGGAGATCATAAAATAATTTTTTCATGCCCGTATTGGCATAGTGTGATTGTTTAAATGTGGTGTTGTTCTTGCCTCGAAGGTTCAAACCCAATCAAGGTGTTATTGTTAATTGTTATGTTGGGGATGAGGTCCCCCCTTTGTGACCTCACTGGTTCATAGCTTTGGGTCAAAAGTGTTTACCCCTTAAAAAAACAGTGTTTTTTTCATATCTCATACAAAGAATCCTTGAACTTGGTGTAAGTACTATAAAAATGGATCAACAAAGGAGACCATAACACTAAGTTCTTTCATATCTCATGCAAAATGAGAAAGCAGCAAAATTCAATCTCTAAGTTGGAAATGGAAGGGGGTCATCGCAAATAATCCCTGTGCTACGAAGACTTCTTTGGCTTCATTTGGAGCAACATGTTGACCAAGCCAAAGAGAAAAGTCAAATTTGACCTTGGATCCATCTCATCTATTGGTGGGGCCTCCAATTACAAAGCCCTCGCACAGAATTTATAAAGATGAAATTAGAACTACTCTCTTTGATATGGCAATAGATCACACCCTCGATCATAACAATTTTCCAACTTTCTTCTTAAAACAGTTTAATCTGGAAGATGATATTTTAGGTGTAATGATTAAATCTATGGAGTCTTGATTTGTGCTCAAGGCTTATAAACATAATTTCTTGGCCTTTAGTCCTAAGAACAATGGTACCCAAAAGGTTGAAGACATTAGACCTATCTCCCTTTTCAATACTATTTGCAAGTTTATATCTAAGGCTATTGCAAATAGACTCAAACCACTACTCTTCTTCTTGATTGTTGAAGAACAAAGTGTTGTTAAAAGATGGCTAATCACTAACAAGGTAGTTATTGTCCATGAATTAATTCATTTTATTCTTGTCAATGATAAGAAAACGAATTCTTATTAAAAAATTTATAGCAAAAGTTTGTGATAGAGAAAATTGGGGTTTTTCAAACAAAGTCTTGGAGAAATTTGGCCTCGTCCCTCAATGGAGAGTGGATGCATGGTTGCTACTCTTCACCTTCCTTCTCGGTTTTAGTTATTGGTTTCACCAAAATGTTTTTTTACATCCTCACATGACCTTCATCATGGGGACCCATTATCCTCATATTTATTAATCCTCACGTTGGAAGCCCCAGGTAGATACATAAGTTCCCTCAAGAACAAAGGAATTCTTCAATATTTAAGACTTGATCCTATTGGATTGCAATTACTCATCAACAATTTGTGGATCTACAATGCCCTTTTGGCTCCTATTTTTTAAGTCAGAAAAATAAGAATCTCTTAGTGGATTATGAACAAGCATCAAGTTAGAAAGTAGACAAAATGAAATCTAAAATTATTTCTCTGAATATACAAGGCTTGGAGAATGATTTTCTTTGTATATGCTTCTCATTTGGCAAAGGCACTTTCCAAAACTCCTACTTGGGATATCCTCTTTTCCTTGGGAAATATTCTAAACTTCTCTAGAACCCCATCATGGATAGATCAAACAAGATTTTGGATGGGTGGAAAGGGAGATAGCTTTCTTCTTTCAGTAGGTTGATTCTGTTAAAGTTATTTTTTACAACCATTCCTATCTAGTTTTTCTTTTATTTCCTACTCCCAAGAGTGTCGTTACTAAAATTAGTTTTTTGAGGAATTTTCTCTAGAAAAGTATTGGAGATCATTTCAAGTTCTCTCTCTTGTGTTGGGCCATCATCTGCTCCAGCAAGAAAGAGAGTGGCCCTAGTATTAAAGATGTGGGGTTTTTAATCAAGCTCTTTTAGCTATGTTGGTCTGAAAATTAACTACTTGTAGATACTCAATCCTCTCTTGAATAAGGTCACTTCTTATGCTAAGCTTGCAAAGTAAGATCGTGAAATGATTTCAAGGTTCCTTCTATTGTGAGTAATCGCTCAGTTGAAATGATGTGATTTGATGGTTATCACAAAGGGACTTACGTTGTTTCTCAAGACTTGTCAATTGGATTTCTAAAGATTTGGCTTCACAATTTGCTATGAAAACATATTTTTTGATTTTCAACTCTTGAGCTCTCAACTTGAACTTAAACTTAAATTCTTCTACTTGTACTCCTAACTATGAATGCAAGGAAGTGTGAATGGACTTGGACTCTACTAGATGCAATCTTGTCAGCGACTCCACCCACCTAGTTCAAGCTTCTAAGGTATATCTAAATGATTTTCAAATCAATGTCTCCTCTCCAATCCCATAAAATGGATGCAAACTAAAGATTGAATATCAATTGAAGTTAAGTGCATATGAACGTCATTTGACTGCGCAAGGCACACTTACAATCAATAAGCGGCTAGTGATTTGGTCTAAGATCAAGTCAAGCAAGTGAACATCCACAATTTCTTTCATCAAACTAAACTACTTAAAGAAAATTCTACTCTATCTCAACAACTTGAAATTGAAATCTATTCTAAAAATGAGGATGAAGATTACCATGCAATAATTCAAACTTGTTCACAACTAATCACCGTGCAAAACACAACAATGATAAGTAGAGCAAATTTGGCATTATCTTAACAACAATTCTCCAACATCCCCTTTACAAATGAGAGAAGCAATCCTTATATAGGGAGCTCAAGTACAATGAATGGCCAAGATTAGAATCGATGGCCCAGATTGAATCCTACAAACCCTAATTAGGGTTGCCACCCCATCGACCAATGAGATTCAAGCACCTCAAAATGAGCCAATAGCAAAATTACAAAATTGTGACAACCAACACCAAATGGTAAGCTAATCAGAATTAAGCATCTAAACTACCCACCAATGAGAAATTCACTTGTCACTTAGGCTTACATCAGATTATTATCCAAATATTATTTCCTGTGTCTCTTTCTTTCTTTGCCAATTCGATGAACCTGGGCACAATATTGTTGAGTACATTCATTGGAGGCATGAGTGTATTATGAATTCTCCAATCTACTAAGTCCATCTCAGTTTTAGTTGTAGCAATTGTTTTCTCCCATTTAGTTGCATTGTCCTTGGCTGAGGCCATGAGAAGCTTGAGAGATGAAAGTCTCCTCAAATACTCTCTTCCGATGATATCATTCTCCTCGGAGGTGAGAGTTCTCAATCTTTCCCTCAAAATTTCCTAGTTCATATTTTCTTCTTTTTTCTCCTCAAAGTGGAAGGTGACTTTCGTTACTCCTATGGCTTCTTCAATCATGTTCAATATGGAGACACCAAGATGAACACTATCATTCCGTATCATTTTTAAAGTAGCCTACCTATGGATTAAAGCAAAGTACCATGTTGTTATATCCTTCATCTCTCCTACCTTGACCACCTTACTTCTTTCCAACAACTACTCAGGAACATGTGTCATAGCTTGCAATTGAGGTATAATCTTGTTTTTGATGGGCTGAAACTCCTCCCAAAGGCTGCCAAAAGCATGAAATCTCGCTCTAAGTGGTGTGAGTGTCTGAAATTTCCCTACAAATCCTGGAAGAAAAGTCATTCCTTCTTGCAACACTTCCTCCATCCAAGCTCGATTATCTTGAAGTGATGTCCTTGAACCTTCTGCACTATCAATATCTTCCCTCTCAAGGGTGAGAGGTACAAATGTGTGCTCCCTCTGCTGGATTGGTTTGAAGACATTCTTGTAGTACTCTCTCAATCTCTTATTTTCTTGTATTTGTTCTTCTTTGCAACTTCCTTGTTCACTCTATTCTGCATGGCCCGAAGAGCATCCCGAGCCTCTTCGTATTCTATCTTTTTTGCAGTAGCTCCCAATTCATGTTCAACTATATCATAATCTTGAGGTTGAATGTTGTTTCTTGTTTTGTTCACCTTAGGAATAGCAATTTGAACCTTGCGGGCCCCTGAATCATTTATGATCACCTTAGCCACCCTTCTTGTTGGTTGGCTCTCTTTCTCAACTTGTTGTATAATATCCTCAATGTTTTCAATTGGTTCAAGCTCAACATTTTCCTTTCCTTGTATCATATCCCACAACCAATCAGGCGTTGTGCTCTCTCCTAACTTCAAGTTGGGATCCTCTCTTCTTTGGCTTTCAACAGGTATGACTGCAATATCTTCACTCGAACCTTCATTAGGAGGTGGGATTTGGTCATCCTTAGGAGAGCATTCCTTCTAACTCAATGGCACTCAATGGAGAATATCTTGAAGAAGTCTGACTAATGCTATCCTCCTATTCTGAAGAAATCTCTTGATGCACCTCCTCCCCTTTGGATGGCATAGTCTTTCCTTGCTTCAAAGTAGCACTTTCTTTGGATGGAGGAGCAATCTGCTTCTGTCTCTTAGCTAGTGGCTCTTCAATCTTAAATCCCTTCTCTTTCGGATTCTTGCTTGGTGGAGCCTTTGTAGTATTTTTCCTTTTCTTGCTACCTTCACCTTGCTGCCCACTTGATTCCTAAGGCTGCTCTGATGATTCTTCTTCTTCAATTTCTTCAACCTCCATCTTATCATACGTCAAGGGTACTCTTCTTGCTAAATTGGCTATCTTCCCATCCAATCACTGTTGAGTGCAAAGGGAAACAGGAATCATCAAATTCTCAAGACTAACTTCCTTATCATCTTGCCAATCAATTGTTTCCAACTCATGGTTTGCAGTGGTGTTGAAATCTCCTCTAGTGATGTTATCATCTTCCTCTAACTGATCAGGAACCAAGATCCCTTTCCATTTGTACTTTCTAATCATATACATGGTCAATCTTGAGAACGTTCTCTTCCTGACTTCCAAATCGTCCTTTGCATCAGCCCAATAGTCCTCTATATGTGGGATGTGGAGGTATTTGTTCACATATGCTTTCTTGATCATCTTCTCAGGATCGAAATTTTCTCTTGACTCAAAATCCTAGCCCTATAGTATTCCAATTCCTCATTTGTTGCCTGAGATGGACAAGTCTCACTTCCAAGATTGAAGTTGAATGACACTCCATGCTTGTGTTTGTTCTTTTGAATTTTGTCATATGCAAGTAGTTGCTTTGCCACCTCCATGATGACCATTTTATTAGTAGGATACCTTGGGAGCTTCCTTGGACAAACAATACTTCCAAGTATTCGAATGTATGTGAACTCGGGATATTGGATATACCATGATCCATAATCTTTAATCAATTTTTAGCCTCCTCGGAAAGCCTCACATGTGGAGCCTCTTGCAATTGTCTCACATTCTTCATGGCAAATGCATCATTAAAAATCTTGAAGTTCTTGTGATTGTGAAGGTGTAGTTGTGGATAGCATTCATGCACTAGATATTCCCCTTGAGCAATTCCACACCTTCCCAAACTTGTCAATCCTGGAAATTTTAACACCATGATCAGCATGTAGGCTAGATAGGATTTCATATATAATGTCATGGTGTTCCTCATCATCCTTAGCTAGGGTCAAGGTTGTCGTTGACAATCGTTGCCCACTCAAACATCACTTCCTCTGACAAGATCTTGCCTATAAAGTAGAACATCCAAGGCTTGAAAGTGCCACTTTGTGGTTCTCTCATCACTCTATTTAGCATCACAATAAGATCACCAATATTATCCTTGAAGTCTGATATAGTCAACTTGGTCAACTTCAAGATCTTGGTATAGTGAGTCCATGGCTCAACCATCCATTCACCATTCATCCTCTTTGCACATGCATCCACTTGATCATTATAGTGCTTCAATGCCTACTCCTTTGTGATAGAGGTTCCACCCTCCTTGTGAAGTGGTATCTTGAAGGCAATCCTGATAGCCTTTTTTGATAGCACAATTACGATCTTATTTTCTTTCCCATATTCGATTGTCCTCTTTTGAGGTTGTAATCCTTTGCACATTCCAGAACCAATTCGATGCATTGCATGGTAGGAGGGGAGGCAGCTGCTTGAACTATTCCATTCTTCATCATTGCCTTAGCCATCCTAGGAGTAGCATTCCTAGACATCCTCTCCTTCACTTGAATCATGTTGACAAGCCCCAAGCTAGTAACTCCAATCTTCTTGTTCTTCGTGGTGAAACTGGATTTTGGTACCATCTCTTCGGTGTCCTTCCTCACTTGAGCTTGTCTATCCTTCTTCAAGCTCCCAGCCTTAGCTCCTGACATACTCCTCCCTGCCATTACAATTCCTCAATTAGACTTGAGTTTTAATTTCTAATAGCACATCAATGTTTTAGATTTGGATTCAAATTAGCGAGCTAAGACTTACTGATTTATTTTTTAAAATGCTTTCTCTTTAAATGCCTTAGTGAAAATCCTATTAATTGAACTTGTAGTTTTCTCTAATTGCTTCCAAAGAAAACTAAAGAAGTTTTGAAATGAAGTCTACTACCCCTAATTGCAATCAAATCAATCAATTCTTCCCTTTGCAAACTCTGATTCATTCAATCTAGATAAGAATTCCAGTTAGATCTTGTTTCATTTTAATCCATTGTAATTGAATTCTCGCCATCTAAGATTTTCTTTATGTGAATCTGATTTCTTTCATAAAACACCTAGCATTTTAGTTTGAATGGATTGGAAGCTTAACTAAGCAATTCAGATCTGCATTATGAATTTGAGCAAAAACGAATCTGGAAATGATAGATGTTTTTGCATTAGAGTACATTCAGATTTTAACTTCTTACCTTCCTCCAAATCGGAAATTCCCTTGAGCAACCTGCCCAAACTCACCCAAAATTAATGCTTTTCAGATTTAAAAAATGTTGAAATTGTTGCCTTTATGTCAACCCACCAATCTGGAAACAATTCGCTGCCCTATTGCTGACAAAAATCGCTGCTTCCAGGAGTAGTTCGCTGCTACAGCAGAGATAAGATTGCTAAGTTTTGATGTCAAAATGATTTGAACTGCCTTCTCTTATATAGGCGATAGCTCTCTTTAAGGGGCACAATTTCCCATGCAGACCGACTTGGCTAGAAATGGCCAATGAAATTATTCATTTAATTTGTGAAAGAGGGAATTCAAAAAATTTCAAAATGTTTAATCTCCCTCATAGAGATCGCTGATCATTAAGATTTGATTAAATCCTCACCAAGGGCGGAATTCCGCTATGTTTGAGGATTTTATCCTCAGGGATGGTGGAATTCCACCATTCCACCATCCTTGAGGATTTTACTTGCCTTTATTCCTACTTAACCCCTAACTTCGAATCCACTTTATTTGCCTTTGCGCTTTCAAATCAGATTAGAGGGGAAGATTGTTTCTTTGATGTCAAAGGTTGCCATGTCTTTGCGTAGGTGAAGATCTTTATCTTTCAAGAGATTAGAAATCATCGATGGGGAGGGAATTCCGCCCCTACCAAGGATTCTCAACATTTTACCACAGAAAAAAATCTGACCTCAATCCTTGATAAACTCATTGATCCTTTATAATTTTCATGTTTTGCTCTTGGAGCATAGGCTTGGTTCATGTCTCCATAACTCTCATAATGGGGCGGAGATTTCATAAGCTTGAGGATTTTATCCTTGAGGAGGGCGGAATTCCGCCCTTCCCAAGGATTTTCTTCATTTTACCTCCATACTTAAAGTTCTTCCCTCACTAAGCTCGGTCACTCTCAAATCATGATTGCCTTCTAACTTTAACATTTTGCCTTGAAAAAAAAGGTGCAGCTACAAACAACTCAAAGGGGAGTTTGAGGGTAGATGAGGATTCGTCCTCATAGGTGGCAGAATTCCCACTATTTAGAGGTTTTTTTGCACCTTCAAACTCCTCAAATCATTGATCTCATTCTTCATGATCTTTGGTCCATACATGGCTTCTTATTGTCCATTTCATATTCGTGTTCATCATTTTGTGGATAGGAGGGGTTTTTTCTTGAGTTCATCACTATGGATCTCTTGAGGACCATGAAAGGATTTGAATCCTCTGGGATGGCGGAAATCCGCCCTCCCCAAGGATTTTTCTTTACTTGCCTTCAAGGCACCCTTAAGACTTCACCAAGCCTCTACCAAAATTCCTTCATTTCTTCTTGTTTTTCTCTTTTCAATCATAAATCGGGGCATGGGGTTGATGTTTGGCCTCTCATGTTTAGGCGGAGATTCAAGGAGGGAGAGGAATTTATCCTTGGTGATGGCGGAATTCCGCCATCCTCAAGGAATCCTCCTCAACATACTCCAGGCAGCCCTCAAGTTGTTTCATTAATCCCCAAGATTGGTAGCTTGCTTCTTAACATGCTTCCCACTACATCTTCAATCAGATTTGTCTATCTTGAAGAGGGGCGGAATTTTGAAGTATGGGAGGAATTTTGAGGAATCCCCAAAGCATGAGGAAATCCGCCAGCTTTGAGGAATCCCACTTTATCATACTTCAAACATCCCACCTCAAAAAATTTCAACTTCACCCATTCAGTCTTGCATTTTCATCATCTCCCTCATCATCATGTCATTAAATCACTTCTTGATTTGCCTCCACTGAGATGGCGGAAATAAGCTCCCCATGAGGATGAAAATCCTGGGAAGTGGCAGAATTCCACCCTCTTCTAGGATTTTGCCTTGTCTTAGAATTTGATCCTTTTGGGCCTTCAAAAACCTTCTCAAGACCAAGGACTCAATTGACCCCAAGCCTCCTTTTTTCGTTGACTCCAAAACTCCCCTCACTAACCAAAAGACAACACCAACCTGCTCTCAAGATCTAGAGCTACAGGGGCAAAGGCAAAAGAGGGGGTCCCCATTTGCAATGGAGTGATGGTGTGAAAACCTCACAACACTACTTTTGATCAAAATTCTGAATTTTATTCTAATGAATACACACCTTCATGGGACCCATCCTACTTACACGTTGAACAAAACTAAGTTGCCTAAGGATTATTCTGTATAAGAGGATGTATCATAATGTTCTTTTGGGAATATTACAATATTTTGCCCTAAAATCACAATTCCAATTAAAATAAGAAATCTAATACAGCTGATATCATAAATTAACCAATTGAAATGTCCTTAGCAAGGCAAATCCTGGTTCAAGCCATGCAATCATGTTAGTCAACATTTGAAATCTAATTCATAAGATCAATCATTTCCATAAGGGTTAGAGATTCAATAACATATAAATGCATATATAATAAATTGCATTAATAATCATTCAAGGCATATTCTTTTAGTAACCATATAAGAAATTGACTAGAAACTTGGCAAACCGTAATCTCAAGCAGAGCTATCCTTGTATTGCAAAATCGTGGGTGGAAAATGTTCCACTTCATCCCTCAGTCCTCCTTGGAAGCACTCCATCCTCCTTGATCAAGCCCAAGTGTAATCAGCCTCCTATCCCATGAGTGCTCCATCTTAGGGTAGTGTGCTTGATAAGAGTATGAAGACTCCCTCCTCCACCAAGACCGGGAGCACACATAAGCCTCCCTCCTGGCCCACGAGCACTCCATCTTGGGGTGGTGTGCTTGATGAAAGGTAGGTTAGGTCTTCATCTCTTGTGAACTCAAAAGGTTAATTGGCCTTCCTATTTTGCAACCATTCGTACCTAATTCAATATAGATTAACTATAGGAACATGCTATAACATATTTATCAATTAGAAATACAACTAGCTTTATCCAAATTAGGAAATAAAATTCAAATGGGAAAATAATGCAAAAACTTCAAGTAACCCTATATAATTTTTGCAATTCCTTCAATGTCGTTTCCCAAAGAGGAGGTCCACCTTATATAACCCTCAAGGAGGAACGTAGAGTCAACTCTTAATAAGAATATCTCCCTTCATAAAAGAGGTGTCCTTTCTAAATCAAATGATGTCCCTTCACTAATCGTAGAAGCTTGGAATCAATATGGATTAAGGTTTTCTTAAATATTAATCCTTATGCTCTACAAATTGCTAATTAGATAATGTTGTTCCTTGTTGGAGTATCCAAATCGAGAGGCATATTTTTTTTATTTTATATATATATTTTTAATTTATTATCTCCTCGTTAGGGTCGGGGCATGACATGTCCGTCTACAAAAAAATGTATCAAGAGACAGTTACAGGGTACCCATAACAATGTTTTGGTCTCCTCCTACGAAGATCATTGATTGACTAACAAAACCCTTGAAGATATTCTTGAGTAAAAGAGGTTCTTTATCCATCACAATGATTGTTGGGGAGTCGAGGACTACTGGGAGAAAAACAAAATCTATGGAAGATTCATATTGGAAAACTCTTCCTAACATCCTTGAGGTTGCAACAGAAGCTTTTTCCAATCAATTTACTTGATTGCATAGTGCATATAGCTACAAGCTTGTTTGAAGTAACCAAGAGGATTTCTTGGGTTTGCACCTTAAAGTTAAAGGGCATTTATATTAATAAGGGTTATGAAAAGGTGATGCTTTAAATTATAAATCAAAAGTCAACCTTCCCCTAGGAAATGATATAGAAGGCTAAGGCTTGGTCTAAAGTTGATCTCTTTCTCTTCTAGTGGACTTGTCATTAGGAAAATCTTAAGTGGTAGCAAACTCAAAAATAAAGGCTTTTCTAGCACCAGTAGATGTCCCCTTGGTCCACAAAGAAGAAGAGTAATCAACTCCTTATTTGTGTGATTGTACAAGAGGGCTCTAGAATTCAATTCTAGCAACTTTTAATATGGTATGGGTGAGTTTAAGCTCTCTTGCT
>MU227208.1:1914855-1927471 GCA_018584345.1 Thuja plicata
AGGATTCCCATTTTTTCAAGATTTTGGAATTTTCCCAAGAATTCCAAGATTTCAGAATTTTGGAATATTCCAAGATTTTCAACACTTAGCCATTTTTCCTTGCATGGAGGAGAAATTTTCCAACACAACCATTTTTTTTCCCATGAAGGAGAAATTTTCCAACACTTAGCCATTTTTCCTTCCATAAAGGAGAATTTTTCCAATGCTCAACCATTTTTCCAAAATTTTCCTCTTTTCCGAAATTTCAGAATTTTCCAAGATTTTCCAATTTTCCAATATTTTGGATTTTTGACTTTTCCAATAAAATTTCCAAAATTTCACCTTTTTGATTTTAACATTTTTGGAATTTTAAAAGTTTGCAAAATTTTCACATGTTGGAGGATTTTCTTTTGTTTGCAAATTCTCCTTTGACCGAGTTGACTTGCGCTCCATCATTCCTGGAGGCGGGATTTTGGAGAGGTCGTGGATTTTTCTTCAAGTCGAGGATTTTACTTCAAGCCAAAGATTTTTTCTTCAAGTCGAGGATTTTTCTTTATTCTGAAATTTCGGAATTTGTGATGTTTTTCATGCCTTTCCACTTATGGATATTTCAAGGGTGTTTCCAGACTTAACCATTTTTTATTGACGGCCACACTTGTTTATTCTTCTGGATATAGAATTGGATACCCTTTTGTCTCTTTATCAGTCATAGCTCACTTGTTACCAAAATACACCTGCCAAAAATAGAATTTCTAAAAATAGTAAGTTGTTCCAAAGTCAAAATAAGGCCAATCCGGGAGGCAATGAAATTTACTACAAAATAGACACTGCTAAAAATAGAAATTTCCAAAAATAGCAAGTATATCAAGACGTTCAAAATTTCACTGACATTCTTTTTTGAAAGTTCAATTCTCATTCACACTTGACCCAATTCACACACAAACACACAGTTTCCATTCTAGGAGCCAAGTGGACAACACTTTTCTAGACTTGGCCAAATTTTACCAATTCTCACATCAAAACACGGGGAACCTTAGGGGACTGAGCCAAAAACTACCAAGAACAAAAGCCAAAAGAAAAGGCCAACAAAAAAAAGAGGGGGGGGGGGTCCCCATTTGCAATGAGGCGATGTGTGAAAAGGTCACAACATCTAGCACCAATTCGAATAAATGTTCTAGAACATTTCAAGGATAAAAATTGCTCCATACCTGAAACCTTCGGAAAATTTCTTCTAACCGATCAAAAGACTAGGAAGAAGACTCAAAAAGGGAGAAAAATCAAGTATTGGATCACAACCTCTTCATCTGTGATTACATAGGTGTGTGCAAATGCATTAATTCCCACTCGACAAGAACACTTAGAATCCCTGAGATTATTCATGACAAGTTATACATTCCTCTTGACTCCAAAAGTATCCTGGACATTGCCTCGCTGCCAGTCAGGTGTCCATAGCCCCGACGAGGTTGTCGTTGTAATCCCACAGAGATCGCTCTACTTCCGGCGAATTATTCTTTCGAACACCTGTAGAGATGTCCGCGTATTCCCAAAGCCAATCATTCAATCTTAATTTTCTTTTCTTTCCTCTTTCTTTCTTTTGATATTGCATTTCTTTCCTTTTTCTTGGCTTGTGAGTAGTGAAGCTCACTATGGGTTAGGGAATTACAGTGATGCTAAAGAAAGATTTTAAAAGATTCGCAAGCCATGACTTCTCCCAAAGAATATTAAATGACTCAGAGCAATTGATTAGGTGTGAAAATATATAGTAATCATGGAATCCCGATGTTATGACACAATAAATGATTAAATTTCCAAGTCGAGGACACGTCCTAACCAAATGATAAAGTTGAAAAAGAAAAATCTTGGATTCTAGAGCATTTCACAAATAGTTATCCAAGAAATGGACTAAACATAACTAAGTACAGGTGCTAGAGTGTCCTTGAGCTGCACCACCTTTCTCACAAAACGGGAACCCTCCAAAGCAAACCAAAACTAAAAGGAAACCTACTCTAACAAAACAAAAACTTTGAACGGACAAAACTCAAAAAATGAAATATACACAACTCCTAACATGATTCCTCAAGATGTTTAAGAGCAACATGGTATTAGTCATAGTTAGAATTCTTGCGAATTCATCCTTAAGCTCTGAAAAGTAATCCCTCGCAACACAAATCTCAAACTCAATCAAATCCTTAGGAAAGATTAGCAACTGGGGTAACTCCTTGAGATCATGATTAATCCATAAACAAGTTGTTTTTCCTAAATTTTCGTAATCAAATTCATAACATTCAAAATTAAGAGTAAGGAACAAGACAACCTTGTCATCTTCGTTCTCAAGCGAGAATTCCTACGTGTTGTCATATATTGCATCTGGAGGACGAAGCTAGTGATGAACCATCCCGCTCGCACTTGAGATATGTTGATCATCTTCACACTCCATAGCAAGCTTGTTTTGACGTGATTCAACTAGAAATTTGGAAATATGGAACATTTCACCCACTATTTCTTCTTGTTTCTTCAGTTATGGGTGTACCACCAACCCAAATGGCTCTTCATATTCTTCATCTATTATAGCAATCTTCTCATCGCCTAGTATTTCTTCTTGTGCAATCTCTTCTAAAATCTCTCCTTGGATCTTGAGTAGTGGACCTAGCACCAATTCAAATTGGTTGTCCAATTTTGCTTGCATCGTGGTGGCCAGTCCATAATCTGATATTTCATCTTGTTCGAAGGCACTCAACAGTTCCTGCATCTTAGCAATATGTGAATGGACTACCTTGTCAAGGATTTCTCCTTTTGGAAACTCCTTGTGTTGCAAGGTCAAACGTTGATCAAAATTTTCTCCTTCATGAGAATTACTAGAACGATTTTCTCTGTCACGTGGTTGTCTTTCTTCACTTGGAATAACCATTTGATCCTCATGTTCTGATGCTTCCAAGCGTTGAATATGACTTGTCATTTCCTAAAGGTCTTCTATGGCTTCTTTGATCTTGACTCCAACAACTTCTTCAGGTGTGATGTAGGAACAATCTTCGTCAGTTGGAATGCTTGACTCAATTGTACCATCTTCTTCTAATTTTCTTCCTCCATAATCTAATGACATTGCAATGCTTTGTTCTTTTGTTGCAAGATAGAGATGCTCATTTCGGATGCATTTCCATGGTAATTCTAATAATCTAACTTGATTGATGGCTTCTCCACAAATTTGACAAGTGAATTTAGAGTGAGGTGCATTGTGAATCTGACACCAACAAGGAAGCAACACACCTTCGAGTCGTATATTACCAATCTCAATCTGATTCTGAATTCTCAACCTGAACCTTGAGAAAGAATCATTTCCATTGTAATCATCATCGGGCCTTATGCACAATTTCGGCTTCGAAGCATCCCAAAAGAAAACCTTCCCTTGCAACACTAGCTCTATCCTCAACCAGAAGGTCAAGCAATTCATCTCCTCATGCTTGGTAGTCTCATGAATTTGACACCTCCCTTGTATGACAAACTGAGACAAATTCCTGGGGTACAAATGTGCATTTAAATCTTCTTGAATCTGAACTATATCCACTAGGAGATTGTCTTGATGGCAAGATATATGAAATGGCTGCTCCTCCATCAAAAAAAAAATGGATTTTCGCTTTTGGATTTTTCACTTTTTTTTGGATTTTTTCACTTTTGAGAGATCTAACATATCTCTAATTTGATGTTTCAAAGCTCATATAATTTCCAGCCGATGGAATTTCTTCACTTGATGGTTTTGATTGTGAAATGAACAATTTGATGTTCAGGCCCTCCTTCTAGCGCCAGTTTCTATTGATGGCGCGAAGATGGAGGGTTTGCACACCACCAATGCTTTGATTTTCTAGATTGTTCCAAGAATGAATTTTAATTCAGCTCTCCTTCTAGCGCCAGTTTTTGTTGATGTGTGTTTTATGACTCACCAAACAATAGAACAAAATACCGAGATATCTTATTCTCTCTTGATCAAAGTTCCGTATATGCTAAGATTGCGAGAAGATCATATAGGTCATTCCAAGGTTCCTTTCGTGTCAGGTCTTGACCATGGATAAGCTCAGTGGTAAATGTGATTTGCCGAATATCACAAGGGGCCTAACGTTTTCAATCTTGGAAAGATTTGCAATGAAACACCTTTTTTGAATTTTCAAAATATGTGGAAAGAAAAAGGAAGTAGGGTTCAAAAATTTTAATCTACTCCTAAGGGCAATGATAGCAATGGTCAATACTTCAGTGGACAAATTCCCAATAACCAGGTTTCGCTTTGCCAAGTTATACTACAACTACACGAGAACCAATGCAATCTTCAAGGTTTATGCAGAGGATTTTCATACCACCACGGACACCATCATGAAGAACAATGTACGCGAATGACAGAAGTTAAGCATATCCATGAATGAGGTTCAGGCTAACTTTGCACAATGATTTACAATCAGTAAAACGTCAAAAGTATGAACCAAAGGAACTCATCAAAACACCATCATATTTATCATTGCAATCACAACACTTCATCTAACATTATCCAACAAATCTAAACTAAATGAGGGAATTATGAAACCAAGCAAGCACTAAAACACATCAAGTATTCACCATGAAACCAACAATGAAAACTTTATTGTCTGAGTAGCTCTTTAGCAACAATCTCAAAATTCGCTCCTTTACCAATGAGAAATGAGGCCTTTATATAGGTCCACGATTACAATGAATGGCTCGGATTGAAACAATAACTGATGGCCTAGATCATGTCACCTCAACCCTAATTAGGGTTAGGGCAAGAAGAGAGAATCTACATTAAATTTACGAGTCCACGCAAACCAAACAGAAGAGAGACCACATTCGTAGTGGGCAATAAGTGTCCACTATGCATGTTCATCCAGTAGGAGAGTGGGGCGAAATGAATGCCCACTATGCATTAAATGCTCCTTTGCCAGGAATAGCCTGTGCTTGATTTTGTTCCTTAAATGCAATGAACTTTGACTTGGGGATCTTTGACCAGCTGGTGAAGATGACTAGGCACCATGTCAGCATACTGGGTGTCATGTAGGCTCGGGTCTTTTCTAACTGCATCATTTTGTAACCCACATCCAACTTTGAATACTCCTTTTGAAACTATCTATGCTTTAACATTTCCATCCTTCCATGTACTTGTTTGGAAATTTATGGATTGGAATCCTTCGTTGATGATTATGTCATTCTGGAGTTTATTCACATAGAACCTCCCTTGGCCATGCTCTTGGATTTCTTGATTGAATTTGATCTTTTAAAGTCCTAAACCTTGAATGCCTTGATTTGGGTCATTTGAAACTTGGACGCCTTCAACACTGCAATTGGAGTTCTGGATTTTGAATGTCGTCCTTGATCATGCAAGAGTGAAATTCTTCCCCCCTGCAAAATGAAATAATCAACGTAAAAATCTTATAAAAATTCTTTCATATTTACTCTCTTCAAAATAAACAAAATCCTCTCTCTCTAACATTCTCATGCCTCCTTTGATTCTTCAAACTCTTTGCAAATTTATCTCTCTAGATAAACATTTTCTCTCCAAAAACTCTCTTTCTCTCTCTCCAAAACTTCATACCTTCCTCTTATCATGCTTTAAATTCACTTTGTCCCTCTTTTTTCTTTATTTTCCAAGGATTCCCATTTTTTCAAGATTTTGGAATTTTCCCAAGAATTCCAAGATTTCAGAATTTTGGAATATTCCAAGATTTTCAACACTTAGCCATTTTTCCTTGCATGGAGGAGAAATTTTCCAACACAGCCATTTTTTTTCCATGAAGGAGAAATTTTCCAACACTTAGCCATTTTTGCTTCCATGAAGGAGAATTTTTCCAATGCTCAACCATTTTTCCAAAATTTTCCTCTTTTCCGAAATTTCAGAATTTTCCAATATTTTGGATTTTTCACTTTTCCAATAAAGTTTCCAAGATTTCACCTTTTTGATTTTAACATTTTTGGAATTTTAAAACTTTCCAAAATTTTCACATGTTGGAGGATTTTCTTTTGTTTGCAAATTCTCCTTTGACCGAGTTGACTCGCACTCCATCATTCCTGGAGGCGGGATTTTGGAGAGGTCGTGGATTTTTCTTCAAGTCGAGGATTTTTCTTCAAGCCAAGGATTTTTTCTTCAAGTCGAGGATTTTTCTTTATTCTAAAATTTCAGAATTTGTGATGTTTTTTATGCCTTTCCACTTTTGGATATTTCAAGGGTGTTTCCAGACTTAACCATTTTTTATTGACGGCCTTGCTTGTTTATTCTTCTGGATATAGAATTGGATACCCTTTTGTCTCTTTATCAGTCATAGCTCACTTGTTACCAAAATACATCTGCCAAAAATAGAATTTCTAAAAATAGTAAGTTGTTCCAAAGTCAAAATAAGGCCAATCCGGGAGGCAATGAAATTTACTAAAAAATAGACACTGCTAAAAATAGAAATTTCCAAAAATAGCAAGTATGTCAAGACGTTCAAAATTTCACTGACATTCTTTTTTGAAAGTTCAATTCTCATTCACACTTGAGCCAAAAACTACCAAGAACGAAAGCCAAAAGAAAAGGCAAAAAAAAAAAGAGGGGTGGGTCCCCATTTGCAATGGGGCGATGAGTGAAAAGGTCACAACATCTAGCACCAATTCGAATAAATGTTCTAGAACATTTCAAGGATAAAAATTGCTAGATGTTTTTAAAATGTCATGAAGCAGCAAAAGTGTTTTTAAAATATATTTTAATTAAAAATCCATGGGTCTTTTTCCATGTGAATTTTAGAGCAAACTAAAACGAATGTTTTAGGTTTTGTGACATTCACTAAATATCAAGCATTTTGGTTGAAATACAGTGAACCCTGTGACATAACTGACAAGCAAAATGAATTTACTACTTTAAAGTTAGTTATCAGATTTGGAACAAATATAGACCTATTCAAGAATAATGAGAAATTGTTGAAGCTTGAAACAAATAGAGACCCTCATATATTAATATCAACAAATACGCATCTCAGTGGAGTGCCAAGTTTTGGAAAAGAAGCTGTCTTAAAAAACCTAAAGAAGACGATCGAAAGCATCTTGCTCTAAAAATAGGAACAGCAGCTAATCTTTAGAGTCAATATAAATATAAGAAAGGCATTTTCATGCTAAGCCTAAGACCTGCATTCGGCAAGGATTGAATTAAAATAACAAAAAGGAAAAAGAACAAATCTAAAAATAAAACAAAGTTGCTAATTTATGCAGACTGCTGAAAGAGAACAGCAGCCAAGCAACACATTTTAAATTAACAAAAACCACATTTGAATATATACTCTGAAGATATAACATAACTGAACAGAAAATGAGTTCCAGAAAAAAGATGATGCAATTCACTTACACCTAAGCCAGTAGAAACAGGAGTGAAATCAGAGTCAGGGGTAGCTACATGCTCCCTAAACTCCCTCCGTACCATCAAAGCTGAAATAGGATCGTCTTGCTGCATGCACACATTTAACATAAAGTAAAACGAGTGACACTTTTTTCATCAAAGGTCCCAATGTAGACATGAACTCTGTAACTAAAAGCATCTATAGTTTCATCATCTCATACTAACATTTTTTAACAAAATTTGGACTTACTTGTATGCCTCCTTCATGTTCTTCCCATGCGAATTCCTCCTGGAGCTGCCTGGCCAAGAGTTCATCTTGTTCTATTTGTCTGGCCCTAGCACTTGCTTCCTTATTACTTTCCTCTAGGTTTACAGTTTCATTGATAGGGTATTCTAAGCTATCGACATCAATAGGAGTATGATCATCAACCTCAACACCGCAGCTGGATTCCTGAACAATATTGCTATTTCTGCTAGTAGAAGAATGATTTCTTCGCGATGGTCTACTTGACCTAAGGAACATAACTTCTGGTGAACCTGCTTCAGAAGAGTTCCGTTGATCCCCAACTAAAGATAACGACAGTAAGTCACCTCTGGTTTTGTCTAGCCTTGCCAGCTGTCTTTCATTTTGATGCACTCTTGAGCAACCTTGAGGCTTGCAAGTAAACTTTATGTTTCTTTCTGATGCATCATCCCTTGAAGTATTGAGAAAAAAACCATTTTTACAAGCTTGGATCTTGCCCTGTGTAGCTAAACCAGAAGAACTACAAGGACTACTACCATCTCTACAAACAGAGAATCTGTTAACTTCTCCAGAACTAGAGGAATTAACCCTCATTCTCTTCCTGCCATAAGGAAACATAGAAGAAAGTAAATGGCGATATTACAGTCCTAAAATTAGAATGTTATCTTAATGCCTAAACATCATGCTAAAGTCTTTTAAGAGTTAAATATTGAACTGCATCATTAGAATACAGATATTAAGCATTGATGTGAATCATTAAAAGAAAACGCCATAAAGACAAAGCACACAGGTGAATTACAACATAAACACTAAAAATGAAAAACAAGCACCACTAATTATTAAAAAAATTAAAATACCTCGAGAAACCAGGTCAAATTCATTAAAGATTAAAACACTACATGGTCAAGCACCATATGAATGATAAATGAAAATAAATATTAAGCTCAATCTAATTAGGAGACGTTTGCATAAAAGCCTCTAAGTACATAAAATACTGATATGTAGTCAAAGTTCTCTTAATACATCAGATGTGAAACGCAATGTACGGTGGAAAAGCACTGTTAAGAAGTCCAAAAATCTCTATCAAACATGAAACAATAAAAATTTGAAAAGTTCTATTCTCTATCCCAAGGCCAATAGGTATATACAATGCTTTTGATAAACAAGAAATGACTCAGCAGGACAGCAATGATTGAAATAAGATTTTCAGATAGACTGTATACAGAATCTAAAGGAACACAATTATTGATAGATGTGTTTGACCAAAGATTAATCTAACATGGAGGATAAGTAGCACAGAGGAAAAAATGAACTACATTAAAGCCAAAATTTATCAGTTACCTCCTTTGTAGCAATTGCACAAAATTATTCTTGTCTCTTTCAAACATATCACCAGATACAATTGCTTTGTCTTTCCTTCTATCCTCTTGTTGTGCAGCAAATGGTAAACAAATGTTATTAAGTTGGAAATCACAATCACAACTGATGAAACTGTTTGCATCCACAGATTCATCATTCATAACAGGCCCCACTACACTGGCCTCTCGTTGTCTTTTCACACGCTTGTTTGACATGGCTTCAACTGCAGTAATCCCATTTGGAGATATGCCACCATTGCATACCAACATTTTTCTTCGATTCTGCATAGATGTATGAATTGCATGGCTAGAAATTGTGTTTTTATCATTCCTTTTAAGTTCAACTCTATAACTAAAAGCATCTATAGTTTCATGATATCATTTCATACTTCTTTAAAAATATTAAAATATAAAAGATGTATTCATATTCATGATGCATGCACCTCAATTTCGATTCAGATAGAAGAATAAAATTAAATAAGATTAACTACACAGGTAAAACATTAAAAATTTGCAAATGTATCTATGAAGTATAAACAATGACTTACCTGTAGGCCTACTTTGAGTTCTTCTGATGCAAATTCCTCTTGGAGCTGCTTGGCCAAGAGTTCACCTTGTTCTATTTGTCTGGCCTTAGCACTTGCTTCCTTATTTCTTTCCTCTAGGTTTACAATTTCATTGACAGGATCTTCTAAGCTATCAACGTCATTATGGATGTGATCATCAACCTTGACATCACAGCTGGATTCCTGAACAATGTTGCTAGTTCTAGTATTGAGAAATACATCATTTCTATAAACTTGGTTCTTGCCCTGTACAGCCAAACCTGAAGAACCACAAGGCCAATGACTAGAACAGTCTCTACATACAGTGAATCTGTTAACTTCTCCAGAACATGAAGAATTAACCCTCAGTCTCTTCCTGCATAAAGACAACAGAGAAGAAAGTAAATTTCAATATTACAGTCCTTATAAAATTAGAATGATATCATGCCTAAACATCATGACCAACAAAATTACAAAAAATAATAACTAAAGTCTTTTAAGAGTTAAATACTGAACTGCTTCATTAGAATACAGATTTCAAGCATTGATGTGTATCACAAAAACAAAACACTACAACAATGAGGCACCCAGGTGATTTAAGTAGAAACACTTAAAATGAAAATGCTACAAAGTCAAGCACCATATGAATGATAAATGAAAACAAATATTAAGCTCAATGGCATTAGGAAGCGCTTGTTTGCATAAAAGCCTGACTTTAAGAATTTATTTTTCAAGTGCATACAATACCAATATGTAGTCAAACATTTCTTAATATGTAAAATGTGAAAAGCCCTGTATGGAAGCCCGAAAATCTCTATAAATCATGAAGCAACAAAAATTCAAAATTTGTATTCTCCATCTCATGCTAGAGAAGTATAAAAAATGCTTGTAATAAAAAAGAAATGACAGAGCAGGACAACAATGATGGGATACAAAATTTCCAGATAGACTGTAAACAGAATCTAAAGAAACACTTATTGATAGATGTGTTTTATGGTTTTCCCAAAGATTAATTGAAGATGGAGAATCGCTATTACAGAGGAAAACATGAATTACCCCTCAACAGAACAACTATAATGATAAGGTACATCTGATTTTAAATTGAAAAAGATCAAACCACATTCAAGCCAAAATTTATTAGTTACCTCCTTTGTAGCAATTGGATACAATTATTCTGGTCTCTTTCAACCATACCGCCATATACAATTGCTTTGCCTTTCCTCCTATCCTCTTGTTGAGCAGCAAAAGGTAACGAAATGTTATTAGGCTGCGAATCAAGAACACAACTAATGATACTATTTGCATCTGCAGATTCATAATTGATAACACACCCCTCTACACTGACCTCTCGTAGTCTTTTCACACTCTTGCGTGACATAGCTTTATCTGTAGCAATCCTATTTGGAGATATGCCCCCATTGCATACCAACATTTTTCTTCGATTCTGCATAGGTGTAGGAACTGCATGACCAGAAATTGTGTTTTTATCATTCCTTTTAGTTTGAAATATTTCATCAATATTATGAGTTCGATTGATTTCTTTCTCTCTCGGCATGCTACAAGTTTCCATATATGACTCTCTCGGTGATCCTTCTGACTGATGACATAAATATTGATGGGGATGAAACTTGAAAGAGGAAGATGTGCTTTGCCAATGGTCTTGCTTTTGTGTAAAACTGTCCGTAGTCGAGCTATATTGCAGTGTACATGAAGTTCCCACAGAATGTGGGGACAAATATGAACCTAAAGCGGCCTTTTCTCCTACAGTATGGTCTTGTTCTCCCCTGCTTAAGTCTTCATCCTCTAAACTTCTCTTCCGAATACAAACAGAACGCTGTCGCCTTGCCCCAAAATCCCTTTTTAAACGACCACAATCCTGTGTAGCTGAACGATATGGAGAGTTATCTGGAACCTCCAACAACTCACATCCCACTCTATCTGACATCTTTGCGAGTACTGCTGGAAAATAATATTAAAATTTTAAAAACCTTTTCAGTAATCCTTCTGTGAATTTATGATCCTGCAAATATGCCCTGATCAAGTTCTTCAATTGAACTCCCTATAACAGAAACCCTGTTAACACAAACATGGAGAACCATAGTAAGTCATGCCAACGGTAAAAACATTATTTGTAATTGCAGAGAAAAGTTAAACTGGACAGCAAAAATTGATAGTAAACTTAATACATAAAGTCATACAAAATAAAAAAGCACACATATATATTCAAGATTATAAAGAATTAGATTTAAAAGAATGAAAGAAACTCTTACAGAACGTAGTTTTAAAGCCAGAGAAATTGACATGGAAGTTCCGAAAACGCAAAAATTTAAATGATATTTTCACAACGGGCAGAAAAAAAAAGACAGAGAGAGAGAGCGGAAAAGAAGGCGCAGTTTAAGGAAAACGCTAAAAACGGAAATAACATTTTCACACCGGGCAGAAACGTGAAGGTGGATTTAGAAACTGTCATTCAAGACGGAACCGAAATGTGCGTTTCTGGTTTTTCACCAAGAAATGCAGCAGGCAATAAATACTAGAAGGCTTACCATATTAATGGAATATACGGGGCATAGCCATGAAAGATTGAAAGCAAGATTTCCTACCACCCCACGATTGATTTAAATGTGGATTGAACCATTCGTACATAGAGGAGAGGGATCGGGCCGAGCGAGGTATAACGAATATGAAATTTCCCGCCGATACTTCCATATTTCATAAGCAGCTGATAGAACTAAAAAGAGGAATCAAATTAAAACAACGGCCTCCTTCAGACAGATAATAATTATGTCCAGCAAAACGGACCCAGATTCGCTCTGCAACACCCGGATTGCCACACGGGATCTAAAGCAAGAACCAAATTTAAGGTTTTTTTTGGTACAAACCAGTAAACTAGATTAAACTTTTGAAATTCAAATACTAACAAAAGAAAAATAATATTAGTATTAAATAATAATAATTTAATAGATAAATGATAATAGATTAAGCTAGTCAATTGTATTAATTTTGTTATAATAATAGATAAAATTAGTATAGATATCTTAAATATATCTATTTTAAAAAGAAGAGATTTTTTTATTCTAATAAATTCAACATGAATATATATCTCTTGATATTTTTAGATAAGTATAATTAA
>MU227208.1:1942331-1968806 GCA_018584345.1 Thuja plicata
TATATATATAATAGAGAGTGCACTAAATATTTTAATATTTTAATATTTTTTAGAGAGTGCACTAAATATTTTTTTTATTTTAATATTTTTTATTTAAAGTTTTTAATATAACATATTCCTTTTTCTACAACTCATTCATCCTCCATCTATAGAAGCCCAACCCGCAACAAACATGAAATTTTGGAGGCTAGGGTTTGAAGGCTAAATGAATAAATGATTTTTAGGGTGAAATTTTAGACTTCATAGTTTAGCCCCAACCCTAATTTTGAATTAGGATTAGGACTAACCTAAGAAGGTTAGTTGGAAATTTAAATATATTATAATGAGTGTTTCTTTTTTTTTTTTTTAATTCCAACTTAATGGAATTTCATTTAGTGGGTTGACTTTTTTTTAAAGCTGATTATTAATTTTTAAATAAGAAAGTGGATTATTAAATTAAACTTTATTAAGTGGGAGGATTTATTTCTAATTGTTTGTTAATTAAAATTTTAAAAAGGATGTAAATTTTTAATTAGACTTTTGGAGAGAAATTTAGTAAGGTAAATATTTAACCTTGGTGATTATATTTTTAATTAAATCTGATGATTTAATAATTAATGAATTTTTTTCAACGGAGCATTGTTGTGATTGTAATTTAGAAAATAATTATGTGATTAAAGCTTTGGATAATTTTATTAATTTGAAAATTAAAATGTGGTAATGAAATTGAATTAAACACAATTTTTCTTATTATAAGTTAAATATTATTAATATTTTGGTAATTAAGTAACTAGATATTTCATAGTGACCTTGAATTTACTATTAGATATTTTAAGAAGTCATTAATGTCAATTGGTTAAATAAATGAAAATAATTAAAGAGCTATACTTCTAAGTTGAATTAAAATTAATCTAGGGGCGAATATAATATTTTTAATTAGAGGGTAAAATGATGATTCTATTATTAATTAAGATTAGTCCTTGTGTAGTTAATATTTAATTAATTAATTTTTATTGTGCAACATTAATTATGGATTAAAATTAAGTCTAATGTAAAAAAATGTGTTGGTGTGTTTTGACCCTTAAATTTTGGTACGGCAAGTATCAATTGGTCTCTTTAGTCTCCAATTTTATTTAAGCTAAGTGTTTTATAACAATGTGGAAAGTAGTTATGGAGCCCAAAGTTGCCCATGTTTCTTGTTTGCTTCAACAAAGGCTTCCAATTGTCACTTATGTAATATATGTTGGTTTATATAATCTAAGATGTCTATTTTGTGGACAAGTAAAAACCCTTTCATCTTTTCTAGTTTGTGTTCTATGCACAATTTTAGACAAGATTGTTTTGTATCTAGAAGAATAGAAATTTTATTATGGATACTAACTTTGAAATTCATTCAAAATCATTAATAATCTCTTGTATACTTGTAGAAATTTAAGTTGAAGCTAATAACTAGAGGTCCAGTAACTTAAAACCCTATTGATCAATGTGGTAATGTACCTCACATTATAACTAGGATTTCACCTTTGTTATCCTATACATGACCCACCCATTAACACCCATGACACAACCACTCAAAGTCCTTGTAACATCACCCACACAACTATTAAAGAGCATGCATTCCTCCACTAAATTAGACAACACTCTAGATAGACATCTCTAGTAACTCTATCATTTAACTACCAAGGTGGGTGGTCTTTGTCGAGCTATGTCCTCTCAATAACATGGATTGGCCTCCTCAAATCAAAAGGAATTCCCCCACTTGGCTCTTGTTTGGTCTCCACCAAAAAATGTACATATCTAGTCCCAAGAGGATCTAAAGGATGAAAATAATGTTGCTCAAACCAAATAGGCACCTATGGAGGATGGCAAGAATCTACCAAGTCAAGGATGCAAAAACCGTGATGGGCAAGACCCTAGAGTTACCCTTTCTAGATAATAGTAATAACTTTTTACTATTTCTAATGAATTGGTGTCTTCATAATAATTTTCTTTATGGAAACATGTTCTTGTTATTTTATATAAATGTTTCTATTTTTGAAACCACATGTTTCTATTATTCCTTAACTATATTAATCTACTTTAGACAACCCATATTTTATAAGATCACTTGTATATTTTAACTTATAATGTTAATATAAGTTTTTTCATCAACAAAAAAAATCCAAAATATTAAACAAAGAATAAGACAAATTCTAAAAGTTTAAAAACATCAATTTGTTTATGAAGTTATCATATAAAGAAAGCAATTCCATTCTATAAATGCTGCTTCCCTATCCGATGTTTTGCCAATAAAAAAAACAAAGCATACTTCCATAAAAAGCTGTGTAATTATGACCAACTTCTTAGTATTCTTTACATATGTACAAAGTTTATGGTTGACTTCCAAGTTGCAACCATTCAATAAGATATATAATCAATTCTTATTATAATAAGAAGCAACTTAACAAAACAAATTAAACAACTACAATTATTAATACGTATATAACCAACTTCCTATTCATCCACCATTAATTCCCCATGGTCTCTTCCTTTTATATTCACTCATGAATGATTTCCTCTGAAAAAGATGCAGCAAGAATTTATTTTACCTTAGTTTATGAATCACTCGGCATTAAAAAAATTTATAAGTGTTACTCAAAAGTACAGGAAAATCCATCTCCATAACTATTAGTATCATAGTAAAATGAATAGGCCAAAACTGGTAAGGTGAAATGATCATCATTCCAACCATTTTCATATTGTATTGTGCTAAGTGTTAAGCATAAGATTACAGAATACTGGTGATAATCAAATACCAGCAGCTACTGGTAAAAGATAGGCAGCTGTGAAGCAACACCAAAACTGGTAAGCTGAAACAACCATCATACCAACCCTGACAAAGCTACTCCACAAATAGTACAAGTCAGTGAGTTGTCATCCATGGTACAATGTCCAAAAGGACAGACACAGCTAATGTACAGGGGCTAAACTACAAGAAGATTAGGTACAAAAAGATTTTGCCATCACTAGGTAGAGTTAACCAAATACATCATTGAGCACTAAAATATTTGCCACTGAAACACATTTGTTAAGTTTGACCATAAAGGTCTTCTGCTTTTACAGTCAAAAACTAAGTTTGTAACTACCCTTGAGCAGTAACATTGTATTATAAGCAAGATCATGTGGGCCAAAGTGGTTTCTTCAAACATAAGTTAAACATAACTTTAATAATGTGTGACGCACTTTACACTGTACATTCCCTGTATATAAAGTACTTCTGTAATCCGAACTTCCTTACATGTCTTGAGTAACAGTTATCAAGAAATTTAAATATGTACTTTAATTTTATACTTTTATCATTTCAACTTTTTCATAAGTCTCCTAGTTACCTATATGCTCATAATTTAAGTCCAATTTTTTTTTTTTAATATAACACAGTTTCAATGTTTTAAATTAAATATTATTAAATCAAATAAAATATTATATTATATCAAATATAATTGAATATAGATAATCATGCATTTATTATGAAAATTAATTGTAAAATGGTAGGCAACCTAGGCCCTTTTGGCAGGACTTGCTTCATAAACTACGTCAGAAAGTTAATCATTGGACTCATCGGTGGCTTTCTACTGCTACTAGGGTTAACTTGCTTCAATCAGTGATTTCATGCTCTTTTCTATTTACAGAAGTTTTATTCAGGCAGCTCTTGAGTATTTAGTTAAAGAATTCAATGCTCTTTCGCGCCAATTTCTTTGGAGTGGTAATTTGCAGTCCTCTAAGTGGAGTCTTATTAATTGGGAGTTAGTGTGTTGACTAGAGTAGGAACAGGGCTTGGTCTTTGGTCTGCTATTTGGGATGGGCAAGCTCTGACTACCAAATTATATTGGTGTTGGTGTACTAATCAAGATCAACTTTGGGCTCGGATTCTCTCACATAAGTATTTAAAAAATGTTGATCAAGTGGATGTTTCCCGCTATCTTTTGGAAGGCAAGGGCTCTCCGAGGGGCTCTATGATTTGGCACACTTTGAAAACGGGAGCTCAGTTAATTAAGAAAGACCTTTTTTGGATCTACAATAGAGTCTATGAAGCACTTTTTTGGGTAGATTCTTTGGATGGTAATCCTCCTCTGCTTTCTGTGTATCTTCATTTGCAGCCTCTTATTGTTCTTTTACAACGGATGGTTGGGGTTATGCATTATAAGCATGAATGGAATTTAGGCCTAGTTGGGTTTATATAGAGGGACTCTTGCGAGTAGCAGCAAGGGGGTTCAAAGGAGCATTGGAACAGGCTGGCTCAGATTCTTGCCTCTAGGGAGTGCAATTCCTTGGTTGATCGAGATGTCTTGGCTTGGGTTAGTGCTTCACCTGGTAGGTACTCGGTTTCTGCAAGATACTTGGAGCTTGTTAGGCAGTTCTTTGGAGGCATTGAGGTGCCTTGGATAAGGATGTTAGTTTGTTTCTTATTATGTTAAAACTATTATTATGCAATAGTCAACTATCATCTTTTCACCAAAAAATTGTAAGTGGGACAATTTATGTGGCTTTTGTTTAGTCTCCACCAAAAATTGTTCAAAACTAGTCCCAAGAGGATCTAAAGGATGAAAATAATGTTGCTCAAACCAACTAGGCACCTATGGAGGATGTGAAAACCCTAATCCCTAACACTAGAGTTACCCTTTCTAGATAATAGTAATAGCTTTTTTCTATTATAATGAATTGATGTCTTCATAATTATTTTCTTTGTGGAAACATGTTCTTGTTATTTTATATAAGTGTTTCTATTTTTGAAACCACATGTTTCTATTATTCCCTAACTTTATTAATTTACTTTAGACAACCCATATTTTATAAGATCACTTGTACATTTTATTAATTGTATATTAATTGGTTAAGGATGTTAGTTTGTTTCTTATTATGTTAAAACTATTATTATGCAATCAACTATCATCTTTTTTCCTCCTTATGTTCTCTTGGATCGTGATGGATTCGAACATTAATCGTAAAAAGCTTTACACAATATAATCCAGAAACTATTTCAGCATTCTTATTATGTTATCTACTAGAATTTAAATATTTTATACATCGATCTAGTTCTATAAAAATTAACGCATCTGATTAACTACTACTCCTCACTCTAATTTAGATACTTGCTCATCACATCGATTTCCATTCTATATGGCCTAACAGTCTAATTACTCCTATTCCTGACAGTCTGATCATGCTGTAATCCACTTCCTTATCATATTGTGATCCACTTTAAAAAGGACACAGATATCAATATCTATGCAATCCAGTTGTTTCCCAAACAATTCTATATATTATTTTTAATATGTATAATTATATTTTTCTTTATTTCATATATATATATTATATCGGTGAAATATTCTAACAGGGCGTTTTACAGCTAAATAGGCCAAACACATCTGAACGACCATCAACTTTATTCGCAGAAGCTCATCATGTGGTTAATTCAAGGACATAAACTTGTATAATCATTCTACTAGATATAAAATAAGTTGCTACTGATGCAACAAATGTATAGCTTATCATTCAACCCATAAATCAAAAGTCATAATGTGACAGACAAAAGATCTGAAGAACTTTCCATTTGGATTCAATAGTTGGCAACAAATCGTCCTCTGTAATTCAATTGGGCAAAATACCACGTGGACACCCACCATAGAAGATTGGAGAGCGACATGATATCATGGCCTTCGTTTATTTACCAGGTTTTTATCACCGACTTTATTCAACAACCCAAATCAACAGGAAAATTAATGGCACTGCAGACAGCGTTGTGACGGTGACTCCCAAATATCATATTGGGCCTAACTGATTTCCTGCTGTAAAGTATACAATTCATAACTTGTAGATATGGGTCCTTGTCAAATAGTGCTCTGGCATAATTAATTTCATGCTGTGGAGTATAGGACTCGTTACTTTAGGTATGGGTCCTTATCAAAAGATTAAGTGTCACCCACATTATAAAAGCGAGAGTTAAAGTGGCTTATCTTAGAGGTCTAGAGGATGGTGTAGATTCATTCCAGATAGTTTCAAATAAATCTCCGACATTGATGCGCCAGTTAAGCCAATTCAGGCACTGCACATCTTAAAAGCTCCACACAGCCAAACAACTTGTATCCATATCTACCAAGTGGACAAGCTGAATTCTTGAAACGTATCTACAAAAGCAGTACTATTAAACTGCACTCAGTGCATTGGATCACTAATTGATTTTTGTTTAATTGGATTAAAACAATTAGGCGTTTTACAAATGGCAAAAAATACGCCATTCATGTACAGGCAATGCTCAGTCAAACAAAGAAAAGAACTGACATTGCCGATTCATTAGACACAAAAAAATAACAGAGAGAAACTTAAACTTGAAAAGATTTCTCTAAGGAACAGAACAGCATATAGAAACTCTGGTATCAATTGTTTTGGAGTATGAAAAATTTAAACACTCCTCATGTTGAAAACATGATAATAATTTCACATATATTTTGCCCCATGATTTTTCGTTACAACCATATGATTAAAACTGTAAGGAAAGCCTGCACTTCCAAAATCATATATTGCCTACCCCTCTGTACAATAGTAAGAAAAGGAATGCTTCCGCGGACTGCTATACCTCTACATCTACAAGCTCACTCTGAAGGACATCATTAACAGGCAAGACAAACATGCCGTTTTTCACTATAGCAGCTGATTATACAACACTGTGTCCTTCAAGAGGTTCAACATGTATAAACAAAATATATTAAGGTCGGCGAGACCGATGTACATTACACTATACTGTTCGTATGTACAGGCTCAATCATATGACTACAATTTGTATTCCCTCCTAGGACATTAGCTTGTGGAATTTTGCTTATGATGTTGAGCACTCTGACTGCTGCTCACAAAGACTTCCCTGCCGTGGCTCCCTCAAGTACTGAAGAAGAGTTGCAGCCTGTGGAGTAAAAGGTTCAGCCAAGCAAATTTGTAAGAAGAAAACTCAGTGGCTAAAATTCACCAATTAATTTTGTTTTTTTTAACCCTCAATTGCATACGAAACTATTGTCATTCCAAAATTTGAGAATATTTTACAATTAAAGTGTTTCATCTGTATGTCTAAACTTTTCAAATATATAATTCACTTTTTACTGTAAAAAGCAGTGTAATGTGTGTACCAGTATCAAGAATGCTGCAGTCTAGAGCTCTTTAAGTTTCAAGCATACAAACACATTTTTAAGAGAAATAAGCTTTTGCATACATAATTTGGCTTGCGGTAAAGTCGAATGAATCATATAAAGGGAACTTCAGCCTGAAATTCAAGCTGAATGAATCATATAAAGGGAACTTTAGCCTGAAATTCAAGCTGCCATGTTCATTCCTTGATTTCGTATGAATTCCAATAATGTCACCTATGCTAGAAGTTAGTAGTCAGTATTCAGTTTCATAACCTGTAGCATGCAGTGCAACTAAAGGCAAATTTAATAATAGTTGATGACAATATAGGAAGAAAGTAAATAAGAGAAAAATGATGTTTATTCTTGTAAAAGAATGATACTGTAAGAAATTAGAATTAACATCTTGATGGTGAAGAGTTCTACCCAGCACTAGATGCTATATGAAAGTTAAATTGGCAATTATCCAAAATCCATTTTAAACACTAAACTGCTAGTTGGTGTTCACATTATTAAAATTTGTCTACTAAGTGGAAAATATCAATTTAATGATACTGGTAGGAAAATTTTGTTACATTCAGAAATTTACCTCCAAAATTTGCCTGATTGCAAAGTGTGTTTGTATTCAACAAATGACAAACAAATTGAAAGTAACATTTTCCATGATGCTGCCCAAGAGTTCAGCATTGAATTTACCAACTCTCAATTGGAATATGGAAGTATTTGAATAATATATTCCAGTACTTAAAGCTATTTTTCTTGACATATCAGAAATCAAAATCCTGCTACCTAAAGAAGTTTTTACTGAGACTTCTCGGAGAAAAAAATGATCTGCCAAACTCTGATGAAAACAATTATGATAAGAGGCTAAGAAGTGATGTTCAACACTGTCTCGTGATTTTTATACACAAATATTTTGAAACGTATTTCATTTGTCTCTTTCTACCCTAGGTTGGAATGAGGAATGAGAAATGCATGGGATCAAATAATTCCAACTATTGCTGAAGAAGAAGTAATCACACTGTCACCAAAATTAGAAACTCCATATTGATCTTTGGAAAAAATTAGTTTTCTGATTACGATAAAATCTCTATTTGATCAAAACAAGTTTTCAGGCAATTGCCAAAAACGGTTTACCTATGTGCCAGAAAGAAATTTGCAATAGCGGCTATGTTACCATCAGTGATTAATGGACATATCTTATCAGGCCAAATCATTAAGTGTCCACAATGACAACTATTATTCTCTATTTAG
Organism: Thuja plicata; assembly: GCA_018584345.1. NCBI lineage: Eukaryota > Viridiplantae > Streptophyta > Pinopsida > Cupressales > Cupressaceae > Thuja > Thuja plicata. The sequence continues at coordinate 1,950,716 of MU227208.1, forward strand.
CTGATCTTGCCACAGATACATGTTGCATATGATGCATATCTGCAAACATATCTTATCCACAACTCTTACTATAATTTAGAATTGATCTTTGATATTATATATATAGTTCAAAAAATCATTCTTTAATTTAGAGCAAACAATCTTGGAAGCCTGGATGCAAGTAACTTAATATTTGTGGCTTGATCACAACCTCAACCATTATAACAAACTACGATTTGAAGCATGGATCTTGCCAAGCAAGGAAATTACTTCTTTGTTGAACAGACTGAGAGGATGATTTATCAAAAGTTCCTTATTTCTAAAATCATAATTCTCAGAATTCATGTTGTAGAAGCTAAAAGATAAGACAAGCTCCCAAATATGTGGGTCAGATCTGGAAATCTGAAAACTGCCTATAAAATAGACTACTCCATTTATGTCGATCAATTCCTCATGCAGATACTGATCCAACTCGAATTGAAGAACATTTAAGTGAGAATTCAACCAGCAAGCGATTTCTGGTTGGATGCAATGGTCTTATTGTGTGATTTTCATGAGTACCTGTAGGAGTCAAACATTATGAATCTCAAAACCAATTATGCTTCAGAGCTTGAGCAGTTTGAAGAAACTAGCCAGATGCTTATCCAATTTGTATGACAAAAGGAAATACTCAGAGCAATATCTAACAGGTTGCCGAAAAATCTGACCTGTAGAGTCTAATTGAAATCTTAATAATGAAATACATTATTTTCAATGGTAAAATTTGCATATCCATGCCATGTCCCATTTAGTTTTGAACCCCATTTGAAGAGAATGAATCAATAAAATTGCATATCAACAAATGGCACAATCTTGTGTGAAGTTGATTTCATTGCTTATCCCAATTTACAAACATTTTCATGGATTTAGCCTTTATCCCATTCATTTCTACACATTTTTCCATACACTTTGCATTCACTGAATCCTCCATATCTGAACATTCATACCCTGCATTGAATTTATTGTTTTGCTGTCCTGGGTCGATCCAGAAGGTGTGAGATGAATCTCATATACACAGATCTGACCCCAAAAGTTCAAAATTCAAATTCAAATTTTGGCAACACCCACCCATTTCTTCTTTCCTGCCAAGAGCTGACTCCATACATATTTAACGTGATTTATTGCTACATACTTGTCTTTGAAGGCATTGCATATGCATCCATTTGATCCTCAAAGCAAACATAAAGCATCCATCAATCAAATCATTCACATATAACTCTAATAAACAGAACAATTTGAGCACTAGAAGTTACCTAAAGCTTGCATCATCATTCTAGAGCACTTGCATGTCTGAAGATTGCTGTCCTCGATCACTGCTTTAAAGCCTTTAACCATAAAGCCATCCTTTCCAAGGGGTTGACCTAGGAGAACTTAAACCTAGTGATCCAGTAGCCTCCCCAAGGTATTTTAATTTTTCAATACTGCCATATGTATAATTATCCATGACATTCAACTTCCTAGCTTAGAATTTGATTATTCAATTATCAGTCCCAATGTTTTCATTTGATTTAGCCTCGGTTAATTATGCTGTATATACATCTCATTGCATTAGACTAGTTTAAGCCTAGGATAAGTTTATTTTCCTTTACAATTATACCTCTCAACAAGTGTAGAGTTGCAAGTTTTTCCTAAATCCACACAACTCGAGAGCATGTAAAGATTCGCAAATGAAACTCCATAATTCTAGAAATATAAGTCAATCTAGGTAGATTCGTGATTTGCAGCATCTTACTTTCTCTAAGAGGCCTCAGACTTGCAGAAGGCATCATCACTGTTATTTTTTAAGGTGTAAAAGAGCTGTCTTGTCTATCAAATTAGTCGGTCTTACATATCTCGCAGGTATGTCTTCGGTGCAAAAACACTGATGACCTCTTGAAATTTAGCTTGCTCGTGGTCAATTAGTTCATTATACGATAGTCTATGCTTTATTGTTTTGATGAACACCATCTTCAACAAAAAGGATGCAGAAATTCTGCAGAGGATTGTAATTTAAGGCAGAATCTCGTAGTGTCAAAAGTGCATATTATCTTCCTATGGAAAAATAGTAATTTTCAAGTTGCTGTCCCTGAATCGTGAGACTTGTTTACCAAATTTGCTATCCTCTATCTCAACTTAATGACCTTCAGGGTTCAAACAGTAACCCATGCTTATTAGGTTGCCCCCATGAGAAGCTGAGCTGTAGATACATTCTCTAGCATGGGATTGCATACCAGCCACCACAGACCAGGGGCACCAAGCAACCTGGGCGACCTGCAGATAACACGTCAGTACAGTGGGAGTCACCCCAGCCCTAAATATTATAATAGCCTGATACTCCCGCTTCTGCGTACCCAGAAAAAAACCGTACTATACTGCAAAATAACCCTTCCATTAACCCGTTCACAACTATTAGTATTGAACAGAATATCTTACCTCCAAACTAGTTAAGAACTTACCTGCAAGCAAAGTCTGTGATTATTAACATCAATTGGTAACAAGTACAAGCGAGTCTGACACAAGCAAACAATTACAGAGCATATTTTCTCCGCGGCCTAAGGGTCTCCAGGGGGAGAATAATTCCAAGAAACAAAAGATAATGTTTTAACTGGCAGATAGATAAAAAATTTGTGTAGAACAGGACATCTGACTACATTAATCGGAAAAGAAACGTAAAAGAAGATAAAAATAACGAGGAACAGATAAATTGAAATGAGTGAATGAATGATTTTAATGATGTACACTAGACACTTATTGAAATGAATGAAAGCAAGACTGAAAGCCAAAATAGACACTTAGTTGCAGGCATGGCTAACAGAAATACCTTATGTTTGGCTCTAGTAGTGCCCGACTGCGATAATTCCACGAGTGGAGGTATGGCCCCTTCCCTTGAGACCAATGTGCGATACAGGTAACTATTTACACAGATATGCAAAAGTGTTGCTGTGGCAAACTCTTTACCCTTTTGAGACCCACCCTCTAGTATCTCTACCAAGACTGGTATACCCCCTGCGTCAACAATGGCATTTTTCCCATCTGGGACACTAGCAAGATTACTTAAAACAACAACAGCCTTATCCACCATACCAGAGGAAGGATCGGCCATGAGGTCAACAAGTGGTTTGATTGCCCCTGCCCTAATAGCCTTGTCCTTGTTCTGATGCACAGATGATAGAGTATATAGAGTCGTTGCAGCATCCTTTTTGCCCCGAGATGATCCACTGATAAGAAGAGACACCAAGGGTGGGATTGCTCCTAAAGCACCTATTGAAATCTTGTTCTCGTCTATGAGAGAGAGGCTCAAGAGGGCACATGCAGCATTCTGCTTGGCTACTGAAGTCCCTGTCTTGAGCACATATATTAGAGGTTTGATTGCCCCAGCAGCGGTGATTTCCGTCTTGTTACTGTCACACAGAGAGAGATTCAAAAGGGCAGTCACTGTGTTTTCCTGAGTCTGGGGGTCTGGGGTATGAAACAAAAATACCAAAGGTTTAATGGCTCCTGCCCTCGCTATCATGACCCTGTTCTCCATCTTATTCTTGGCTAAAAGCCTCAATTCTGCAGCTGCATTTCTCTGGGATTCGATTGAATTACCAGCGTCCAAATCCTCAACCAAAGCCTTGACAACTACTTCTAGCTTTTCAGGCTCAAGGAATTCATTAATGGCCTCTGTTCTTGCTGAGGTTGATGATGTGTGTGACTGTGAATTTCCCTGAATCTGTTCCTCTCCTAATTGTCTTGACTTAACTAGTCTGCCAATCCATTGGGCCTGAGATGCAGGCTCCTTCTGAACACCAGTACTATTCTTACAGGCAGGTGATGATGTTGCAGTTGCCAATCTGAGCAACTCCCCTGATATATCACTGCTATAAGTAGAAAATTCACTAAAAGCTTGAGAATAATCAAAAGAATTGGTCTCCACTCCCATTACATCACTCCCCTCCCACTCCAACTCATCCTCTTCATCACCATCATTATTACAACTGTTTTTCATAATACCACCGACGGGCTTCTCCATTGTTCTTTTCTCTTCCATGCTAAAAGATTGCTCTGTTGAACTATCCAACGGTCCACTTGACATACTGCAACTAACTTCATCCCTAGAAAATAGCTTTGAACGGAAGGTTCTCATGGATCTGGGTGCAGGCCTCTGCAGCTTATCCATCTCGTTCCTTCTCGCCCTGGACTGCATGTTGGGAAGGCTGTTGGAAAGGGAACCAAGATAGGACTTGAAATGAGCTTGGGAAGGTGGGTATTGCTTCGGATGGGATTCAGACATAGAAATCATTTTGGCTGTTGAGAAAATGAAAAGCTCTCCAATAAACAGGAAAATTCAACTTGTGGTAACCTATTTAGGCTCAGATAAAGTTAAGTTCTGAACATCGTCCTGTGCTTTGATCAGGACTTCAACTATTTGACAGACAGGACTAATTCTTTTGGATGAAAACTGGATTGTACTTCTGTATAGATGGCACTGCCCTCTGCGACTGCAGCAGGTGGAGCATATTATGGCGGTGGCTTGGAACCAACAAAGCAAAAGTTGGAATGCAAGCAAAACTTATAAGAATTGGTACACGCTGTCGATGAAATCAAAGAGAATTTGGGATATTATTGCAATGATTAATTAACAGGGGTCAAATAAAAGATTGGAAACCTAAAGGCGACGGGAATACATTCAATTAAAATTCTGTCTACTGTGGGCCAAGCTGAGGTCTATTTCTGCACTTCCACTTTTTAATAACAACAGACTAAGCGCACTGGAGGCGCCATAAACAAAATATGTGGTAAATAGAGGCCCTTTTTAAGCCATCCGCAGGCCCAATACCGAGTACTACTGCCATTATATAACTGTGGGGACCAATATGAGTAAAGTACTCCCAAATCGCCTTACTGAATTTACTAATTACCACAAGAGAAGCGCTCAAATGGGTTACACCCAAAACGTATTTGTTATCGATTCAAACACCTCTGAACTTGAAGTGATCTAATTACGCTGAAACCCTAACAAACAGCTACACCATGTTTCGATTTCCTTTATGAAACAGTGTTTTCAGATTGTGGGTCTTCCTGTTTTCGATCAAACCCGGACAACTGACGAAAAGGGTGCCAGAAAAACAAAGACTCGGGCGATTTTGATGACAAGTGGCCATGATTTGAAATCAAGAGGGCCTTAACATGTGTGCCACTTGGAGGCAGCAGCTACAGTTTTGCCCATTTCGGTGTCTAGATTTTAACAGCTTACGACAAAAAAGCATGCAATCTGCACCACTCAACTAAATATTTCTTAACTATTTAATTCAGCCCAAGGATTAAAAGAGCATTGGTTTTTGCTTTTGGGTCACCTGGCGGCGCAGTCAGTCTGATAAACTGACAGCTAGGATGAAAGTTTACCATTTTTTTTCAGGTTTTAATAATCTATTTTTGCAACATGTGTCCCTGTCGTATATTCAATGTGTATTTTCCAATCTTTGCAAGAAAAGATTCGGACAGCAACAGGCAGAGCTTTTCCTCTTTAGGCACAGGTGGGGGGCCATCTGTCCATTGGTTCTCTCTGTCATTTTGTGATGGAGTGATATATACACACCTAGCTGAGTGATATATACATACCTACCTGTTGAACCAGCCTTTCAGTCCCTGTTCCTGTTTGGGAGGGGACAATAGTGAACGTGGTCGTTAAGGAATTGCTCTAATGCATGGACTTTTAACTGTATCAAAAAGTAATGGCTGTGAGATCAGAATCGGTGCATTATTTTTTATTTTTACACATATCTTCCCTAGAAATATAAAAATAATTGATCTTTAGTTCTTTTCAAAAGATATCATTTTTGTGGATATATAATAAAATAAATTAAGATCATGTTCTTTTTAAGAGATCTTGTGCTCACATGTTTTGAACATTGTCTCGGAGGGAAAAGGTGGAAGGACGGGCAGGTTGAGTGTTTTATCCAAAAGTAATATTTATCCTTTTTTTTTTTGGTTTTGTTGAATGGTTTAAAGTGGTATAGTTTTATAAAAATTTAGTTTATTATTATTTTATTTTAACATAGTTTTTAATGTATAATCATACATCATTTAATTTATTTTAAAATTGTTTATTTAATTCACAATATAGTATAGTTTTTATGAGATACTATTTTTCATATTTTATTAGTATAAACATACAATTTTCATTACAAAATTCAACTTCAATATATTTGAACAATATTATAATATATAACTATTATATATTCTAAAATATTTACTATATTATATTTTTAATATATATTTTTTAAATAATTATTACAATTTCTAATATATAATGTATATAATATAAAATACTATATCATATATGCAATATTATATAATTTTAACCTTTATATATTATTTAAATTTCACTTTACATTTAACATTTATAATTATATTTTAAATTTTTACAATTAAAACTATAGAAATGAAACTATAATATATACAAACATAATTTATTAAATATTATTTTTAATATTTTATACAAAGTTTCTTATCTAATTTTTAATCTATAATAATTTTATTTTTATTAAATAATTATTAATTAAAATATTCTTAATATTTATAATAAAATTAGAATTAAATTTACATATATGATTGCAATTATAACTAATTAGTCCTTGAAGCTATTAGATCATCCTCTTATGGGATTTACTAAGGAGAACATGACACTCTCCTATCAAATTCCCAAACTATGTTTGTAAGCACTAATTATCTAAATTCATGTCATAGACATAAAGCTAGGTGAATTTTAATTATCAAATTTTGTAATCACTTCTAATTCACTTATCTAGTCATGAGGATTAATTTCATAGGCACTAATTTAAACTAGAGAAGAACACGATCAATTTATACATTTTAAAACATCTTTCTAACCAAACCATTGAAGTCTGACACAATGTTAAGTCAAATACCAGTGTCTTTAACATCATTTGCCTCTATTTGAATCTACTTAAATATTGTATTACATTCCTTTATATTTTGTAATTAATTATGTATTAATTAGTCCATTTCGAGTTCTCTAAACTAGGCCAATTGTTTATTTAGTTGCTTATATCATATAATTAGCCTAGATGTTTAAGTGTGAACTATTTCTTTACTTAAAATGGTGAACTTTACTTTCTTACACCCCCTAGGATTTTCCCCTTAGGATTCATTTGACTGGTCTCCACTATATGTAATTAGTTGGTTCAAAGACAACAATACAATCTCCTAATGAGGCAACTACCTCAATTAAGTAACATTTTGCTTCAACGAAAACACATTTAATTATCAACCAATAGTGTGTGTATTTAGATGATGTTGGCATTATATGTGCAAAGAAGGGTTCATAATCTTCTATTAATTCATGAAGGAAATTAATCTAAGAACAACAATTAAACAAACATAAGCAATCATAAACACAAGTCTAGCCTACACAGTAGTGGCTGAGGATAACTATCATTATGAACACAACAGTGGTTGCAGGTAAACTGACTAACCATTTAATAGCAATCTATCCATAAATGAATTGTGTACTTAACAAAGTGTAACAATATAATTAAACAATAAAATGCAACAAAAAGTAATAACTTGATTAATCATTAAAGGAACAGGTTGCTATTAAACAATGCAACTGTTATTATTAAATGGCCTAGTACCTAATCTGATCTAACAAGAGAATTACTTCACCTCAAGTGACCCTTGCTTGAGGGGTCCTAATCTCACACAATAAAGAACTTAACTCTGATCAATATCAATCATTCATTTGCATTGATAATTGAGGTGTACAATAACAAAAATCTTCTAATTCTAAATCTACAATCTAGGTAGAATCCAACATCAGCCAAACAACATAATCCACTCTAAACTTTATAGATAGTCTTAAACATAGTGGTCATAACTCCTATTGAATTCTTGTTACACAAATATCATTCTCCTATAGAGATGATGACTTATTCTCTAACTATATCAACAACTAACTAGTCAACAACATTGATTTCTACAAGGACTCAAACTTTGTATCGTATATTGCATAGTTTCACAAGGACAGAGTAAGCATTCAGAAAGTAATACTACCAATTACATAAATCATCCATCTTATATACGTGTTGGAACTACAAGACAAGGTTGATAGAGGCGAGGATGACCATGTCAATCGATGACTTTGACTCCTTCCACGCAAACACAATAGGGGTACCTATTCTACTTGGTTGCATGCAAATCAATTTCCTCTGAAGTTGTAGGTTACTATTAACAAAATAGATATACATACGCATTATTATCACCCATAACATCATGTCATTATAATCAATGAAAAACATCGCACAATTGACCATATATCACTATATTATATGTGGCATCAGAATAAATTTAACATACATAATGCCAAGCATAATTTTTTTTTATAAAGTATGATGAATTCTATTATAGATCTATTAAAAATACACCTATTTTAGGACACATCGCACCCCCCAACTTATTTATCTACTTGTCCTCAAGCAGAAACTAAAGCTTGTTATTGAAATACAACACATCAATCTTAAATTCTATGCATTAAGTAACTCCTACACCTTCTTTTCATATAAAAGCCTTTTTGTCATGTTATCTGGTCCCAATGTTCTCTTTCTCTAGCAATGTCCACCAATTTCCTCCATGTTCAGTTTGACACTAGATACAAGAGAAGTGGTGGATGAAATCTCAATGGCAACCAGGTGATCTCAGTGTCCAAGGCTACATTAGAGTACTTGGTAACTCTAGACTCAAGTGTTATGAAATTGTAAATGGAGTGAGGCTCCTTTTTCTTCAATTCTGGGGTGAGTTTAGTTCACTTGTGTTGACAAGAACCTTTGATTTCCCTGTCATGTCTAGCTATAAGTTCTTTAATTCTACTATAATATTGTATCGTGTATTGGTTTATCATTTTTACTTGGCTCTTTTTATTTAGCCCTTATGTATGTTATGTGATTCTTCTCCCTTTCTTGATAAGCACAAGACATACTATCTTGTTTCTTTTATTCTTAAAATAGGAAATTAGTGCTCTAATAAGCAAATCACCAACATAGAACAATAGATTCCAAGTAGAATTTTATGGAACTACTAGGTTAAGGAGATAAAACTCACATAACTGGTCTTGCATCTCTCAAGGCATTCTTGAAAAAGCAATTAAAATTTACCCATGAGTAATCAAATAAATTAGTAAATTTCTTAACAACTGACTAATCTAGAAGCACGTGAATTTTTCTTAGAGATACAAGGAGTACACTCTATCTAGTGCCCTGCAACACCTTAATTGATTTGCAAGGTTAGCCATTTGTTCTAGGCTAACCATAACCTTTTAATTTTTGAATATTTTTCTTCCAATGTTGCTTCATGGGTAACCTTAGTCAGTTCTCTCTCTCTTCCCTGTTGTTTCTAATACCAAACAAATTTGAGGTGAGCACACCGAAGTGCAAGTCCTAGGTTCAAGGTTTTTAATGGAGGTACAAATTTAACCCATGGATTCTCATTGGTTGATCCCATGATACTCATACTGGTTGATCCCATGATACTCATACTTTCTTAATTCTTTCTTTGATGCACCTCTACCCTATTATAAAGTTACATGGGTTTCCAAATTTTTTTACCTTACCTTGAAATTATTGTTCCCTTTCCTTAGACTAATTTAGTTGTTCTTATAGTTCCTTAATTTTATGATTTTTGTTTGTAGCCCACCTTAAAAAGTTAACAATAGAATTAAATGATAAAATGCAACAAAAAGTAATAACTTGATTAATCATTAAAGGAACAACTTGCTATTAAACAATGCAACTGTTATTATTAAATGGAATAGTACCTAATCTGATCTAACAAGAGAAATAATTCACCTTAAGTGGCCCTTTCTTGAGGGGTCCTAATCTCACACAATAAAGAACTTAACTCTGATCAATATCAATCAATCATTTGCATTGATAATAGAGGTGTACAATAACAAAAATCTTCTAATTCTACATCTACAATCTAGGTAGAATCCAACATCATCCAAACAACATAATCCTAAACTACTCTAGACTTTATAGATATTCTTAAACATAGTGGTCATAACTCCTATTGAATTCTTGTTACACAAATGTCATTCTCCTACAAAGATGATGACTTATTCTCTAACTATATCAACAACTAACTAATCAACAACATTGATTTCTACAAGGACTCAAACTTTGTATCGTACATTGTGTAGTTTCACAAGGACAAAGTAAGCATTCAGAAAGTAATACTACCAATTACATAAATCATTCATCCTATGTGCACGTTGGAACTGTAAGACAAGGTCGATAGAGGCGAGGCTGACCATGTCAATCGATGACTTTGACTCCTTCCACGCAAACACAATAGGGGTACCTATTCTGCTTGGTCACATGCAAATCAATTTCCTCTGAAGTTTTAGGTTATTATTAACAACATATATATACATACACATTATTATCACCCATAATATCATGTCGTTATAATCAATCAAAAACATCGCGCAACAACCATATATCACTATATTATGTGTGGCATCAAAATAGGTTTAACAGACATAATGCCAAGCATAATTTTTTTATAAAGCATAATAAATTCTATTATAGAGCTATTAAAAAGACACTTATTTTAGGATACATCACACCCCCAAATTATTTATCTACTTGTCCTCAAGAAGAAACTAAATCTTGTTATTAAAATACAACACATCAATCTTAAAATCTATGCATTAAGTAACTCCTACACCTTATTTTCATATAAAATCCTTTTTGTCATGTTATCTGGTACCAACATTCTCTTTCTCTAGCAATGTCCACCAATTTCCTCCATATTCAATGTGGCACTAGATACAAGAGAAGTGGTGGATGAAATCTCAATGACAACCAGGTGATCTCGGTGTCCAAGGCTACATTAGTGTACTTGGTAACTCTAGACTCAAGTGTTATGAAATTATAAATGGAGTGAGGCTCCTTTTTCTTCAATTCTGGGGTGATTTTAGTTCACTTGTGTTGACAAGAATCTTTGACTTCCCTGCCATGTCTAGCCATAAGTTCTTTAATTATAAGTTATAATATTGTATCTTGTATTGGTTTATCATTTTTTCAACCTCCTTGTTTACCATATCTACCCATTCACCAACTATTTTACTTGGATCTTTTGATTTAGTCCTTATGTATGCTACGTGATTCTTCTCCCTCTCTTGATAAGCACAAGACAAACTATCTCTTTTATTTTATTCTTAAAATGGGAAATTAGTGCTCTAATAAGAAAATCACCAACATAGAACAATAGATTCGAAGTAGAATTTTATGGAACTACTAGGTTAAGGAGATAAAAATCACATAGCTAGTCTTGCATCTCTCAAGGCATTCTTGAAAAATAAATTAAAAACTACCTAGGATTAATCAAATAAATTAGTAAATTTCTTAACAACTGACTGATCTAGAAGCACATGAATTTTTCTTAGAGATACAAGGAGTACACTCTATCTAGTGCCCTGCAACACCTTAATTGATTTTCAAGGTTAGCCATTTTTTCTAGGCTAACCATAACCTTTTAATTTTTGAATCATTTTCTTCCAATGTTGCTTCATGGGCAACCCCCCCCCCTCTCTCTCTCTCTCTCTCTCNCCCCCCCCCCCCCTCTCTCTCTCTCTCTCTCTCTCTCTCTCTCTCTCTCTCTCTCTCTCTCTCTCTCTCTCTCTCTCTCTCTCTCTCTCTCTCTTCCCCACTATTTCTAATATCAAACAGCACACCAAAGTGTAAGTCCTAGGTTCAAGGTTTTTGATGGAGGTACAAGTTTAACCCGTGGCTTCTCATTGGTTGATCCCATAATACTCATACTTTCTTAATTATTCTTTGATGCACCTCTACCCTATTATAGAGTTACCTGGGTTTCCAAAAATTTTACCTTACCTTGAAATTAATGTTCCCTTTCCTTAGACTGATTGAGTTGTTCTTCTAGTTCCTTAATTTTATGAGTTTTGTCTGTAGCCCACCTTAGATATTATCTTCTATGAATATATACTCAGGGTAGGCCCTGGATCTGGCTCTCTATTATCATGAATCAAAGTAAGTACCAAGGGCACTGAAAGATCTCTATCATTATTTTTCAAGAAAGCCCTAAATTTCAAGAAAGCCCTAAAACTTGAAAAACGATGGCAACCACATCGAGAACCATAAAGATCAAGAGTGATAAGAAGAATGTGGTCAAGTTAATCAAGAATAACACCTGTGTTGAACCCAAATATAAGATATGCCTAGAGATTGCATCACAACCTGATGAAACTGACGTGTTTTCTAAGATTCCACCTAGGGTTTTGCTTATAGAAGACGTTAGGTCTTATATTCACTGCAAGATTGCCAAAATAGGTGATCTAGAGATGGATGAAGCTTATAAGAAGCTTTGTGATGCAGAAGGGAACCTAAAGGAAGAGCACAAACACTTAGAGTTTAAAGGGATAACTAATGCCCTATACTTCCCGAGGGACTTCAAAACCGACTGGATTAGGTTGGTACTTAGTAGATTGCATGACCAGAAGTTGTCGTTGGATCAACCCAAACAAATCACCAAGGATGTCCTTCATGTTGTCACTGGTTATCCAATAACTGACAAGCCTAAGGCTCACAAGCATCCCTCCAGGCCAGAAGTGACAAAGCTCACAAAAGATGAATGGGACAACAGAGGAATAAAAGTAAACACCATCACCGACGAGGAAATAAGGTTCGGTGCATGTGTGATTGGTTATAAGATCTTTCAAGCAAGCAGGTTGAACAACATATCTGCAACATCAGTAAGCACAGCTTACAAGATAGTGAAAAAGGGAATACATATGGATCTGTGTGAGATCCTGTTAAAGTAACTTGAAGAAAACATGATCACAATCAGGTCCACAAAGACTAACACATGTAAGTTCGGCTCACTTATCATGTGTATCTTTTTCTACTTTCAAGAATACTTTCCTTCAGTAGGAAAAGTGAAATGGGACACTACAAAACCGGTGACATTATGGATTAGTGAACTAATTAAGTCACTAGGAGATAATTTTGAATTTGTTATGACTGCATACTTCCTTGAATTCAATGAAAAGATGATGGAAAGAACAAGGATCCCTGAACAACTTGTTGAAAAACATAGGGATGAAATATGTTTTATGGTGGATATAGATTTCACCCACATCAAACCAGTTGTACCAAGGACAACTTGGTTAGCACCATTGGATTATGATATGAACATAGATCAGGCCACAAATGCAATTGATGCATTGATCAATGAGCCTATTGACAACAAACAACTAAGGTTTGGAACCTATGAAGAGGCCTAGAAATCAAGAAAACTGTCAATAAAAAGGATAAGATGGTTAAGAATCTCAAAAAGATTCTATCGGTTACTGAGGAGGAACAAGAACAACCAGAGGAAACCGATGAACAAGGCACCATCGGTGAAGGGCATGATGAACATAAATTAGATTTTGAGGAAACTAAATCTGATACACCTCCACCTCCTACAAAGAAGCAGAGGAAAAGGAGCCAAACTGCAAATACCGACACTACACCTTTTAAGAAAGGTCAATTAAGGACCTATAAGAGGAAGAAGCCAACAAAACCAACCAAATAGCAAACTGTGAAGACAACACCTATAAAGAGGAGAAGAAGAATGGTCAGAACTAAGGCTGACATTGAGGATTCTAAAGAAGATGAGCCTGATGTTGTAAAGAAAAATTTTAGGAATCAAATTGTTGATAAGGCAGCTGAATCCATTGCTACACATGGTACAATGAATGATAAGAGAATCATAAAATGGGATACACTCCAACCAGAGGACCAAAATAAGATACAAGAAGCAATCATCAAGTCAATGGTAAAATTCAAATATGTACCAGCTGAATTCATCAACCAAATACCTAAAGAGCTAGGAAAGAAAATATCTCAACAGTGGTCATATGCTCTATAGACCGAAAGAGAAGCAAGGGAGAGGGTACTTGTTGCACTTATGCCTCCGAAATCTAAGGTTGAAGAAATCAAAGAAATTATGAAGAAGCACTCAGGAAAGTTTGTATCCAAGATAAGGGCTTACAAAGTTCTTCAAAATAAGTTTATAAAGCTAGACACAATGACCAAAACAAAATGGAGACAAATCCTAGATCTGCCAGCAGATTCAACAATTCGTGAGGAACAACTACTTCTCACCGACACACCTCATAGAGAGGAGGAGAAAGACAAGGCAAGTCCTCAGCACATTGCTTTGGACAATGTTGAAGAAATGGAGCAAATTGATTTGGACAAAGTCATGGATGATCTTGACATTCAAGACATCACACATTATAACTCTGATAAGGATCCACAAAAAGAAGATGATGTTATATTCATATCACTTAAGGATCAGATCAAGCAACAAAAAATGGAGACCCAAGGCAATAAGGACATGGATATTCCTGATGAAGTATGGCCAGACACTTCAGTCATGGACTTAACAGAAACAGACCCTGCAGATCAAGTACAAAAAGATGAGGATGTCACTACTCAAAAAGAGCAAACTGACAAGTAGGACACCACTCTAGATAAAGCCCAAGCTAGCACACAAAGCAATATGCTTGTATTAATGAAGGAAATCAATATACTAGAGGGTAATGATGGATCTACTACAAAGAACACAAGCACACCCAAGGACAAGGGTGATGCTGAAGCAAAAGACACAACAGATAATACAAAGGACACAACTGTAGAGCAAGCTGCAACCGACGATCAGAAAGATAAATCTACTGATCAAAATAAAGAAGAAACACAAAAGGTAGAAGAGGAAAAGCAGAAAGATAAGAGTGAAGAAGAAAATAAGGATGAGCTGGAGAAGAAAATAGAAGAAAAATTTGCAGACACCCAAGGTTGATGGAGAGACATCTTCACCAAACCGACAGGTGCACCCTGAGCAGAAAACACAAGAAGAATCTTCAACAAAACCTTCACCAAACTCTTCAGAGAGAACAAATGAACTAGCAATGGTAGTTCATACATCTGCGTCCCCACAAGTCTCAAAGAAGAAGAAGAGCAAGCATAAGAATCCAGTAACTCTAGATGAAATCATTGAGATTCCAGTTTATGATTCGAGGACATTGGATCCAACTGAATTGACCAAGTATGCAAGAATCTGTGAGAGGAAGGCAATGCAAGACAAACTAAGGAAAGCCACAAAGGAGGCAAAGGTACTGGAAGTAGCAAGAGGTATACTTCATAAAATAGTACTGGATGTAGATGTTGATCAGACAACCCCAATGCTTGATCAACTAGTGGTTCTCACAGAGTTAATCACATCTCAGAACATCGATGCTGAGAAGGTCATGGAAGAAAGACTTGAATAGAAGTATGAGTTCAAGCTAGCAGAAAAGATAAGCCAGGAAGTGGCATTAAAAAAGGTAAAGATTTCTGAATTGGTGAGATAATTGATCCAATCATCTCAAAAGCTATTACTTTGATACAGAAATTATGTACACTTGATCAACTCACTCAGGAGTATACCGACAAGATAGCACAAATAGATGTTGATCTTAAGACAAGTGCACAAAGTCTCACAAATAATGAAGAGGCAATAAAATTACACAATGAGCAACTCAAACAGGCTCAGAAATTGAGATAGGACATACAAATTGCAGAGACAAAGTACAGAGATGAGGTAAATGAGCT
The DNA here is from genome assembly GCA_018584345.1 of Thuja plicata. Lineage (NCBI taxonomy): Eukaryota > Viridiplantae > Streptophyta > Pinopsida > Cupressales > Cupressaceae > Thuja > Thuja plicata. The sequence goes on from MU227208.1 coordinate 1,966,372, forward strand.
TCAAGCTTAGCTCTTACCGACACTTTCACTACCGCAACAACATGTGATAGAGGCAAACACACTAATTGCCACCCCTGAAATGTTTGTCCTAGACAACATTTATGATATGCATGCAAGGCTAGAGCTAGAGAACATGGCACTAGAACTTCTAAAATAAAAATGGGAGAAATTGCTCGAAGACATCAAGACCACCCATTCACATATTCTAGACACATTGTAAGTTACACATTTTTTTCACAATTTTTGGCAGCTTATAAGTTGTACATTTTTGTCATGAGTATCAAATAAAGGGGGAAATGATATGCATAGTTCAGTTAGTATAAAAGGGGAAGTGATATGTACAGTCACAAGAAAATGAAAAGAGGAAATAATGTGTATAGTCATACAACTGAAAGAGCAAAGAATAGGGAATGTATAGTAAAGAGGCAAGTATACATGTACATATACTTATACTATACCGATGCATACAGTTAGGGGGAGTCATATACTGACAAGGATATAGACATGGTGTACATACTAAACACTTTAGTATTATGCACATATCAGTTTTTGATACTAATGTTAAAGGGGGAGATTGAAGGCATTATATTTTTCCATTAGTATACACAAAGAAAAACATGATCTACACCATTGGTTTACATTACACCGACAGACAAGGCACAACACTACCCGACGCCAAGGTTACCCGATATTGCCAAGTTCAAAGCATCCCGACAAACACTATTTAGTGTTACTTGATGACAAAAAGGTTAAAGGAACCCGATGAGTAACAATAGTGCAACTTGATGAAATAGCAAAGAGAGGAACCCGACGGATGAAGGGAACCCAATGATCAGTTCAACAAAGGAATGCTGACGGACTTTGAGTTCAACCTGATGACCAAGAATCGACAGTTAGTTACATCTCGCAAAAAGTGGATTTGACTTTCCACGTCAGATAAATCACTGAAGTTATATATATAGCTTCTTTTTTTTGTTTTTAAATCCATTATGTCCGAAGGAAGCAATGTAATTAATATTGTTTTAATTATTTTTACTGATTTAAAACATGAAAACTAAAGATTAAGGTCAAGTTGTAAACCTTGGATCTAAGAGTTAACATTGTAATGTGTGATTCTAAGATAGGTAAAATACTTGTATAAATAGATGCTCAATCTATTGTGAGCATGTTGTTGTTCAATGAAGATTGTAGCCACAAAGAGCATCTAAGAGCCAGACAAGAGATTTTATGTAGAAGGACTGAAAAGAATCAAATCAGTTTCAAGAACAAGAACACAGGCTACCGACGAGCAGAGAAAGGTATTAATCAGTCACTTAAGGTGATATTCTTATTATGAGAGCTTTAATGGATCTGTAATCAGCAATTGTAGATATCATGAAGTCAGATCAATCATATGTACTCATTCTAACAAGTGTAGTACACTTAAGAAATCCTTTCAAGAAAGGTGGACTTAACAATCCTATTGTAAATCTCTTAACCAAGTGCACACTTAAATCAATGTTGCTAAAGCTCTTAACAGAGTAGATATTAATAGGTCTCCACTTTAATACTCCTAACAGGGTAGATCATCATAAGTGATCAATTGTAAGCCTTTATCAGCTCCCTTCCATTCTGTAAATAGTGAAGTTTTGTGCGTGTCATCCCCACCACAGTTTTTACTTCCTAATAGGATTTTTCTGCGATATCATATCTTGTGTTATGTGTTTATTACTTTCATGAATGTTTCTATGAATGTTGCAAAAAATTAAAGATTATGAATTAATACTACATGCATAAGAAAGAACAACAGTAATGTTCGATAATACAGTAATGAATGATTACTAATGATGAATGGTGAAAAGAGTTAAAAGTTTTAGTGGTATTGATTCACCCCTCCCCTCTCAGTACTACTTCCCATTAATCCCAACAAAAGATGGATTGATAGAAGAAGAACTGAAAGAAGTGAAAAAGAAGATGACAGAAAGATCTCTTGGAATAGCAAGTGGAAGTACTGCAGCCCCTCCCACTCCTAAGGTAGTTATGGTAGACAGTCCACCTCTTCCATAACAACAAACAACACAAGCAGAGAATATTACTTTTAGAGTTACTAGATCAACCATGCAGACATCGCCTAAAGGGAAAAGCACAGTAAGAGAAGAGAAGAAAATAGAGAAGCACTTGTGGAAGCTTGACATGAAGATGATATAGAAGAGAGCAATAGAACAAGGCAAATTAGTCACAGTTGATAAATACTATGACAAGTATGAAGAATTGGACAAGCTTAAGATTAAAGACATTATGATTGAACATTTACTTACTTTCAAAAAGACTTTTAGAAATTGAAGGAAGTATACCTATAGACTTGTATGGGAGATTGGAGATAAGAAAACATGTAGCACAGATTGAAGATGATACAATCAGGAACCAGGAAATTGATAACATGTTGCCTGTGATAT
>MU227208.1:1975718-1992238 GCA_018584345.1 Thuja plicata
GGGGGGGGGGTGAATCAGATCTTAAAACTTAATCACTTAAAACAAATTGATCCACATTCATACATATATGAATTTATCCTAACATCAGATAGCATCCACAACATGAAACATATAACCCATAACATAGAATTTTGGTAACCCAGAAACCCAAATAGGTAAAACTGGGGTGGGGATGACACCCACAAAATCTTCACTACTGCAGAAATAAAGTGTGCCTATTAGGGCTACAAGAGTTTGATTACAAAATGCAATATACCTGGTTAAAGGTCTGTTCGGTTAAGAACTAAAGATCATTACAATCTACCTTGTGAAAGGATTTCAACTTACAATAAAGTAAGCACTCGGCTAAGAGATTTAAAGTAGGTCTGTTAGAACCACTCTATTAAGAGATTTCACCTGATACACCTGTTAGAATGTTTCAAGTAGTGATCCTTCATTATGCACTCAAATGTTGATGACGAATCTTCTCTTTCCAATACCTTTTGTGATCTCACAATCTAATATGTCTTTACTCTGCTATTCACTGCTCTGTCATTTTTCTTGATCTAGGCTTCTTCTCAAAATAACTCACTGTTCATCTTTCATGAACACACAACCCTTCTCTCTCTGTATCTCTCTCTTGCTAATAATAGGGTTAGAAGCAGTCTTATATGTCTTTACGGATCTGTTGGCGAGATCTAGATCAATGATCAAGATCTAATATTTATGCCTCCAAGGCATTCCAATTTCCTGATTGGCTCCATGTCATGCATAGGATAAAACAATTAAATACATAAATAACTTTGTAGATAAATATTAAATGCATGCACATGTTGGCCCAAAGCTCATACAAGTCGGCCTAAACATTTTACCTCAAAGTATGAATCAATCCTAACATGTATGCAAAAACTGTTATGCTCGGCACTTAACATCTTTGTTGCTCGACACTTAAGTATTCTACTCAGCTCGGCATGATGTAACTCGGCAACCTGTATTCCTACTCGACAATGTTGCTCGACCTTGAATATTTTTAGCTTGGCCACAATGATAACCAACTAAAACTGCCTAAGTAAATGACTAAGTGTAGGTCACTAATCATAAAAAAAACTTAGGGATTAACAAGAATATACAAGGAATTAAAACCTCTGTTAAGGACCAAGGTGAGATTGTTGAAAATATGGCGAGGAAGTATGATTAAGTCACTAAGGAAACACAGAAGGCACTGAAGAAGATATTGATGAATACTACTTCTGATAAGCCCCCACCTCCTAAGACCACTTCTCCTACACAATTGGGAATGGGTGAACGCTCAAAAGAAACAAAGATAACTGTTGAGAAGAGCGAAGTAAATCCACCACCAGATTTCTATGTTTCTGGTGTGGAAGTAACTCTCGACACCTCTCAAGATGAAAAGGACCCTTTTGCAGGGAATATGGACACTTCTATAGTAGATGAAGCTGAACACAAAGAGGAAGAAGACCAGAAGACAAAACAACAATAGGATGAAAAGAAAGACGTAAACACACCATCCATCTCATTGTTGACAAGCAGTGATGTAAATGTTGATAGCATGGATGAAGTTGAATTTGTCAAATTGGCATTTACTGCATTGAACAAAGCCAAGGAAAGATCAAAACAGAAAGGAGACAAAAAGGCTAAAGTAATTACAAGAGCAATTGATATTGTGAACAAATTGCTTCTAGTACCTATTATTTTCCAGCACAAAGATGACATTGAAAATATGAGAATAACACTTGATGAATTTGATGGGCACTATGAGAATTTGTTAAAGATTGTAGAGGAGAAGGCAGAGAAGACATATTCAGAGAAGAAGTTAACATCAGTTTGCAAGTCTATCACATGGGACTTAGGCATTGTGAAAACTTGTTTGATAAATGAAAAGAGTTGCATTGAACATGGGAGAAAATTGTTTAGATATTACATGAATTCAATTAGGCATGTTCAGAATGTAGAAGACATTATTGCCAAAGAGAGGGAAACTTTGAATAGTATGATGGATAGTCGTGAAACATCTTCACAATCCACAATAGAGTTAGACAAGGAAGTCACAAGAATTTTGGCTAAACTCAGTGTATTGGATAATGAGAAAGGGAGAGTATTGACAAGATTTAACCTGCTGAAGAGCTTTATCACTCCTAAGATATCCATACTTGAGGTTCATCTCTCAAACTTGGAGAAAGTGACAGATTCACTGATTAAATCTATGCCCACATAATCGAAAGAAGCTGAGACCACATCATTTTCACTGAATGGCTTAATTCACATTAGCCAAATATTGTTCAAAACATGGAATGCAAAAGTGAAGATCTTGGAAGATTCTTTTCAGGATATTTTGAAACTGATGAGCAAGCACTAAAACCTACTGTTTTGTGTGCACCTTTGTCATTGTTGTCAAAGGGGGAGAAAATAAAAATATTTATAAAAAAAAAAGAGAGAAAAGAAAATAGAAAAGAGACAAGAAGAGGAAAGGAAGACTATAGAGGAGATAGTTTTGTTGGAACACTTTTTTTTGTTAAGTGTTGTCATCAATGCCAAAGGGAGAGATTGTTGGCAAGTGATCAATTTTGTGTAAATGTGATCCACTTTTTGGTTGTCATTTATGGAAACACATATGGGTTTCAGATCGATTCCTATAAAGATAAGTTTTGATGATTCAAAAATTGACTAAGCATAGAAGCAAAGATACAGAAGTGTTTTTGATGTCGAAGATCAAGATCGATGATTTAGGGCAAGTGAGCTTAGATAAAGATAGTATGGGGTATGATGACCTCCACCTAAGATCAATTTGGTTTTGGTTAAGTCTATGATGAGTTAGAAAGAATTGAAGACAGACATACTGCAATAGAACAATGATAGAGAGCAATTGGACAGTAGCGAAGATTGAGGGAGTATGACTTGGACTCCAGGAAATCAAAATTGTATTTTGGTTGTTGATAAACTACACATTGCCTATGCAAGAGTGTTGACTATGCATTTGATATTTACTATATTAAATGTATTATGTATTGAAGGTCGAATTTGTAATATTTGTAAAATTCATTTTTGAGAGCCGACTTTGTAAAGTTGTGAGATATATATGTAAGATCTTTTTGATAAAGATAGATGTTGGTTTTTTATAATGATTTGGATGAATGATTGAGCGAATAGTAGAGCAGAGAATGACAAAGATCATTGAAGAACTATAAAGGAACTATCTAAGCACCAGTGTTGCTTGTTTTATTCATGACTGAGAACACTTTGTAACCTGAATTACGTTGTAAGAGTTGTAAGCTCAGTTGGCCCCTAACAGGGTGTTGTGAACCTTTAACAGGGTTGTAATTCCTTTAACAAGGAAATGTGCTATGCAATATTCACCTCCTAACATGGCTAGGTCTCCTAATAGGGACATTATACTTTAGTACATGCTTGTGGGTACCATCCCCACCGGGATTTTCCCTTGGCCAGGGTTTCCTCAAAAACAAAATATGGTGTTATGAGTACTGTGTCATTTGCTTATGTTCTTTTCTTTACTGAAATTTTTTGGTTAATATTTAAATGGTTGAAGAATTTAATAAAGTGCTATAATACTGATTCACCCCCCCTCTCAGTATTATCCAATCCTAATAGTTACTATTTACTTGGATGATATTTTGACTTTTAGTAATACTTTGGAGGATAATTTTATGGATATTGATATAGTCTTTGAGAAGTTAAGGAAAGAGGAGTTGTTGTGTACTTTGAAGAAGTGTAGTTTTATGAAGGAGTTAGTGTACCTAGGATCTTGTCTCAAGAGATGGTCTTTGAATGGACCCAAAGAAGGTGAGGGATATTATTAAATGGAATACCTCAAGGAGTGTTGCTTAGGTGATATATTTTCATGGTTTATCTAGTTTTTATAGAATGTTTATCTAGAATTTAGTAGTATTTGTGCACCCTTAACTAAAATAATGAGAGGGGATAGAAATGAGCTTAGGTGGACGATAGAAGTAGAAAAGAGTTTTGACTTGTTGAATAAGAAAGTAATAAAGAAACCTATTTTAGCACTTCCATTTTTTATTAAGATATTTTAGGTAGATTGTGATCCTAGTGGCAATCCCATATGAACAATATTGAGTCAAGAAGGTAAACCTATTTCTTATTTTAGTGAAAATTTAAAATATGCCAAGATGAAATAATATGTTTATGATTAGGAATTTTATTCTATAGTTAGGGCATTGAAGAAATGAAGACATTATCTTTTTCAAAAATAGTTTATTTTTTATTTTATTTTGTTTACTAATCTTCAAGATATATATTATTTGAATAGTCAAGGAAAGTTGAATCAACAACATTCATAGTGGGTTGAGTTTTGTTGGGTTATATTTTATTTTAAGCACATGAGTGAAAGGTCTAATAGATTTGAAAATGCATTGAATAGAAGAAGAATTTTTTATGCAGATGAGATTAATGTCGTTAGGTTCAATGAACTCAAAAGTTTGTATCCCGAGGGTCTTTATTTTGGAGAGGATTGGAGAGCTTGAAATGATCATATTACTTTATATTGGACAAGGCAGTTGGATTTTATAATCTAAGATGCTATGTTATTCAAGGGTATCCAGTTGTGTATTTCAAATACTTCCATGAGGGAAAAACTGATTGAGGAGAAGCATACTAGATAATTGGCTAGAGACTTTGGTAGGAATAAGACCATTTCTCTAGTTAATGAGCAATATTCCTATCCACAATTGTAACATGATGTGAAGAAGTTTGTGAAGGGTTGTAAAGTATGTCAAATGGAAAAAAAGATCAAGCCTAGAATAAAGAGTTATATTAGTCATTAACTATGCTAGAGAGGCCATGTGAGGATATTGGTACAGATATTGTTTTTGTTTTACTAAGGAGAAGACTACTAATGATCTTCATGTTGAAGAGTTATTTTTCAAGGACGCGGTGAGACTAAATGGTCTACCAAAGAGCATACTTTTAGATTGAGACAACAATTTTGTTGGGTATTTTAAAAGGACATTATGAAAAAATTTGAAGAAAAAATTATGTTGGTTTTCGTCGCACCAATTGATTGAACTTTTAATGTATGATACATCCACTATACTAAAAGAACACAGAAGGTCATTAAGCCATGTTGTGAACCCAAGTGCCATACTACCCATCGCAAGGAGACCAATAGAACACACCTTGCAACAATCCTACCCAACACCAAGAATGAGGTTCAAACCAATGACCTAGCTCTGATACCAATTGTTGGTTGTCGTTGCACCAAAATATCAACCTATTAATGCTTGATACAACCACTAGACTTATAAAACATAGGAGGTGGTTAAGCCATATTGTGAACCCAAGCACTACACTGCACAACACGAGGAGATCAAGGGCACACACCTTGCAACAATATAAAGTTTAGTTTTGTGCACCATCCACAAACCAATGGGAAGACATAAGTGTTGAATAGGAGTTTGGATAACCTACTAAGATGCTTAGTAGGAGATAAACCCAAAGCATGCCTGATTTTATTTTACCATAACTATAATTTTTCTCAGAATATTTTTTTCAATGGAAGCATTGGCAAATCACCATTCCAAATTCTAACGAAAAAAAGAGAAGTGTCAAAGATGAGGACTTTGCAAATAATTTGAAGAATTTGCATGAGGAGGTGAGAAAGCATATTAATAAGATGAGTATTCAGTACAAGACTAACTCGGATTAGAAGATGAGATATATGAAATTTCAAATTGGAAATTAAGACATTGTTCATCTAAGAAAAGAGAGGTTTCAAGTGGGAACATATAATAAATTGCAAATGAAGTTTGGACCATGCAAAATCATGAATAAATATGGTTTCAAAAATGTTTATGAGGTAGAGTTTCCAAGTGGACTTAATGTTTCACCTATGTATAATATTTCAAATTTGACAAAGTATCATGAAAGAGGCATTGAAGATGAATTAGTAGAAGCACAATAGAACATTTCAACACCTAATTCAGAAAAAGAAGTGATAGAAGCCATCATGGATATTCATGTGGGTAGAAGCACAAGAAATAGGCAATATAGAGAGTATCTGGTTAAATGGAAAGGAAGACCCGTTGAAGATTCATGATGAATATCAAAGGTAGAGGTTGACCATCTTGATTGTCATCAAAACACCTTAGATGTCACAAGGTCACTTCTCAAATTACTCTAGGCGTTTCATGTAAGAGCATCTAGGGTGTGAGAGTAATCTTGTATCACCCAATTTTTTTTGTTTATTTATTTTTAATTTCTGTGAATAATTGTTAGTAAGGGCTAAAAAGGTAGGGTTATTATTTTTAGTAATTTTTTATTTGTACATATGAACCTAAAAATTGGACCCAAGGAGCATAATGGGAAAATATAATGAATGGTGAAAGAATCATCTCAATATCCTATATCATTTGGGAGATATTAATATTTCAATGTTTAAAAATTATATAAAACAACTTGAATTTTTGACCTTTAAATCATCAAATGGGACCTTGATGAAGGTCTACTCAAATGATGATATAGGAAAAGCATGATGTAGATCGCTCCGAGATATTTAATTCTAAAAAAACTAGGCTCAATCAAGTTTTCAAATTAAAGAGTTATGGCCTCCAGAAGTTGTGCTACTTTAGGAGGGAAAAATAAAAATATTTCAAAATACTCTGGTGGACCTCAAAACCCATTTTGGACATATTTTGAGCATATTCCAAGTAGGAAAAATGAGAGAAAATTGGTTGGTCACGAAAAGGGGAAGTGATAATTTCTATAACATTCTAGAGCAGTTATACTTTGCAGGATAAAGAAAATAAACAAGGGTGACAAATGATAGTTCTAATAGTGGAAATGTGACATTGGATTGTATATTAGTATAATGAGAAATCCCATGTGGTTGTAGCATGTTATTTTATGAATGTTATAGTTTCATTTCATTGGGTTAATAGAAATAAAGTGTTTCTTTCTTGCATTTTCTGTTTATTTTTCTATTTTTGTTATATGTTTGGGTTTGTAAGGGGAGTACCCTTCATCATCCTATGTTTATGGTGGGAAAGATTACTTAGTATTTTATATGTTTTATCACATTGTGGGATTTTAGTCCAACATGTGTGAGATGCATAACTCTAGAAATTATTTATAATGAAAACTTGTGTAGCAATGTTGTGAACTTGAGGCAGTTTTTTGAACATAAGACTTTTAACTAGAATGAGAAATTCAATCCCTTGTTCATGGTGGGAAGGTTTACTTTGTATTTTATATGGTAAACTAGTTTGTATAGGTATTAAAGATGAAATATCTTAAATTATTGAGATATATTAATCAACATGTCGACTATTGAGATGAAAATCTAGGTCCTGAAATAAAAAAAAATTAGTATGGTGACTACAACATACCCATAGTTTATTATGGGTAGGTAGAGGCATGGGAAAGGGAGTTGACGAACCTCTCCATCCACCTTGATTTGGAGGCTTGTGAACTATCTTTCTTGAAACATGGTTTCAATTATTGAAGTTTGCTAAATTTTGGTCATTGAGGCAATCCAACCCAAGGTGAAGCTAGTATCAAGCTATATTTTAAAATCATATTATTGTAACAAAACCTTTTAAAATGTATTCAATAGGTGGTAAATATGAAAGATCCTAAAATGTCATTTTGTAGTCAACATGTTGACTATTTAAGTGAAGATGTGAATCCCAACATAAACAAGTGACTTGTTAACTACAATGTAATGATAGTTTACGAGGATAGGTCAATACATGGGAGAGGGAGGGGAAGACTTCCCCCTTGTATCTTGAGTTGGAGGCTTAAAAATTCTCTTAGCTAAACTATATTTTCAATTGTTGAAGACCACTAGGTGTTAAAATTTGGGGTAATTTTAGCAAGACATTTCTAATATATAAATATTTAATGTGAATTCACATAACGTAACCTTTTGAAAGGGGTTGATTAAAAATGTATTTTTAATAAAATATAAATAATTGATAATTAATCTAATCAATATGGCATGTTGAATCAAGTAGACACGTGTGTGGCTACATAAATGAAAATGTAAATAGTAGTAGAAACTTGCATTCTTACTTTTAATTTACCAAAGTTTATAACTAATTTGGATTGATATATCATTGTAATAATAGGATGCAATAATCGTCACCCTAACATTGCATTGGAATCGATCACAAAGGTAAAAGAACTGCATAATTACATCCATTCCACTTAGATTTGGTGGATGTCTGCGATGTCTCAACCCAATATAAGAAAAGATTAATGAACAATATCTCAATAATATAATCCTATTTTTTTGTTATAATGATATATAATTCCTTCATAATGCATTAAAAACATATTAATTTGAAATCTCTTTTATCAAGATAACATGTACAAATCATTATTCTATTTTTAAAAAAAATACAATAATATCTATTAACTTCATTTATATAAATTATCAACCTTCTTTTAACACATGAAAAACTAATAAATATCCATTTACCCAAATCTATAAATACATTAGTAAAAAAATTAATATTAATTAAAAAAAATATTATATTTGCTCCTTAATGTTGGATAACACTAGCATCACATCACTATGAGAAAAGAGAAAGTGTGTTCTATTTAATTGTTTTGTTCCAATGTTTATTTTACTACTATTTATAACCTTACTTTGTAATTCATTTACTTCCATTCTCATGGAATATGAAAAGTGAGATTTTGAATTGCAATTAAAGTTAAATTGCTTAGAGAGGGAAACATCTTACAAATTTCTAAGGAATGAAATCTAATTATTAAGAATAATAAAAAGACCGAACTTTGGGCATGGTAGGTAAGGGAGGGCTTTCATTGACTATGAATCCCTCGTGCAATCTCATTGTTTTGGCTTGTTAGATATTGATGGACAAGAGATTGATGTGATAATATTTAACATTAAAGAAGAGAAAGAAAAAGACTTTGTCCCCTCTTGTCCCCTCTTCCCTAGCTTAGTGTAGGAACGTACTACCTAAATATATTTTATAAAATGAGTTTATTTTCAAAAAAGGATGTCGGTAACTCATTGGTGACCCCCTACAAGGCTTGTAGGAGGTGGCTTTCGGAGTAGTGTATGCCTATCTTCAAGATGTGATGTAAGAATGATGTTTTATTAAGAGTTTTTAATAAGATTCATAGGTATGTATAAGAATATAATTTTAAAAATAGCGAGGCATATAATTTTGTTGGTAGTGAGATTTGTAATGTTTAGTTACTTTTAAGAGGTAGTGTTTGTAAGTATTGTTTTATTTTATTTTTAATGTTATATATTCAATTGTATGTGTATATTTTGGTACATCGAAGGTAGGGTATGTATGTAAGTCTATAAGATTATGTATGTTTAATATGATAGTAAATGTGAGTTTTTGGTCATAATTTTTTTCAATGTTGATTATTGTTCTTTTGATTGTTTATCTTTGTGAATTTCAGATTGTTAAGGCTTATGCTATTTGAAGAGGAGGTTGGCATATGTCACACAAGTTATTGGTATTGTAGACACCTAAAATTGACATGTTGTCAGTGCACAACAATTTTACTAATATTCCTCTTAAATTGTGAAATAATCTTTGTTATTTAACGAATTTGTGTCTTTCTACTATGTTCTAAATTCAGATTCATAATTTTCCTCTAATTCCATAATTAAGTAATTTTAATCAATTATTCAACTGTATGTGTATATTTTGGTACATTGAAGGTAGGGTATGTATGTAAGTTTATAAGATTATGTATGTTTAATATGATAGTAAATGTGGGTTTTTGGTCATAATTTTTTTCAATGTTGATTGTTTATCTTTGTAAATTTTGGATCGTTAAGGCTTATGCTATTTGTAGAGGAGGTTGACATATGTCATGTAAGTTATTGGTATTGTAGACACCTAAAACTGACATGTTGCTCATGCGCAACAATTTTACTAATATTCCTCTTAAATTGTTAAATAATCTTTGTTATTTAACTAATTTGTGTCTTTCTACTATGTTCTAAATTCATATTCATAATTTTCCTCTAATTCCATAATTAAGTAATTTTAATCAATTATTTAATTATTAAGCGTCTAATTAATGACCATCACTTTATTCTTCTACAAAGTAATTAAATAATAATAATAATTTAATTATTTTCTATATCTTTGCAATTAATTAAATAGTTATTTTATAAATAGTTCTACTTTATCCTTATTATAATGATGTAAATTTCACACCCCCGTGTAAAATGTCATTTCCGCATTTGTCCACTTTAGCATAAGACTCAAGCTTCCCGCAATCCCTGTCATTAGCCAACTCATCACCCAACTCAAGATTCCCGCTACGCAGTCCTAACAACTTTGGACAAGTGTGCGCCGGGAAGACATTCACGCAACGCGCTCACATCTGCGAATCTGCAGGTGTACAGGTTGTCGTTGGAGTATTACAAACTGCCACCCTACATTTTGTAATGCTCTCTCTCTCTCTCTCATATCTCTTGTAGGTTTTGGAATCCATTTTTGACATTCAAGCTTCCATCCATAGGTTTTGAAGAAGTTTTTGGTGTTCAAATTCTCATGATCACTTATACCTCCATTGCACTATCATCAATGAGCTCTCAACTTGCGAAGGGGAGTTCTCTCACTTCATTTAATCAAGTATTCGTTAGCATATTGTGTTCTTAATCATTTTCTTGTTATATTATTGTTTATCATTTTTATCCATACGGTTGTCTATCACCATTTTATCGTGTTTATTCAACTACTGTGGAGGTGGAAACACCAAAGCATGGATATGACTAAGGCAGGTCTCCAAACAACCCCAACAATTTTTATGTTTCCTTGTGTGTAGGTTTTTTGGATATTCGAGTTTATGGATTCAATTTCATCAACCTTCGAATCTGGTAATATCTCTCTCCTTTTCCCTTGTTGTTTTATCATCTAGTGTATGCATTTTGCTACAATTAGATTATGTTTATTTAGCTTAGTTGTTTCTCTTAGTTTCTGCACATTGTATTATTTTTTTTGTGTAGTTTGTGTACTATGTCTGTACGAGACGCTAGTGCACCGCTCTATCATCTTGTACCCACACTGTAGTCCCAGGTTCACATTGGTCTCTAAGGTAGTGAGCTTGCAAAGCTCAATTTTTGTTATCTGTATTTTGCTCTTTCATTTGTAGTATTCTAAATATTTTTATCAATTAAACTGTTTGAGATATTTATATTTTTGTCCATATAAACAAATTAATAGTAGTTAATTGTTTTAAATCCTTGCACTTGAATACTCAAGCATAAATAGATAATCTTCCTATACCAGACCATATATGATCTCCCTAGCTCTACGCACTAGTTGAAGAGAGGTGGCACAAATGAGAGGTTCATCCCTAGAGACTTTAATCGATCTCTAGGTTGGTGCACTTTTTCCTTCTCCACATTTTGGTGAACTCGACATGAATCAAGACACCTTTCAAAAATCTTGTAATAGTTGCACCGCGAACATGGTGAGCATCACTCCTATTTACCTGCAAGCCCAAAGGGTTCTTGAGACTACTATCTCTTTTACCCCATTGCACAAGCCTTACAACAGAGAGCCTTCTCCTTTATATGTCCTAACTTCCATCAATGGAATCACCATTAGGACTTTCCATACCTCCCTTGGGATCAACCACCTTGACCATTCAGGTGGGACCCAAGGTTGTCTTTTCAACATTTGTGGTGATTCCAAAGTTGGACTTATTCTAAGTCAAACTGGGTATCCCTTGATTGACTTCCACGGGAGTTTTCCCTTTGGTCATCAACAAATGTTTGAATTTCTTGCATGAAGGTACTATCCATACTTTCTAGAACACTAGATATCATCCCCTAGTGTTCCATGGGGGCTTCACTCTTGATAATTTTTGGCCTACTCCAATAGGGTCCCTACATCTCTGACAAGATGTCATGTTTCTTGCATATCAGGGATCCAAGGTCGAGGAGATGATCTTGAGATTTGTAGTGCCTTCTGATACTCCACCATCTCATGAGGCTCAACATGCTTCTTCCTCTGCCCCTTCTTTGTCAAGAGCTCAGGGAAAGAGCATACCCCATGAGAAACCCCCTTTCCCGTCAAAGGTTACACAACCTCTAGCAATGTCTTATGTTCCTGCATCCACCTCTCATGTGGATAAGGGAATGACACTTATGTTTCCTAATCCTAAGGTGTGCCCACCTCCCATCATCCCTATCATTTCAAACATCCCTCGCCTTGTTTTTTATGGCCAGGGTAAGAGGCCTTAAAAGATTGCACAATCTCACCTGGCACTGACCACTCACCCTTCAAGGGCACCATCTACTCCCCATGTTTCCTGTAGTGAAAAAAGGGGAAGTTTATCCGTGACTAAGTCTCCAGTGCCTCCATTAGCTCCACCTCCTACTCCATCAGTTGGGACCTCCTCGGTGTTGGCAATGACATCTATGGCCTCCCACATGGAGCAAGATGGCTCTGCACCCCCACAACCTTCTTATTTAGGTCAAAATATACACTGAAACCATCTTGTCCATGAGTTTCACTAACACATTTGGGTGCAATTTCCAATGAAAGATCATCACAATTTTGACGATTGGATGTTGAAGGTTTGACGAATTACATCCCAACTTTTCGTTGCTAGAATTTTGTCATAGTGTTTGGAGAATAATATTTGATTAGAAGTTTGATGCAAGTGTCATAAAAAATAAGAGGCATCAAATGCCCTTTTTCATCAAAATTTTCATGAACATAGCTGTCAGATCTCTGAAAAAAACCAATTAGTAGACTCCGACAAGAATGTTGTACCTACAATGAAAAATTTCATCACAGGTACAACATACTCGTTGGACATTTTTCTAGAGTCCATAAAAAATCTGACGACAAATATCATTGGAATATTTCGCTTCCCTAAGATCTATTATGACAGTGTTGTACCTGCAACAAATTTTTTGTCATAGGTACAGTACTATCATCAGAAACTCAAAGGGTATGTTTATCAAAATTTTGACGAACCTGGTATGTTTTATAAAAAATAAATGTTTATATAGAATTGGTCAAACATCTTTCTGGGTTCTCAATTTGATGGTTTTGACACATCTAACTAGATGAAATTCTAAGAGTCACAATATGTTCTTCGACAAACTCAACATGAACACAACACCTAGGGTACTCAGTGACCCAAACACCTTTCATGATTCTTGTTTCATGGAAATGAGGCCTTTAAAATCTCCCTTCAATCTAACAATATTGACTAGGATCTACTCTTGATCCAAGGTTCTACTCCAAATCACAACTCTCACCATACCTTTCTTCACAAAATAACTTGCTCTGTGGTTCTCAAATGGAACAAAACTTTTGTTACTCATAGATCACAATATTTGAATACTATGTTCTCAAATGGAACATAGTGTTTCTTTATCTCATCAACTCTAGGATTCATAAGAAATTTCTCTAATCCATAGGATTAGGGACATTAGGCTCTCCCCTTGAACCTTCACACACAAAGACACTACTATCTACAATAAACCACCAAACATAGGGTCCAAATAAAAATCTAAACACCACTATCAAAAAATACTATCTTCTAAGATACAACCCTTGTTTTCTAATCAATACTCAACTTTTAAACCAATAGAGAATCAACTTAATCATTCATTGTCTGACCACATTACCAAGAGACCCAACTGCCTTACAACTAGGAAAAATGCTCTTCACAAACTCCATGCCTGTCTCAGGATATTAAGGTAAATTTGAACACCAATTACACATGTTGGAAATAATAGGTACTGAAAGAGGGGGTGAATCAGTGCAAATATATATTGAACTAATTCAATTACTACTCTAACTAGCTGCTAAAATACTTTCCAAACTATAAAACAAGTAACTGAGCCAAATACATAAAAGAAAGTAATAACAAGCATCCACAAGTTACTCACACATAACACATATATTTTCACATGGAAACCATTGTAAGAGGGAAAAACCATGGTGGGGATGACACCCACAAGCCCAATACTGTAGTATATGAGTTTACCCTGTTAGGAGCTACAAATACCCTTTCTGAGGGGTCACCCGGTTAGGAGTGACTAGTACACTGTTAGGAGTACAATAAGATCAACTATGATCTACCTCGCTAGAGGATTTTAAACCTCAACAAAGAAGTTACCCTATTAAAGGATTTATGAAAAGAACTTGTTAGAGTTCACCCAGTTAAGGGATTTTTCTTGTTGCAACTATTAGGGAGCAACAAGATTAGTGATTTAGATGTAGCACTACTTGCTTTTTAGATCCTATAAGTTCTTTGTACTCCTTAACTTCTCTCTTCTCTCTCTTCTCTGATCGCAACCTCAAATTGAAATCACAAAACCCTAATAAAAAAATAACTCTTGCAACTTCTCTTAAGAACAACAAAAATAACAAAACAACTTTTAAATATGAGAAGTTCCTAGATATAAACAACTTGCACCATCATAAAAAATAATCTTCAAATTGCTTTCCCGTGACAACACCATCTGTCAAATTGATAAGCTCAATGAAAAAATGATTTATCATGACCACGTTAGGTCAAGATAAGATCTCCAAGATAGTTAACACGTTTTGGATTCTCCAATGCAACTCCTCAAATTTGTCTTAAATTCTTGCATCAATCTTGTAAATATCAATACATTGGATGTATAACCTTTATTCCACGTCATCATACCATTAGAAATGATCGCACATACTTTACCACTCACTGATCTCTGATCTAGCGACTGCTTGATCAAGAACATAAGAGATTTACCTATCTTGGTGTCTGTGACACTAAAACCTCAATCACCACTCAACCAAATGAGTTGTGGTTGGAACCAAATTGCAATATAAGTGGTTGAAGCTATATTTGTGACCGCTTCACAAAATTCTGTCTGTTCCATGATTTCCACCAAAGTGATGTTTGCATAGTCTACCGATCTTTTAGACTTAACCAATTTTTAGTATTACCTCATCGATTGTATCTTCACTTTACCTGTAGTATATTATGAATGTACTCACTTAGTTTCATTTTATTGACTTAGTTGACATCAATGACAACCAAATAAATGACTCCTTATAACTACACCACAATATCCAACAATCTCCGAACTCAATACCAACAACATGGACTTGAAGATGGATACAAAATGAGATTTGGTTGCACCAAATGAAAGAAAACATACAAATAGATGACTGTCACTAGTTTGATAGTTTTAAATAGTAAAAATAGTGCATAGTTATCCAACCATGGACCACAAACATTAGGATAATTATCCAGTGGGAAGATAATGATATGGAGACAAAATTCATATACAACAAAATTTCAAGTGATTTCAAACTAGATGGATAAATGGAAAGGTAAAAAAATATGGCAGTGAAAAGGGAGTTCATTTGCCCCTACAAAGACATCTGATACAAACTTCTATTGTCTTTAAGTACCCTAATTAGACAAGGAGTAAACATTGTTTGATCATGCTCTTACAATGAACACACTTCCACTTTCCACTTAGATGAATTTTCACTCAAATTCAAAACTAACTTAAGGATGGGAATGTCCTTTCAAGGTAATAACTACTTGATTCACAAATGAACTTAAATGGTAACAAGATTACTTGGGTATAAAGAAACTTCCTCACTATGACTTAACAGTGGCTTGTAAAAGGATTCAAACTTGATTGATACACAATTCCAACCATGAAAAAGAACTTCATATCCTTAATATTGGGGTTTGTTATGATCCCATCCAAGTCCTTAAATGAATGGAAACACACACACACACACACACACACACACACACAATTTAATCAAATATTGTGGTTTTTTGTTACAGACAGTTAAAGACACCATACCAATCATGCTAAAGCCTTCAAATTCTCTTCTTAGACAAAACCATCTAACTCAAGACCTGTACCAACTAAAATATTATTAAAAACACTATTAAGTAACAAAGAATTAAAATTTTTTAATGGTGGCAATGAGAGAAATAACATGTTTTGTTCTCTAACCCCTATTTTGAGGGTTTTTGGACAGACTTAAAAGAAAAGCATGGATCTCTTAGGATGGATCACGAAAAACTTCAAGCTAGGTTTCAAATAAAGTACATTTAATATATTTTGTTCTCCAATTGGTTTTAGAATATATTCAATCCATTTCAACGAGGAAATGATTTCTAATAAAAAAAGATGTCAGATTTTGGTCCCTTAAACAAGCATTTTATTAAATTTTTGATCTCCAAACTCACGCCATGGCTTATCCTTTGTTAGAATTCGTAATCTTTCCTTGGTGTATTTATAAACCAAGGTTAGACTATTAATATTTGTTGTAATATATTAGGATATAAGCCAAGGTATCCTAATATACTTCTTTTTTGTCTTCTTTCCACTACATTCTTTTTCGTCCTCTAGTGGAATATGTGAGGACAAATATTTATTGTTATTTGTAATTTAGTTTATTCCTCCTTAAGAGGAATCTCACACTTGGCCCTCACACACTTATGAATGGTGGCATTCATAGACTTGGGAGTTACATTCTAACTCCTCTCTCTCATCTCTATTTAAGAGA
>MU227208.1:2000894-2017596 GCA_018584345.1 Thuja plicata
TATATATATATATATATATAAAAGCTTTGCTTTTGGTATCATTGCACTTGTCACGTTTGTACTTTATGAGATGTATGCTAGATAATTAGATGATTAGATGTATGAAAATGTATGCAAGTGTATGAATATGTATGAAATGAACATGTTTTGATTTTATGTATGAATGAAATGCACATGTAGACGTAGATATGTATGTATGCAGATGATTTATGTTAATGCACTTGTGAATGGAGATATGTAAGTGCAATGTATATGGTACTAACATCTCATGTAGGATGTCATGATGTATGACAGATGATAACCAAAAGAACTTTTGAATATCGAGAGCAAGGATCGAATACTTGTGCAGTCGTGATGAAGCCAGAATATTGAATAAGAATCCCTCGTCGTATAATCTAGGAGAACACAATGAAGTGACCATCAAAAAACTGTCTAGAATGAAAGTGCAATCCTATGCTAGATGCAATCCCTAGGACGTGGTTGTTGGACCCATTGAATATTTTTCATCACAGAGCATTTTTTGGAACCTCAGAGTCGATACAATCCTTACTAGTGCCACTGCAAATATAAGAATATGAATATGAATTTCATCAGATAAGATATGAGAAACCAACGTAAGCATCAAGGCACAATAGTCAAGATGACCTAAATGTTGTTTCCAGTTGACGTTGCAAGAGTACACCAATATTGAGGCATTCAAAGCCAAGCTAAGCATGAGTGCGATCTCATGTAAACAAGCAGAGAAATAACAGTCAAGGAGATAGTACTGAACTCACCTCATCATACAAATAAATAGGATCGAGGGTTGTGAGGCTTTTCCACCTTAATGCAGAAGCTTTTATCACATACACCCTGGTTATTTGACATTGATGAATCATCAGGACCACACCAACAAGCAGTAGACAAAGAAAATATTAACAAAAAATCAATGAAAACATACAACATAAAAATAGAAGTTCAACATACTTCAGCCAGTTTCAAAGTTTTCGGATGTGTATTTGTATGAGGTCTTGAGAAACACCATTGTGCTTGTGAGTGCAATGTGTTTAAGTGATATCGATCTATTGTTTACGTTTGCGGTATCCAATGTGTGTTAAGAAACACATATGCATCCAAAGATAGTGTTAAGAAACACTTTTGATTAGGGTGTTGAGAAACACCTGTTTGTGTCAGTAGCGAGTTGTCCTTTAGATATGACAAGATTAATGGCTCTAGTGTAATCGAAATATACGATCAAATTTGGGGACCCATGTCCCTAGCAGAAAACAACGATGACTGACTTGACTCATACTATGAGGACAAAGGTGATTGCCCCCAGGTTATGATTTTGGATCAGTTTCAAGTCAGGAGGGTTCTCAGAAGATCCAAAGTGTCAGGAAAGTGACTGAAAGCTATATACAATATGAGGCAAAGGATTTCCAAGACTGAGTATTGATAGATGGAGCGCTGAGTACAACTCCAACTTCAACAGATTGATGTCAAAATGTAAATATACATCATTTGCGAGAAAATCTCATCAGTACGGCGACAATAGACAAATGCAGTGAGAACCACTAGTGACTTACGTGAGAGAGATTCTCAAGTAGAGAGATCTTGGTAACAACTAGGCATCAATAGATAGATACAGTGAGAACCACTAGTGACTGACGCAAGAGATATTCTCAAGTAGAGTGATCTCAGTAATATCTAGGCATCAACAGACAGACGCAGTGAGAACCACTAGTGACCGACGCAAGAGAGATCCCAAAAATTAATAGGATACTGCCCCCTAGACCAGGAAGGTTTCCCCTAGACTATGACTAGTTTCAATCCATGTAAGTTAGTGTCTCAAAGGTAACTGAGAGCATGTGCATGAGAAAACAAAAGTAGGAAAGTAGGAAAGCAATTATATAGAGCCAAGTGATGTTGCGATAGATATAGCATTACGAAACAAGAGGCGCCTATTTACCAAGTTTTCACCTTCTTGGAAGAAATTATTTTTTTTCTACCATGACGCCTGTTTGCCAAGTTTTCATCAATGGCATTTTTTTATTTTTTTTTGTATTTTTATTTTTATTTTTATTTTTTTGGTATTTTCTGATATAGAATAGATCTTTTGAACAAGTAGATATAGCTGCAGAACCATGGGAAATCTCAACAAACTAGAGCCAATACAATCCCTGTGCCCTTGTGACAAGGTACACATAAACTTATCTGGATGGATTTTGGGGGAAAAGAAGAAGACAACTATTCCCATGACTATCCTTTCTTGTAAGACTAGAAGAATTTGTGAATGAGAAACTTCATCCACCAGGTAGTACAATTCCATTTTTTTTGAATTTTTTTAGGACTTTACTATGTACATGAGCATTCTAAAAATGTATCAGCTATAGAATTGTTTTAGATGAAGAGAATTGATTGAATCCTTGAGTTGCTCTCCTTAAGTTGTGGAAAGTTGATAGGCGCCGGACCCAAATACTGTAGTGAAAACATACAGACCAAGCCAATTCGGTTCAAATTTTCCCTTTTGGATCCGTTGCTGTTGATTCTTAGGTTTCTCTCTTAGAATGAGATCACAAACTAGGAAGTCCCTTGGTCAAACCTTTTGTTATAGCTCTTAGACATCCATTTTTGATATGCTATGAGGTGATCGAACGCCACTTGCCAACGTTCATCTAGTAGTTCTTGCTCTTGCAGCTGAGATATTCTGTTGTCATCATCAGTGATGAGGCCTTTCAGAGAGACTCATAGAGTAGGAATCTCAACCTTAATACGTAGCACAACATTCGCCCCATAAACCAAAGCAAAGGGGGTGGCCCTTGTTGGTGTTTGTATACTTGTTCTATATGCCCAGAGAGCTGGATTGATCTGGAGATGCCAATCTCGTCTAGATTTGTGAACTGTGCGATACAGGATTTTAAGAATTGCTTTGTTTGATGCTTCTTCCTATCCATTACCCTAAGGATAATAGATGGAAGACCAGTGTTGAGTGATTTTGAACTTAGAACATAGCTCCTTCAGATCCTTGTTCTTAAATTCCCCCCCATTATCAATGATTATAGAAGAGGGTACACCATACCTGCAGATGATGTAATTGAGTATTAAAATTGCCACAGATTTTCCATTTGCTACGGTGAGAGGTACTTTCTCTACCCACTTGGTGAAATAATCTATAGCCATTATAATGAACTTGTGTCCATTCGATGATGAAGGATGAATCTGACCCACCAAATTGAAGGTCCATTGCTGGAATGTTTAGAAAGTGATGAATGGAATGAGCTCCTTGGCTGGAGCATGAATCAAATTTCCATGTAATTGAAATTGTTTTCAAGACTTAACATACTGCATAGCTTCCTTTTCCATGTCTGACCAATAGTAAGCAGCTCTAATAAGCTTACAGGCCAGTGTTAGGCCTGAGTGAGATCCATAGATGCCTTCGTGCACCTCAACTAATGCATGTTTAGACTCATCGGGTTCTAAACACCTAACAAGGGTACTATCTAGACCTCGCATATACAAGTCATTATCTATGATAACATACCATGAAGCACTACGGATTAGGTGACATTTCTCATTCTGGGCATAGGTATCTATAACAATCTAGTCACGGAGGTAGGAGTATATGTGATGGTAGCGGAATGAATCATGTCCAATGAAATAATAGATCATCCAAGATTTAGGGGAGTAATAGGATGGGTAGAGTAACATTTCTACCAGGAATTCACATCGAAATTCATTCTCTGACATCTGTAGCATAGAAGCGAGAGTAGCCATTGCATCAACCTCTTTGTTGTCTACCCTTGGAATCTGTTGGAACATGATGTGTACAAAGTACTTTCGGAGGTTGTTGACCATCCATTTGTAGGGTACCAATTTGTCATCCTTTGTCTGATAAGTGTCATTTACCTGATTGATGACCAATTGTGAATCACCGAAGACTTTGAGTTTATCTACTCGCCACTCGATGGCGATCTTCATGCCATTGATCAGAGATTTGTACTCGACGATGTTGTTTGTACAAGGAAACAATATCTTGTATGCTTTGGGTAAAGAGTAATTTTGTGGCGTGATGAATAGTATCTCAACACATGACCCTTGTTGGGTGAATGATTCATCAAATAAAAAAGTCCAAGATTGATGTGTGAGAAGCAGTATGGACTCATCTGGAAACTTGATGCTCAATGGTTGATGATCTAAGAGAGGTGCCTTTGCCAATTGATCTGCAATTGTGTGCCCTTTGATGACCTTTCTTTATACATACTCAATATAAAACTCACTGAGTATCATGATCCACTTTGCTAGTCTACCTGTGAGGGTAACCTTACTGAGAAAATATTTAAATGGATTAATCTTAGCTATGAGGCATATAGTATGAACAAGCATGTAGTGTCAAAGTTTCTGTAAAGAAAATACCACCGCTAGGAAATCCTTCTCTATGACATAATAGTTTTCTTTGTATGAGACTAGTTTCCTACTGATGTAGTAGATAGCTCTTTCCTTATTGTTCTTATCTTCTTGAGCTAACAAGACACGCAATGACATATTTGTAGCAGAGATGTAAAGGATGAGAAGCTTCCCAGGAAAAGGAGGCATCTGTATTGGCAGATTTGCAAGATATTTCTTGATCTGTGTTAGCCCTTTATCACAGTCTTCATTTCAGTTTTAGGTCATGCCCTTATGTAAATTCTTAGTGAAGGTTTGTGACTTGTCAGCTAGTTGTGAGATGAAGCACTAGATAAACTGCAATCAACCTTGGAGTCCTCTAATCTATATAATGTTGCGTGGTGGAAACATTTCCATGATGACTTGGACCTTCTTAGGATCCACTTCTATGCCTTTTCCAGAGATGATGTAACCAAGTAGTTTCCCAGATGACACCCCAAATGTGCATTTCTTTGGATTAAGCCATAAAATGAACTGTTCCATGTGATCCAGTATAGGACCTAGATCTTCAAGGTGTGTCTTTCATTGCATGCTCTTAGCTAGAGTGTCATCAACATAGTCTTCCATTTTCTTATGCATCATGTCATGGAAGATAGTGGTGACAACCCTCTGATATGTACCTCCAACATTCTTGAGCCCGAAAGACATGACGTTCCAACAGAAAG
The DNA here is from genome assembly GCA_018584345.1 of Thuja plicata. Taxonomy (NCBI): domain Eukaryota; kingdom Viridiplantae; phylum Streptophyta; class Pinopsida; order Cupressales; family Cupressaceae; genus Thuja; species Thuja plicata. The sequence goes on from MU227208.1 coordinate 2,005,982, forward strand.
TGCCCCATACACATGTGAAAGCATTTTTTTCTTGATCTTCTGGTGCAATTTTTATCTGGTTGTAGCTAGAGAAACCATCCATTAGTGAGTACATTTCATAACCTGTTGTCATGTCTACAATTATGTTGATGTTGGCCAATGGAAAGTCATCTTTAGGACATGCCTTATTCAAGTCTTAGAAATCTGTATAGGCTCAGATGGATTTATCATGTTTAGATGCTGGAACAATGTTGGAAATCCACTCTGCGTAGTCAATTTCTCTGATAAATACAACTTTAAGAAGTTTTTCCAGTTCATCTTTGACAAGTAATGCCACATGTGGATGCATCTTCCAAAGCTTTTATTTGACAAGCTTGATGCCTTGTGCGATGGAAAAGTGATGCATGATTAGATTAGGATCCAATCCTGGCATGTCAGAATATGTCCATGCGAAGTTGATCTTCTTGCGCTGGAAGAAGGCAATGAATTCCTCTTTTTCTTCCTTAGATAATGACTGTGCCAAATGAATGATTTGAGGTTCTTCTTCTGTACCCAAGTTCATAGGTTGAGTTGGTTCAATCAACACCGATGACCGTTCCTGAAAGTGACTTGGAAGCATATCAAGTATCCCATCCTTGGGCACCTCAAAGAGGTTTTCACCATCAGATACATTCTTTATTTTTACTTTTTTAGGTTTTGATATTGCCACATTGTGGTTTTCACCATCAGATTGCCTATTATTTCTTCTTTTAATTTTGCGACTGAGATACTTGATATTAGCTTCAGTCATGTTGACACTATCTTCACTGGTGAAGGATGTTATTGGTTCAACAAGGTTAAGGTAGCAGGCAAGAGCATAGTCATTCTGGAATGTAAGGACTTCATTGGATGGAGAGGAAGAGTTCCAGTCTATGAGCTTAGGATGGAAGAGTGGAAGAGAGGTGACAGGTTCTAGTGCATTCATGGTGTAGTCATCAAGAGCGTGGACTAGCAAGTCGAGACCTAGAGAGATCTCATCCAGAGGTGTAGTCGAATTCCTTTGACCCCTCGCGACTGTAGTAGAAGAAAATTTAACATTGATGGAATCAAACTTGTTTATCCTAACACTAGAACCTTCACCTATTTTGAGAGGGTTTTCATATGCATGTACAGTATCTACATCCCTGTCAAAGGTTGCATCAGATAGGGAAGCAAATTCATACTTGTGCGAGTCAGTACTGCTTGAGATAGGTACCTCATCACCACTTGCGACACCATCTGATTCTTTTTCATCTCATGTAGCAGTGATGAGTTGTTAGATTTTTTCTTGTTCAAACCACTCTTGGAAATGCAGTGGCATGTATAGTTCACCTTGATGGCTAGGATTGGAATTTTGCATCTCTCTCAATTGCTCGTATGTTAGTGGGGTGAGTGGAGCAGTTTCATTAGAGTCACTATTAGTCTCAGCCGTACTGACACGTGGTATAAAATCATCTAGATCGGTGAAGAGTGCATCAAGATCTAGAGGAATAGGAAAAGGAAAGGAATCCTCATCAGAGCTATCCTCTAAGTTTCCAGTTGTAGATGTGCCTTCATGTTTCAGTTAGTGATATGGTTCCAGCACAAATTTTTTAATCTTTAAGTGAAATGGGATCTTCTTGAAGCCTAGGCCTGTAGTGTCACATGTTTGTCTACCAATAGCTTCAAGTGGTTTGAGCAATCCTTTATTTTCTAGTCCTATAGGTCCATTCCCTTTATAGCCAAAGTGCTTCATAAGATGGAGACCCTTTCCATATTTTTCAGAATCTATTTCACGAGGTGGATTGATTTTCTTAGGTGTATCCTTTCCTTTATAGATCGAGGCTGAAATAGCCCTCTTTTTGTCTTCATCTTCTAGTGGTTTCATGGTCTATACAAAGGTGCCATTATATAATGTTTGAGGAGGGGTACTAGAAGGTTTTTTTTCCTCAAAAGGATTTTCATAAGAATGTGGAGACAGAGCTAGAGACGTTATTGATAACACGGGTTCAATTTGATACCCCCATGCCAGTGTCCTTGAGTTTCAGAGTTTTTTCCATTTCCTTTAGCTTGTCATCAAAGAAATCAGTAGAATCTCTGTTGGTGGGGAAAATTCTATCAGTAGATTTGGTAAGCATGTTGCAATCATAGCTCACGTTGGTAGGTACGGTCACTTCCAATCATTAGAATGGGAATTTTATGCATTGATGATAGGTTGAAGAAACTGCTTGCATTTCATGGATCCAAATTCTTCCCAATTGTATGTTGTATGCTAGGGGAATGTCAAGCACCTGATAGATAACATCCCTTTCGATAGGTCCAAATCGAATTGGTGACACAACTAGCCCTTTGGATTTTTCTCTTCTTCATCATATGCCTTAATGGTGATTTTTTATGGGCATCTATGCAGTCTTCACCATAGCCTAATTGAGAAAGCAAGCTAGAAGAGAAGATGTTAAGACTAGCACCATTATCTATGAGGACACAACGGATGTGCTTTGGGCCAATCATGACCTCGATATGTAGGGGGTTATTGTGCGGATGAATCAAGGAATGATCCTCTTCCTCAGAGAAAGACAAGTAATGAGATGAGGTCAAGTGACCTACCATTGATTGCAACCGGTCTAAACATAAATCTTTTGGAACATTCGCCTCAGTGAGGGATTTGTCAAGAATCTCCCTATGAGCAAACGAGATTTTTAGTAGCTCAAAGATAGTAATCTGAGTGTTGGTTCCTTTCAATTGGTCTAGTATGTTGTAATTAGCAACATTAGGTGAGGGGATCAATTTAGAATTCTTGTTGGCAGTGCCAACAACATATTTATCTACATATTTTTTTGGTGTAGATGTAGAAGGCTCAGGGCCTTTGAGAATGATCTTTGCACGAGACCGACTAATGACATTTACACAAACCTGAGATTGTTCTTGTTCAGAGGAATGGGACGCAGGCCCTCATAGGACGAAGGGAGTTTTGTTTTTGGAAGCGTTATTTCTTCCCTTGATGGTAATAACATCACAATATTTGACATAGAAAGGTTCAACCATATTAATGATATTATCATTAGTAGTGTACGTATAGTTGACCTTAGCATGAGCATTTTTATCTTTAGAGGATTCACCTTTCTCATGAGGAGGAAAGGGGTCTTTGAATGCATGGTGATTTGATTTCTTGTTGTGAATCCCCACAACAACATCCTTACTATCGATAAGGTCCTAGATTTTATGCCATAGTTGAATGCAGCTATCTATTTTGTGACCCTTGTTCTGGTGGTAATCATTGTACATAGATTCATTCCACCAAGAAAGTCATGGTTGTGGATCATAAGGACTCGAATTATCTAGAGGAGTGAGTATTTAGTTTTTCAAGAGAGTCTTGTAAACCATGTTGAGGGGTTCTCCTAGAGGAGTGAAATCACGCTTGGGTCGAGGAGCCTAAGGTTTAGATCTAGAATAGTTTAAAGGAGGTTTAGTTTCTGCCGCAACCTGTTTAGTGGATTTGGTCACCTACATAGTGGTAGTAAGATTAAATACAAGCTTTGGAGGCTTGGGAGTTACGTTGTAAAAAACTTCATCATTCACAACATCCTGGTTCTTGTTCACAAACCTAGGTTTGTCTTTGCTCGAGGAGGAGGACCCCTATTTGTTATCCTTGTGTAGGATCAGTTCTCCTTTCTTGACCATGAATGTTTCAATTCTCACAGCTTGCTTGATCATGTCATTGAAGGTCAGAGGATGTTGCCACTGTACTTGGTACCCAAAATTTTGAAGAATATTGTCCAAAAAGATGCCAATATTTTTAGAATCAGGTATCTTACGAGAATATTTTGTATAAAGTTGTCTCCATCTCTAGAAAAATGTCAAGAAAGGTTCCCCATGGTGTTGTTTTAAGCTGAAAATCTCATGAATGTTAACCGAATGTTGGATGTTATGTGAGTAGTGTTGCAAAAATAGGTTGGAAATCTCATCAAAGACTTGATGCCAGTAGGTAACCTAGAGAACCACTCCATGGAAGACCCTGCCAAAATACGTGGGAAGAGACACATGAGGGAAGTTTGGTCGTATATAAACTCCATAGATAGAGCACCAAACTCTCTCAGATGATCTTGAGGATCAGAGGTACCCAAGTATTCATCGTATTTGGGAAGTTCAACTCCTTTAGGAAAAGGAGGCATGCAAAGAATTTTGTCTAATGGGAATGGACAAATGCTATCCAACGTGAACTGTGTGGCTGGTTTATCCTTATCCTTCATGAGTTAAAGGAGTTTTTCTTGCATTCTTTGAACTTATTTCTGTAATCGAGAGCTTTTAGTTTCTTCCTCCTTTGTGACAAGAGTCTCTATGTTGTAGTTGGAGGGTAGCTTGGCCCCTTATTTAGCTAGCTCGAGGAGATATTTCTCCTTCTCTTACTTCATGAGGATCTCCATCATTTTATGGAAGTGTTTATTTTTGTGAGAATCCATTATATATTCTAGAGTTATTTCCTCCTCCTCATCACAGGGGGTTCTTGATAATGATATTTACCCTTGGTGGTTTTAGAATGATCATTATCTTTGTTGTGTTCACCCTTTTGATTTTGGTCTACCATCTTGCTGGTATGCAAGTATGTAGTGCACAAAGACTCACTATGAGGAGGTTGAGTATTCTGAGGTGTCGTACCTATGGGAACCCTTGTTGTGTTGATAGAGTCAGATTAAGGTAACAAATCTTCAGAGTTTTGATGCTCTTGAAACAATGGGTTTCAGACCCGACTAAATTTCAGTGGGAATGATCATCTAACATAAGGTCAAATGACAAGACAAAGAGATTGAGATGATCCCTCTCTAGGCATAGCTGGTGAAGAGTAATGTGAGGATCCTCCACTATACTCGGACTATGTGAAAAGTTTGGAACAACCTTTTCCTCAGTTTCGAGGTCTACCTCTACCTCGTCTAGCGATACGTAAGGGGAATGTGTTGCTACTTCGAGTTACAACAGTCATAGACAAAGATTATGTAAGGATAGTGAACTAGGACTACGCTTGGAACTATGTCTCAAGATAAGTTCACAAGAGTGAAAATAGGTGAAGTATACCCGATATGAGTCATCAGAGATAAGGATAGGATAGCTGAGATATGACTATCCTGTTGCAAGGTATGACAACACAACAAAATGAGTAGATAGATAAGAGAGAAGACAAGCTCAAGCGAGAATCCCGTAGTTATCAACCTGAGAAATCTAGTTACATACTGTGTATAGATAGGAAAACATGCAGGAAGGCCCTAAATAGAGACCATAATGAGCAGAGTGACAAAGGATAGATAGCAGATAGCTCATTGGTAAGGCAAAGTTCTGACAGTATCACGCAAAGAAGTACTTTCTCGGGCGAAGATTTGGACTGGCTTGCGCAAGACTTTGTAGCCTGGCATGAAGAAATGCAGAATTAGTATGATAGACTAGTAAGCCAAATGACAACATAATAGAAAATTTTTTTGTGAAGGTTCAGAGACCCTTGCACGAAGATATGCACTGAGTGGCGTGAAGATTGCAAAAGTTCACGCGAAGTTTTTCAGAAAACCAGTTGAACTTTTACAGAAACTGATAATTTGGGCCATTTTTTTGAGACAAAACTTGATTACGAGACACAGATTGGACTGTTCTCTAATATAGTACTTAGTTTGGAGACTGGTCTGGACAGTTTTAGATTGACAATTTTTCATTTGGACGTTTAGAAACTAGTTGTTGACAAGCATAGACTTTGGAGTTTCAAACAGTTATAGGCAGTAGTCGAAAACAATTCAGCCAAGGACAAGGCAATTCAGAAGAATAGGGGAGTCTTGAAAAGTTTGGACACTTTGGGCATTTGGAGATTTTCAAAAGACACTCATTTATCCCTAAAAGAAAATGGTGGAGAAGACAAAATCTTTGCCTCACAACTTATGTGTATGCGTGCACCTCACACAACCATGTCACCCCCTAAAGGGCGACTATGTTTTTGGTGTTTCCAAGGACTCAATAATATATGTTCAAAGGAAACCCTTGAAGGAGGGGCCAATGTCATATACCACCTTCAAGTGTCCAAGTGCATGCCTATGGTGAGAATATATAGGAGAGAATTTTTCCCCTCCCCGCGCAAAGATTATGCCCCCTTTCAGAGGTGAACCGGGTAGGAAACTAGCTACAAAAGTTTTTAATAGGATTCCATTCACATTAATCTCTGGTGGCCTCCCAAGCGAGGTTGAGACATATATCCACACCGACACCTGCAAGTGTACACCCCTGAGAAGCATGGCTAGGAGCAGCGCCGCTCAGTATAATAGACAGGGCTTCCTCAAGATGTTCAACATCAGGGATCAACGAGAATAAATTAACATGGATTTTGAGTCTTTCTCTCTACAAAGCAACTTTATTATAGTGGGGTGGAATCACCGGCAAAAGGTGTGTACCCATTTGGGTCATTCCTGGAGGTTCAACTTCTGGCAGGCCCGCTAAAGGTGGTTCAGACTTGGTTTGGTTTCAAGGGTCTAAGTTTCTGATTTTCCCAAAAGGGGAAAGAGCATACTCCTCTACCTCTACACCTCACCCAAACAAACTATACATGTTCATCACCGAGCTAACTCCTCTTTCAACAAACCCAAGAGCTTCTAGGTTTCTGATTCTCTCAAAGAGAGAAGAGCATACTCCCCTCACTAATGGATATGCCAATCAATTTGTTACCTTTCCTCGCTCTCCCAGGTATCAATCTCTTAGAAACATCTAGGTCACAGATTCATTCATGGGAATCACTTCCATGTAATGAAGAGCCTAACACCCTATTATTTTATCAAGACCCTTAAGATATTTTAACAAGGCCCTGATTATACTATATAAATAAAGCATTGAAAACAGACACAACGTTTGTGTGGGTTTAAAATTATTTGACAAACGTCCTTCGACAGGCGTCCTGTAATCAATTAGTTGGTAAGTTTGCATAGCTGTGTTTTAAGGAGTCTTCAACATCTCCTCCTACAGACCACTGGTTAAGCTGTATTAGAAATAAGACAAAAAACCATAGCAAACAGAAAATACCAGTAATAAGAAAATAGAGATATAAAAACTACAAATTAATAGCCTCTGATGGAAAAGTTCACGCGAAGAACTAGAGTAGGCCGCATGAAGAAATGCCAAGAACTGAGTGAAGAATCTCATGGACAAGAAAAACTTCACTCGAATGCATGCGAAACTTCGTTCGAGAATTCACTGCAGAGACGTATGGACGGAAAATAGAATTGACAACAAAAGTGAAATATGAGGCCAGAAATTGAATTTTCTGCCCCACGGTGGTGCCACAAATGTATATACTAAATGTGGGCCTCTTTATCAAGCCATACAGTTCAACATGGTCCTTATTCATCAGTCACATGTAGGAATGAATATGAAGTTATTCATTCTGGATGCCTGGATGAGCCGACTTGTTGCTTCCTATCTAGATGGGTTTTGAGTAGCTCTCAGAATTTGAGAGTCCAACAACCGAGACCAATTTGAGAATGGAGGGTTTAATCTTGGAATGCAAATGAAATATTTAATCTAGAAATGAGTAAGCAAGATTAATCTAGAAATGGAAGATGAAATTAAGCTAAGAATACTTGAAAGAAACTAAGTTATGCATGATTAATCTATTACAATAATAATGAGAACAATGAAATATTGAATGCACACAAATTTGAGCTAACAATCCAACAACGATTTGATACTCCAAAAAATATGCCCTCCTCTTTTTTGAATGAGAGACGAGAGGGTTTTGTATAGAATCCCAGAATCAATCAACGGTCAAGATTGAACGGGATGAACGGTGGAGATTGCATGAGATTCTAGCTCAAAATGGTAAGTTTCCTTGAGAGAGACAGTAAACTATTGGCTTTTGGAGTGAATGAAACAGTTAAATGGTTTATTGCACTTTTGAATTACAATTAACTCAGAGTTTCAATTTCTGAATTGAAGTGAGGATTTTGGAGGGATTATTTGATTAAATAAATGAAATATGACCTCATAAATGCACTTTCTCAATTATTAAATTTAATTATTGAAATGAGGATATTTATTTAATAATCAAATGTGATTTAATTCTTTTTTATGTATTTTAGCTAAAAGGGTGAATTTAATTTAATTAAAGTGCTAGGACTTTGTAATTAAATTAATTCAATCATAGGGTTTATTTAGCCAATTGTAATTGATATTTAGGAATTAATATAGTATGTAATTAATGCAGATTTAGGGTTTTCCACATTTTACACTTAGGTCAAGTAGAGTTAGTAAAAAATTGGGATTGCCTAGTACCATAGGACTTTAATGATTCAGAAAGTTGATAAATGCAACAAAATTGGTTAGGGTTGCAAGATGCCAATTTTGAGGTATTACAATCATCACATCACAATGATGGTAAAATGCACAAGTGTTCATCATTATGAGATTTTCATCTCACAATGATATTTATCATGACTCATCCAGAGGGTAAACACACAAGTAAAAGAAAATCACCACGTGCTTTCTTATGTGGTGTTGTCATGTCGTCACACACATGATGTAATGCCCAAAAAAAAATCAGAACAAAAACACAACTACAAATTTTTTTATCAACTATAACGTACATCTAGGTCAGCAAGATTATTCCTAAGCCCTATGATGCGAAGCCTTGGAAACGTAAGCTCGCTTGGGCAGGTAGTATATATAACACTAAGGATTGATTAATTTAGAAGTTAATCGTAACAAATATTAATTTAATAATTTCATAAATCAACTAAGGTTACTACTACTAACTAAAACCTTTAGGGTTTACTAATCCATTACTAGTCTGATTATTTAATTGAAGGAATCTTTTCTAAATTATTTAAATAATTTGTGTAAATAATGAAATTACGATTCCTATGAATATAAATTAAATAAAGAGACGAAATAAAGAATAATTATAGACTTTCATCTATTTTTCAAATTTATTGAATTAATATTATCAAGAACAATCCTTAACTTATTCTTTTTAATTATCAAAAATAATAAAAAACAAAATAATAAAGGATAGATTTCCATTTTTATTAAATCTAAAAATGATACACTTCCACATTAGAATAGCCCTTTCATAAATAAATCACTACCTAAATAAAACATATTAAAATATATTCCCTTTTAACAAATCCTATTTTCCGTTAACCAAAAACAAATGGAAATTTCGAACACAACCATATTATTAATAAATAACTCAAGAGGGTAGAGCATAACCATTAAAAATTAACAATCTTAAGTTCTCGAATATTTTGTCCTTCATTTAATTTCTATTAAATAGACTTGTAGTATGATAAATAAAAAACTTCACTTTCACCTAACAATAATATCAAAAATTATATCTTTTAATAAAAGAACAACCATTAATTATTAATTCATTTATATTGACTTGAGAAGATAATTAATAAAAATGTAATATTGACTCCCAAACCCTAATTCAAAATTAGGGTTGGGAGTTACCTAAAAATGCAAAACTAAAAAAAAAACTAATTTTCATTTCTCTTCTTTTTCCTACTCTTTCCAGAACTTTCTTGTTGCAAGACTGAGCCATCCTCACACAGGCAGGTTACTGTCGCACAAGATCTGTTATGCAGATAAGGAAAGTTACTGTCGCCATTATTCTAGCCTAAGCTATGAAGCTCTGCAGAATAATGGCATTGCTACAGTAACTAGTTTTCATTCCTGTATTATTAAATTAGTTATAGTTTTTGTTTCCTTTTTATCTTAGGAATTCATAGCCGTTACTGGTTATGCTGGGTGGATTGAAGGGTTAAAAAAAAACCCTAATGATAAAATGAATCTACACCAGTCGTTTGATTTTTTTAATATTTTTTTCTACTGGTATTCATGAAAACGCTGGGCGGATTTGGAAGGGTTTAAAACCCTGATGATAGGAAGTCCGCACCAGTCATTTGCCCAGTTACCATACTGTAATAAATTCTTTTTACAGAATAAGCAGTGTAATATATATATATATTTTTTGAGGATGAGATGGACAATCTTAATGCACATCCCTGCTCACGGTATGCGGCCAGCCCTGAATATGGTTACTGCCGTGGCTGTAAGCCACGACAAAGCTTCGGCTCTGTCGTGACTTAAAGTCACGACAACCACCAGGGTGACATTCCTGCCGTAGGGCGTTTATAAACCAAACAAAAAGGATTTGCAGGGTTTTAAAAACCCTAAACGGATTCAAATCTGTTTCTTTATATGAATTATTATGTATTTTTTTTTTCTCTTATCTTCTTTCTTTTTCTATGTTGCAGAACTTCTGACAGAACAAGGTTGAGGAGTAAATACATTCTCTATTTTTAAAGGGAAAATATAATGTTATGCAGGTTAAGATATATATTTTTTATAAAGTTGGAAGATGTAAATGTATATTTGAATGGTAAGTGTTATTACCAACATGACAATACTAAATTTGTTTACTCCAGCTCAGTTTTCTTACCATGTACTATCATCATTTGTATGATGAAGATCAAATAAAATAGAATTCTAATTAAATTTTCTTCTTAATGTTTTATTCTTTGCAGAGTTAGTAAAAGGACAAATTTAAATTTCTTTTCATTTTAAACATATGAACATACTAGAACATTCTGTTCTATTGTAGGAAAAATAAAAGATAAATCTGTCTCACCACTTTCAAAAGCTTCTTTTAACAGTTTACAAGCACTTAATATAGATATAGTAATTTTTGATTTTTTTTTCTTTCTACTTTTCAAAAGATTAATAATACCACATACTAATTTTAACTTTTCTGAACATGGCAATTCTTATTTTACAACATACTGGAAATACTAATACATATACAACAATTTCTCTACTACAGAAACTTTAATTTTTTTTTTTTGAAAATCACAGTAATTCTGGAAACACAATTATAACAGCAATTCTCTGCTATAGGAACTTACTATTCTTTCTCCGTTACTACAGGGACTTCATAATTTTTTTTTTTGAAAATCACAGTAATTTTGGAAACACAATTATAACAGCAATTCTCTGCTACAGGAACTTACTATTCTTTCTCTGCTACATAAACTTAATATCTATTCTCTGCTATAGGAACTTCACAAATTTTTGAATATATAACAAATTAATCCTTCCAATTTTAAAATTACACAACAGAGAACTGAATTGAAAAACATATTTTAGGACTACCTTAAGCATAATTTTTTTGACTCAATACATGTAATCCAATAACTATATAGTCAAAAAGTTTAGCTTAAATGAAATTGCATGCTTTTTCATACAATAAATTCACAACTATAAGGAACATGAATTCTCAATCAATGACAACATAAACCATCCTTAAGAACTTCCAGTCTAGTATTTAATCTTCAATTCTGGTCTGATTCCATTAAGCCATGAACCAAGACCTGCAAACAAAAGACTTTCTTCACATGGCCATGGAGCTCACCTCCCAGCCAAGGCCATTACCTGGCCACCCCCGAGCTTGGGGAAATAGGTATAGGATGGGATAACACACAGGAACTCACATAAAACAAATAACATAACACAAACACACCCACTTTCACAATGATTCCCTTTCCAGGCTTGAACAAAGGATTCAAACACAGAATCCATTTTATGGGTGAAGGTGGAATTGCCAAATGGAGTCACCAAGC